>CM055860.1:20954091-21354091 GCA_029490765.1 Euthynnus affinis | reverse complement strand
CAAACACTGGTGACTCACACAGAGCCTCCTGAATCAGAGCTGCGACAGTGTGTCAGGTGTAGTTTCATGCTGCTGTGGATGATATTCCTGTGTGCTTCTGCTCTCTGCTGTATCTCAAGCTGCATCTCTCTCTCTCTCTCTCTCTCTCTTTTTTTTATCCCAGTCGCTCTGATACTGTATGTCTCTGTGAGCTTTCTCTGCTTTCACATCCTCACCTGTGGGTCAATGTTCTCTGTCACTGGACCTTTTATTATAAGAATATTCTATAAAAGCCACAGGGCATCATTTAAAATGAACTCCAGAGCAGCTCACACATTCTAACTCCAGCATCAGCATTACAGGATGCTCTCTCTCCCTCTCCCTCTCTCTCTTTTGCTTCTGAATGATTCAGTTTCTGTTAATGGAGAGCAAATACACAGAAAGCATTGTTTTCCTCTCCACCTTACAGTAAACCTGTTGTGTTGGAGGTCAGCTGTACAGTCGGTGCGCTCCTTTTGCGCGTCTGAACGCAAGGTGCTTTGATTTTGGCGCACATACCCTCTGCTGGACAACGCACGGATGTCACCATCCAGGGGCGTTGATTCATTAAAAAAAGCAGATTTGGCAAAGCACCAAATAAATTAAATCTGCTAATTTAGCGTAATTTGATGCAAAATCTCCTCCGGGACCCCCGCTGATATAAAGTGGATTTTCATTTCTGTGTGATGAATTATTAAACGCGGTCTCAGGACGCGCACAAATCAAAGAGGACATCAGTCCTAAATGCTCCCTAAAGAAGGTTTTTTTTTTTTTTAATGTGTAGACTCCCAACTTCATTTCTCTCCGTTTTGGCGCTTGATCTTTGCTCCCGATCCAGATGTTAGGGAACCGCTGGATTGGATCAAATCTGGATCGCGTCAGATATACTCCATCATGTGCCCACCTTGCCAAATCCCATTACCGTCTGTGCCACGTTTCTGGAGACAAAAAAGCCTCACGCTGCCATCTCTGTGCCACTTGTCAGCTGAGGTTAAAGCGATAGAACAAACGGCTGGGTTGCTCACATCCAATCACACCCCAAAAAAAACGCACACACTTCCACCAACAAAAGCCGGACAAAAAAAAAAAAAAAAAAAAAGCGCAACAAGACAATCAATCCAGTGTCTTGTGAATGTGCCACATGATGGATTTAAGGCAGTGTACTTCTGCCGGATGATTTACGCGTTCACACGGCAGAAGTATCAATTATTTATGAGCTGCATTACTGTACAGTCTGAACAAATCGATGTGTCAACATGCCAAGAGGCTGCCAGACATGATGCCATACATCAATACACACACGCACGCACGCGCGCGCACACACACACATCCGAGAAAGAAGAGAAGAGAGAGAGATCCTACCTGGTTGGAACATACTTTGGAAATAAAAGATGACCAGAATAAAGGATCCCAAACAAGTGGCAAATACCATCCGGCATATCCTGCTCATCCTCATCAGTTCGCTCAGAGTCTGTTTCATGGCGGGACGGAGAGGCTGGAGGTTGCTGCTCGCTTTGTGGGGAAGTGAAGGGCCGGTTTTTTTTTTTTGTCGGAAGGCTCCGGGGCTCTGGTGGTACTGATGAGGATTGTCCGCCGGTCAATGAGCTGAACGCATCCAACACGGAGCGTACCACTGCTGGGCTGCAGGAGGGGGGAGGCGGGCACGATGGCACCTCCGCTCAGTGGAAATGAGCGCGTCCAGATGTGCGCTTTAATGTAAGATCATCACTTTAAAACGGACTGTTTAACCATTTACATGAGAACAATAGAATAGGAAAGATGACATCTGTTTAGGAATACGCTGCATGTCATTACTTTATCTTGAGTTGTATCAGTTTTCTGGTTGGTTCTTAGTATCTTCCTCCAATTAATAATAATAATAGAGTTACAATAAGTAGACTTTATGATAATAATACAAATCTAGATGCAACAGTGGCAGCAGCTGTAAAACAGAAGTAGTTGGAGGAATGATAGTAAGCAAGATTAACAAAGTACATTTATTAAAGTGATGTAATTAAATTAATTTTTTTTTGATAGAGCTTATTGCAACACATCCTCATAATTAATACTTTACTTGAGCACAACAATGTAAAAACACCACATTATAAATATGCAGTCAAAAATCTACTTAGAGGTTTTGAAGAAAAAGTGATCATTGAAAAATGTTATTAAATATTACAGTATTATTGCTACTGGTGTAATAATATTGTAAAATTGTTGTTCTTAATTGTTAATTCCACTGTAATTATAAGCATTTACAGAACTGGTTAATTTGCAGAAGATTTTATTTGATGAGATATAAAAGCTACAAAAGTATCAAATGAAATACACATAAAGCAGCTGTAATATTAAGATGCTGGTAATATTTCTGCTCTCAGTAGAATGCAAGACATTTGTAATATTTCTGTAGTAATTTTACAGTGTGGTGTTTGCTTACTTCAGATCCATCACATTAACTGAAGCAACACTTCTTCCACTGAGCTTTAGTGCTACTAGTAGTAGTGATGTGCAAATAAGTGGCAAAATAATCACAGTAAAAGGAGTATAAGTAGTTGTGGTAATACCATATATGACCACCTATTGTAATAGTCATAGTTATATTAATGGCAGCGACACTAGCAGTAATATTAGTTTTTTTCAATCTACACATCTGTCTCAGTTTTATTTTTCTTTCTTTCCAGTCTGACAAAATGCAGCCAGGATCACTTCATTTATCTGTTCCACATACAGCCACAGTGCCACCTAGTGGTCAAAGAGCACACACTGCACAAAGGTCAGGTGAACCTCCTTAACACTGTCCATGGTAAGCAGGCAGTGATAGATGGACCTCTTTGTAGCATCTTAACCTTGCTGCGAGACCTGGATAAAGTCACAGAAGCTGCTTTGCTTTTATTAAATTATGCTCTAATGGCATTTTCAGGCACACGCCAAAAGAGATACTGCTGTGCACTCTTTCTAATTAGAATATCTGTCTTACTCACACAAGCCAGTGTGTCAAGCGGAGGATCAGGAGGAGGTCTGGAGGATACCCTCGAAAAAAATTTGCATCTAATTGTTCTGCCACGATGTTCAGCAGGCGACAGCACAATGCATGGCGGTGCAGGCATTAACAGGGATGGATGGGAACCTCTTGACTCATGACAAGCCGCGACACTCGAAGAGAATTAAAATGACGCCCTTGTAAGGGGGAAACCTATGTCACAAGCTTACAGATGTACTTTTTTTTTTAATTCAAATGCAAAGTGCGGCGCCGTGGTAGTGGAGGAAACTTCGAGGGTCAGCGGCTTGAAATATCTGCACTCCGGTGTCCCTGCATTCATTTGTACGAGACACTGATCCACATGAATATTCAACAGTTGTTTTTGAGACGGTTGCTATGCTTGGCGGCACCGAATAAAGGAGAGAATAAAAAACAGGAAAAATAAACAAGAGAGTGCATCAGGAACTCTGGCCTAGTGTCTCAATAAAGGCACCATGTGCATCAATTAAAGTGAGCGCAGTCGCCGATAAACACTATTAATTTGGGTAATTCCATAATCCTCGTCTAGTTCATTACATGAAATTAAGACTGTAAAACCCTTGAGGCTCATGCTGCAGCAATAAAAAACACAGAGTATAAGCCTGAGCTCTTACTCCATGTAAATGCGTCAAATCCTATAGTCTTATCACTCTCCTGCAGCCTTTAAAAACTCAGCTTACAGGGGCTTTCGAAGGCAGAACCTTAGGGAGCATCTTATGTTCCTTAAAGCTGAGAGCTATAAGAATGCATCAATAGTACTGTACATGTGTAAGTTTTGCTTGAAGTGAAAGGTTCCTAAAAATTGCAAACAAACCTAAATAGCAGCACAGATATAAACACACACAAAACAAGAAGTATGTCAGCAGTAGAGCATCAGTCCTCGCCTGCCTGTCAGTCAGGTTTCAGGTAAAGACGTCATTTGGATGGTCAGTTCACCGTCCTACTGATGTCAACTCCTCAGAGTGTCATTGCAAGCAATTCCCTGCTGTCTTACACTGTTGCCATAGGCAACCATGACTGACAACAGGGAGCTAACCTCAGCAATTTCCCCTCACCATCAGGGCCTCGGACATACGCTGAGTTTGGGTCAATGAGGTGAACACCTGGAGAGCAGAGAGAGACCAATGCCTTATCAGCGTGAGCTAAATCAAAAAAGACACTATGGCAAACAGCAAGGCATCTACACAGACTCACCATATAAAGTTCTTATGGTGAACACTTAAGCAAACTACTGCTTATTTAGACATTTAGCAGACACTCAGCAACATTGCCACCAATTTATCTGAACCACTAGACTTGGTCTGCCTTCCATTTGGTGCTGGGCAGGTAGAGAACAGTGGTATTATAAGAGCTTTTTTTTTCTTTACTGAAAACAGCTGCTGCTGTGTCTGGAAACAAGGTTAATGAGAGTGGAGTTGCAAACCGTAAAACCAAAAAAATTCGCTGAAAGGTGGTAATGCTCTAAAAGGCTCTGCGGAGGACTGTAGTGGGTAATAATTCTCTGTGGGTTTCACCACTGCGAGTGATGCTTTCACATTAAACACACAGTCATTTCCTCCACTGTTAATATAAAAATATTGATTGGTGTAGCCCGTGCTAAAAGATGCTATAATCACAAAATGCTAAAACCACACAATTCCACATAAAGTGGCTTTAAAACACTTCCTCAGTGGTGCTGTTGCTGCTAAAGTGCAGCAACATCAGTAAAAAACAAACAAACAAAAAGCAAAAGTATTCAATGTATTAAAGTGAAAATGACAACATATGCTAAACACAAACTATATCAACAAAGACAAAAGGTTGTCATATATTGTGGCTAACTAAGGATATAATGGACAGTATTGGGCTACAATCCAGTATGATCAATTTTTGTAGCAGTGTTTGCAATGGTGATTTAGTTACATCAAACTTAACATATTTTAAGTTCAATCTCTGACCTTAGACCTGTAAAACATACTGTCGATAAAAGGTGAATAATTACAGCCTGCTCCCCCCGTTGGAGCAATCAATTTACCTGATCAATCAGTCCAGCTGGGATCCATGGGTAGCCATTACATAATATACATAAACCCCTTTTAAGCTGACATTGCTAGGACCAGTGACCTCTGTTTAACACTCCATAAGTGCTTGATTAATTAAGTTTTGAAAATGTCAAGTATTAACCTGCTCATGTACTGTGGGGTCAGTGGCCACAAAGATGGACTGTGAGCGACAGGGTTTATTAAATATTGTCCATGAATAATTCAGACGAGGAGTATCCAGAGAAGGAGACTCATTTGAATTTGTTGCTCTGGCATTGACCCCAGACAGTAGAGCTTTTTCAAGGACTGAGCATGGTAATGATTCAAAACTGAACTCTCAGCATAGTATCTCAAAACAGAGTGTGACAGGGCATCAAGGAGGTGACAGTGAATTAATAACTCTGCCAAGGGGGAAAATCAATAAGCATCAAAAACAGCAGGTAATCATTTTATGCCATAATAGCTATCAAATCACAGCTATTTTTTTATGAAATAGTGAGGGAAAAAAGGGGTGCTGACCTGGGCTGACCCGGGATGGAGGCCCACGGTGGCGTCCAGCTGTCCTTTGGTAAGACCACATTTCATTGCCGCAACAAATCCTTGAAGGATATCTCCAGCATTGGGGCCCATGACATGGAGACCAACCACACGCTCCTGTTGAGACACAGCAGTGTTGTAGATGGTTCACCAATAGTTGACACCGTAGACCGTGATGTTTAAGTCAGGGGCACCAATGTCATACGAATCAAAGGTGTCAAGGTTCTACCTGCTTAGATTGTCATATATTTGAAGTCAGGGTCAACATTTGGTCTGAATTCCACCCCACTTGCTCAATTTGTTGAGTTTTGAAGGTCATATCTGAGCTAAGTCCCAGATCCTTAAAGCTAGAGTGTGGGACTTTTGTCTCCCCCTTCTGTCAGTGAGAGTAAAAATACTGACGACAAATGGTTACGTCATAGGCTCCTGTAGTCTACTCCTGTCACTACTGTTGCAGCTGTAAAATGGTGGATAAATTGCTTTGAGCATCACACAACACTTGCGAAATGACTCGTTTCACCATCAGAATTTGATCAATTTGGTCCAATAACATTTGGAAAGTTTAGAAGAGCTAACCGGTAGTTAGCTGCCTTGGCTGGCACAAGTCTTGAGTACACATCATCATGTCAGACTGGAGTTTCAGTTTCTCAGTGTGAGTCCGAGTTATCATGGTTTTGAAGAACACATTCTTCAGTGTGTAAACCCAAGTCACCAAGGTCTAGACCTAGTTTCAGTTCCTCAGCGCATTAGTTAGCATCCTGACCACCATGTCAAAGACGTCTCAAAAACTCATGTCTGAGTCATGTCCTGGGGTATGAATAAGTCTATGGTCCTCAACGTGTGAGTCAAAGTCACCACCACCATGTCAGACGGGAGTCCCAGTGTCCAAAATAGATCCATGTCATGTACACGTTCTTCAATGTGTCCAACTGAGTCACCAAGGTCTTATAGAGCCTCAGTCCTCCATATGCAAGTCACGACAGCAGCCGCATCTCAAGCATGAATATGAATTTGAGTCACCAGGGTCATGCCCAATTTGAGTACCAGATCCTTGATGCGTGAGTCAGAATCATTAAGGTCATGTCAGATGCAAGTCCCAAGTCATCAGTACCTGCGTTTGAGTCTGAACTGGAGTTACCAGATTGACTTCAAGTAATCCACACAGAAACAAATGAATACAAACTACTTCTACAAGCTAGTTTAGTGGTTATCATCTTCTGCAGACAGCTGAAGTCAAATTCAAATGTCTGAGTGATCACAGTATAATTCACACAAAGAGAATCAATGTGAATGAGTAAATGAGAACATTGATATTAACACAGTTATCATGAGCTTGGCAGACATGCATTATGAAATGCAGTTATCTCAAGCATTGCCAAGTCAATTGTGGAAAGAGCTAAAAATATAATAAAGGGGTGGGCGGATTAATGAGGTGTGAGCTATTGTACAACTTGTGGCATTATGACTAAATATCCCTGGAGGGAAAGCAAAAAAAAAATCTCTTTTCTTTTATAGCTGAGGTGTTGTTTTTCAGACTTATGAAGGAGGAGTGTGAGGGGCAGTAAACGATGTGAACATGTCTGGATTTTATTTATGCTTATTAGTGGATATATCATAGAAATCATCCTTACATTATGATATAGCTAAATATTTAGGGCTGTAGTCAACCAAAGAAAATCTTGGTCGACTAAAATTGTAAATAATCTGCGACTAATCGATTAGTGATTAGGGTGTTGAACAGTGAACTCAGCAGTCTGTATTTCTCTGTGAAGCGTCTTCAGGCTAGGCTAATCCATCGTTGCTAACTTTGGAGCTAACTCCCTTCACTTTTCCAGTAATTGGAGAAACAACAGACGTGACTTTTTAGCATTCAACTGACACACTGTAGTCTGTGCTATACATTTACTGCCAGACTGACAACTTACCGCTAAACTTTTCCTCTGCTCCGCTCGTATCCGCCGTCACTTTCTCTGTGTCCAACTTGCTCAGCAAACAAGCTACGCGATGCCGTGTAACTTAACACAGTTGCTCGTTTCCCAGGCAACAACACAGCGGTTGACTCACGCGCTGCACAGACTCCCAAACGCTAAATATTTCTGAATGAGTGGATATTTGGCATTAATTCTGGCATTATTTTTTTTTTGGGGGGGGGGGGCTGGCGGGGGTTCTTGTTGATATAATTGTAGGAGAAACAGTTAAAAGCCAGAAGTCTGAGTTTGGGCGAGTCCAAAGTTGTGAAAACAGCGGGGGTGTTTTGAATACACCAGAGGTAGTTTGTTAGTCTGTCCGTCCCGCTGCAGGAAATAATGGATTAATCCTAGAAAGCTGCTGATGTAGCACTTTTCTCCTTATGAAAGTAACACGGAGATTAGTCGACCAATCAGAATTTAGTCGGGCGGGAGCGTATCGACCAATTAATCGACTAGTCGACCAGCAGACTACAGCCCTAGTAAACTGCAAGGCCATAGTGAGTGGAGTTGTACTATACTGTCAGGTGTTTCTGCTATTTTGTCTACCAGTTTTACTAATCCATTTTTATAATCCAAAATTTAAAAAATGCACACCAATGAAGACATTAATGGGTCATTTAGAAGAAACTATTTCCATTCTGTGTATTGAAGAGACACTAATAAGTTTTGGTAACCTGGGGCAGCGCAACAAATTGTTAACAATGAATGGAAGTCTAATATTAACTCTTCTTTTAGTTCTGCTTTGGTTTCTTCCAACTCATGATGCTAAACGCTCCACTATATTCACCAGCTAGACACCAACTCACAACAAGGTAGAGTATAGTCGGTTTTTAGAGCTTTTTCACTGAACACATGATGAAATATGACGCAAGTGAGAGTGAACCAAAACAATAAGCTGAAAGACGCTAAAAACTTTCCACAAAGCTGAAGGGAACTGTAGAATTAGGTGATTATTTTCTGTGAGTTCTTCACTATGAGTGACACCTTTCACATTACACGTTTTTATCCATTGTTAATATAAAAAAAATATTGGTGAGTGCAGCTTTAAACAAACAAAACATGGTTGCGTACGTGGTCAGGGATGTGACAGATGACTTTAACATAGCAGGAGTTTTTGTTCCTGGCAGGAAGTGTCCACTCCAGCGGCCAGTAGTAGTTGTGATACACCTGCAAAACGATAGGTTGATTTTAGATCAATCTGAAAGACTTGAACTCTGTTTTTTTCCTGCATATACACAGGCTTATGTGTGAGTGTGTGTGTGGGTGTGAGTGTGTGTGTGAACCTCTATAGTGGCTTCTCCAAATGTTAGATTGGCTTTCTCCTCAGACAGACCACAGGCAGCATATTCTACTGGCGTGAGCACAACAGCGGGCACATTGCTGTAATCACACTGTGAATGAAAAATTGTATTAGCTTCAATCTAGTCTAAATTTATTGTCTCTCATGCAACATTTGGCTCGTGTACAAGCTTTAAAATAGATAAATAGACACACACTTTAATTTAATTTGTCTGACTCTTAAAGGATCCATGGATTGGATAATAAATGCAAATTATTTCTAAGCTGTGTACCAAGATGCTGTCTCCTGCATAGAGCCGACGCGCCAGCAGCGTCCCAGCATGCACTGAGAGGCCTGTGGTGGTGGGGTGACCATGCTGCACTGACCCAATGGCATAAATATGATCTACGCTCGTCTGATCCCTCTCATTCACCAGGATCCCGCCGCTGCTGCGCACAAACACGCACACTTAGTGTTTTGACACAAGCTGCTTTGCACAAACTGGCAACAGAATGA
Source organism: Euthynnus affinis (assembly GCA_029490765.1). NCBI lineage: Eukaryota > Metazoa > Chordata > Actinopteri > Scombriformes > Scombridae > Euthynnus > Euthynnus affinis. The sequence continues at coordinate 21,344,731 of CM055860.1, read as the reverse complement.
ATGTGGACAGACTGAACATACTCCTGGCTGCACTGCACCCCGACGCACTGCAGGCCCATGTCACTGGTGCAGGCCTTCCTCCCGACACAGAGCAGAACCTGCACACACAATAACACACAAAGACACAGTTCATCAGAATATTTCTGTCAGACAAACCCTTTAGTTTTATGGGTTGTGAGAATTCTCCACCCACTTGCATATCAAGCTAAAAACAAGGCTTTTCACTAATCTCTAAATGTTGACTTTATGAAAATTAAAGATTTTCACATGACCTAACAAAATGGAGAACTACAAGGGAGGAATATAACTACTGGTTCAAATAAAAATAAATAAAGACTAATTGGCATAGATGACATACCGTATCAAAGTCTTCCTGTTTAGTTTGGCCCTCCCTGCAGACGATGGTCACTCTGAGTCTCCTTCCCCTGGACGACTGCTGCGGCGTCGCTGCAGAAACACCTGATTTACGCAAAAACAACAACAACAACAACAACAACAAATGTGTTTTCTAATTCAACATGAAGATCTACTCAGACTTTTAATTGTTTCTTGTCAATTCCAACGCAAACCTTAAATAAACCACCGCGAGTCTCATATTCCCCTTAAACTTCTAGTGACTGTAGAAACCAAAGCAAACATCAAACACTCGGTGTATCTTCTTCATTTATTTATTTAGCTTTTTCCTTTGATTTCTTACATGTCTCTACATATTCTGTATCTGCTTTTTCATGCACTGTATAAAGTAAAAATCTAATCTACTAGCTCATTTTTTAATAGCTGTACCATCACATTAAATTAAAACTGACTGCTCTATATCCTGTGTTTTTCTTATTGATAACAAATCTCATGAAAAGACCAAAACCAACTATGACTCCATCCTAACAAGTATGTGTGTGTGTGTGTGTGTGTGTGTATCAAACCCTGATATATCTTATTCCTCTGTGCTTCCATTGTTGACAAAAAAAACCCTATTAAAAACACATCAATGAGCCACACTGTTGCACTTGGTGACCTGTTCCTTCATTACCATGAACACACACACACACACTGCAGTTTATTTGACTCAATACCACACACACCACACTGCTGCCAGGAATACTCACTAGAACACCGAATGTGTATCAATCTGCAGCTGAAAATAGCCCCAGACAAATGCACCATTTGCTACTGCTTGCTTGCTAAAAAGTACAGTACCCAACCATTTAGGAAAATTACTGAGCCTTTAAAAAAAAAATGAAACTACATATTTTAAACCCATTTTCTTCAGTAGGAACCAATGGGCTGGGAACTGAGAGCCACAGACACAGGGTAGAGACCAGGAAGGTCACAAAGTATTGAGAGATGGACGCATTTGTTGGTTTTTGGTATTTTTGTGGGAAGGAAGAGAGAGGAAAGAGGAAAAATGTAAAATATTGCCAGATTGATCCTGTCAAAACAATATTCCGTGGCTTTGTTTTGGCTTTGATCTGTAAACCATGTGCTGATATCACATCAAAGGGTTCAATTTTTGAAGATATTCAGGTCAGAATTCAGGTTAATTTTGGGGAGATAAGAGATAAGAGAAAAATACAATGTGCTGAGTTTATGTGACAGCTTCCTTCCTAATCCTGATGAAAGGCTGTAAGCAGTCGTCATACCTGAGAGGATATCCTTACTGGAGGTTTCAACCTGCTCCACCTAACACAACACAAAGACACATTAAACATGAAAGATTTCAGTGTTTTCTAATGGAAATAACATCATCCCTGTCTTTATCCTGTCTCAGTACCTTGGCGAGTGAACGGTGATAAAGGAAGTCCACCCCGGCGACCAGCATATGGTTTTCTATCTTCTGTCCCATTTTCCGATCGAACCCCGGGAGGAGGTCCGGTTGCAACATGACGGTGACCGGCAGTCCGAGGCCGAGCAGGAAGCCGGCGCACTCCAACCCCTCCGCGGACCCGCCTACCACCAGGGTGCGACCTGGAGGGTGAGGCAGGGACAGCAGGTCCTCGCTGGAGGGAAGCGAGAGGTGAGAGAGAGAGAGAGAGAGAGAGAGAGAGAGGAAGGGAGAATTCATTAAAGAGTGATGTGATGCAGTATATCTTTTAGATTGCAGACAGCGCATTGTGGAAAGAGGTCACAGTCTCTTGAGGACTGGGGTCGACCTGGTTAGGCAGTGCTGTCTGTCTCCAGGTACGCCCAGATACTGAGGTCTGTCTCCTGTAGCGATGACCAGGGTCTCCGCTGTCAGACGCCTCTTCCTTCCGCTCATGTCTGTCACCTGATTGGACAAAAATTTCCTTCAGGTTTCACAAGTAGCTAACTCCAGGTTAAAAACAGTCCACCTTCTGATCTTAAACCCAACCAATGAAATGATTCCTGCCTCTCCAGCGACGGGACTGTAAAGTAGTTCCTTTAACATCCACTAGATGCTGGCCCTGATACACCTCTATCTATACTGAAGTGACAAGTCAACATATTTTTAGCCACACTAGCAGCACGGTCAGTCTGTCAGTCAGTCCACCACTTTGATCAGACTGAAATAACTCTGGGGTGGATTGCCAGGAAATTTTTGCACAAACATTCACGTTCCCTCGAGGATGAATCTTAATGATTTTGCAGATCCTCTGATTTTTTTATCACCCCCAGCTAGTCAAGGTTTTTTTACATATTCAGTGAAAGCTTGACACCTACTGCGCGGATTAGCACAAAGTTTCATATATTTATGCTCCCCAGACAATTTAACACTCCATATGGAGCTCGGATCTGTCAACGTTTCAAGTGTGTACCTGCACTGTGTGGGGCGCCACTATCTCTCCACCGGCGTTGAGGTAAAAGACTCCGCAGCTCTCCAGCTCTCTCTTCAGCTCTAAACTGCGAGACTTCACCCGCTCCTGCACAGCCTCCACCAGTTCAGTCCAGCTGTGGCACACTGGAATAACAGCGACCCTCATTTACTGATTTGCAGTTTTGTTTGTGATCTTGATTCTTTTGTTGCTGCAGCAATGAGTCATGTTCTTACTTGAAGTTTGCTTCTCAAGAGTTTTTGCAAATTGCAAAAAGTAGTGTTTACACGATTAATGAACTAAAAATAGCACAGAACTGTCTAAAACCCTCACCCTCCTCTTTGAACCTCCAGCCATATTTCTGAGAGTCTTGAATAGCTTTTCCCAGTAGGGACGCCTGTTGAAGGAACTTCCTGATACTGTTCAAGTTGAGACTGGAGCCTCCCAGCTCTGGAGGAAAAAAGGAAAAGTAATGGTGAGGAAAGAAAAGGAAAAAAAAACAGTAAAGAGAAAATCAGAAGCGAGAAGATAGGACAATTTCCCCGAAAACCTTAATTGTAACATTTCGAGCGACAACACAGCTCAGTAAAAACACAGTGTGTCGTACCAAGCACATCTTCTCCAAAAGAGAAGAAGAGAAAAGATTCATAATCACCACCGCTCTTCATGCAGAGAATTAAACACTCACCCCTCTTGGTGCCTCTTAGAGATGGAGCCTCGAGGTCAAGGATCAGCACCTTTTTCCTGAGTGCCGCAGCTTCCTAAAGTGTGTGAGAGAAGAGGAAAAAAAAAAAACCCAGAATAAATTAGAGCAACGGAGTCAGACAGCGACAGAGGAGACAAATTAAATATTTAAACTGGTTAAGCATCTGTCCTTCTCAACAGTCCCTGCTCCCAACCCCTTCATCTCATTTCCACTTTCCTCTAGAGCTGCTCACAGATCATTCCATTACCATAAAGTCCATTAATATGATAATTATCTGAAGCTATGCTTGCGTTCATTGACCAGATTAGTAGTAATTATGAGGTTGAGTCGGTGGAGTGTCCTTTTTAACCACTGTGAGAGAGAAGCGGGAGGTTACAGCTGGATGCGTGCAGAGGAACTTAGACCTGCGGGGAAAAGTACGAATGCAGATGAACGGAGAGCTTCCAAACCGGATAGCCGAGCGTAGTCAGATTTGAAGCTTTGAGAAAAGTGCAACTAAAACCAGGCGACCATCAGGAGGGGTTATATGCCAAGTGTACTTAAAGCTGTATCCCTTTTAAATAATGAAATATATGCTAGACTGCATTCCGCTGCACTATGACTGCCTTGACGTTCAATATTTGATGAGTGAAGTGTGCCCTGTTGTTTTTGATACGTCTACATTCATCTAGGCGGTTTCTTTTTTTTTGTGACGAAGTGTCTGTTTTGCACGTTTGCTCTTGATTTCATTGTAAGCTCAAAAGCATGAATTCTACAACTATAGCACAGCGTTCTAAGAATATGTATCATTTTTTTTTCTTTCTAAGGGCGCATGCATCAAAACCTGCACTTTTAATGCCATGTCGATGTGACACGTGTATTGTGCAACCACGACCGTTATTTAGAGATTCCCTCAAGACATGTTTTAAGAGATGTTTTAAGTGAGTAAGTGTGTAGGAGAGGAAGAGAGAGAGCTGTCTCTGAGCCTGCTGGATCTGGCTCTGATGCTTCTATACTGCTTGCCTGATGGTGGCAGTAAAGAGTTTGTAGCTGGGGTGGTTGGGGGTTCTTGTCTTGATGATTTCTCCAGCTTTGCTTCTCTGGATGTAGTGTAGTGCTGCATGGACCTGGTGATGCGCTGTGAGCAGCTTTGATGACTCTCTGCGGGGCTTCGCGGTCCCGCATGGAGCTGCTCCCGCACCAGGCCAGGCCGTGACGCAGCCAGAGAGGACACTCTCAATAGCGCATCTGTAAATGTTGCAGAGCATCCTCCTCCCAATGCCAAACCTCCTCAGTCTCCTGAGGATGAAGAGGGACTGGTTTGCGGTCCTCACCGCTGATTTAGTGCGAGTTGACTACTTCAGGTCCTTGCTGTTGTCAGCTGTTTATTGTTAATTCACAGATGGTGCGTAGCTGAGGGAGACTATTAATGGTGAGAATGTTGTCTTGTCCAAGCAGAATTAAAGAGGAGCTGACAAGGAGATAGCAATGTGCTGGTGTTTTTTTTTTAAAATCCTCTCATGCAACTACTAATCAGGAAAATTCCAAACGTTATACTGAATGCATAAAAGAGTATATGTGCAAAAGAAGATGGGTTTATGCTGTCTTTAGGCCCTACTTTCTGTGACAAATGCTTGCTCTTTACCTCAAAGCTTTGTAAAAAAAAAAAAAGAGAGAGTAAAAGAAAAGCAGACTGATTGAAAAGTGGAGTAAGAATTGTGCTGACCTTTGCCACAGCCAGCCCTCCTGACCCCCCTCCAATAACCAGCAGGTCGTAGTCATAGGGCCCCATAGACGGCACTGTCTGAGGGTCCATGTTTCACCGCTACAAGCCCCGACCACTGAAAGCCGTCCTGTGGTGTTAGACCTAAAGTCACAGACACACAGAGTCACAAAGCCACAAACACTCTGAGGAGGGACTTTGGCCCCCGGGCTCTCGGACAGCAGCAGATGTGGACTGCACCGAATGATGTCAGCACTTCTGATTGCCCAATCCTGACATTTTTGGATAACAAGCTATAAAAATTCTTCTGTCCAAATCTGTTATTTCTTACACGCAAATTGCAAGGAAGTTTTTGTTTTAGTGTTTCCTGACTTGAGATTGTAAAAGAAAACATACAAAACATAATCACAGTGTTATGGTTTGGAATCCAGTCAAAACCGCCTTTAGCAACCATTGATCTCTCAAATAAACAGTATTGAAAATGAGCTGAAACTACATATCTGCCATCCCAGACATGCCACTGAATTGTTGACTTTGAATGAGGAAACTCATATTGTAAGTACAGTGTATTGTGACCAGGGTTTGACAGACACGGAAGGCGGATTTAAAATATCAACAGCGAACAGCAAAACCAGTGAGAACAAGTTTTTTGTTTGTTTGTTTTTTTTAGAGAGAGAAAACCTGCAACGTTTCTGTAGGAAGGAGCTTTCGGTCGTTATTGTCACGTTTGCAGGGCGACATCTTGTGGTGAAACTCTTCAATGTCAACTTGAGTTGAGCATTTTCTACTCAACAGCTGCTTTCACAGACTAGTGGAAAACTTTAGGTTTAAAACACGCTTTCATTAAAAACATAGCAAATAAACAACAGTCAGCTATATGAAACATACACGTTCAGCAACAAACTGTGAAATACATAACTGTTAAACCCTGTTGCAAGCAGTTCAGAATAACACGTTTGCCTCTAAAAAATGACTGAGGCGAAACGTTAACGTTTTTTTTTTTAGCTGTTTACCTAAACACAACTTGCCTAATTGATGTAGAAAATACGGGATAAATATGCGTACGCAGCCGCCGTTTAATGGTTTAACGTTACTTTGTTACGTTGGTATTTGACATTCGGTAAAGACGCTTTCTTCTGACCCTTCGTTGCAACGCTTTAGGCGATGGGTGGAGTGGGAAATTTAGTGGGAACAGCTAGGCCCTTCTCTCGGAAGGCCAGCGGAGGGAGGGTGAAACATTGGTGAGAAATCTGTTGGCGAGGGGAGATGCATTCCAGTGCTGCCATAAATGTAGGAACTATGAAAACACCAAACAATGACTAAACGACGTGACCAGGAAAAGAGCGAAAATTTGCATTATTACTTTATCTCTATCGAGTTGTTGTTTTTTCTGCTTAGTGAGGTTGAATCCACATCAGAAAGTTGCTGTACGGGTTCTTTATCTAATTGGACATATTTTTTGGAATGATGAATGCAAGTCTACATGTATTTTCTCATGTTGTGCATGCAGAATGCTGTAACTTTGTACCGTTAAACCAAAATTCTAGCTAAAATACAGACGTGTTTACTCGCCTTTTTAAAATAATTGAAGTACAAGCCATGTTTACAGTTTCATAGATAAATTTCAGTTACTAGTTTCCACTTCTGAGCATGCGAGGAGTCCCTGAACGCAGCGCGGCCCTCTCCCGGTCAGGCGCAGTAGTGCAGCCGCGGCTCCGCGCTGGGACTGGTCCTTTCGCAGCCATTTTCTGTCCAACCAAACAGCCGTCTCAGGAAGGTAACCAACCAGGGCTTCATTGCAGGTTTGTGCCTGGCTCCGGCCAATGATTGCTAACCGATTTCTCGTTAGCTCGAATGGAAATGTCCGTCTCTGTCTGATTTTTTATTTGTTGTCTGCGTGAATGAGGGCTGCTCATCAGGAAGTATCCGGCGGGTGAAACTTAAAAAATGACTGTTAAACATTTCGGCCGCGGCCTCGTCCTCCTATGTTCTGTACGACAAAGAACAGGCCGACCCAGTCTCTGCAGGCGCGAGTTGCAGCGGATTTACAATGAGAATGTGTCTGAGGGAAATATGTGCCTGAATAGGTTAACTACAGAAGGTAATAGCCAGCTGGACAGCCTCTCTTCATAATGCTGAACTCAGTAGATTTAATAAAACTCGAGGCTGATATCGGTTAGCATACGTTAGCTATAACGTTACACAGTAAACTGTCCTCACCGCGGGTTTACAGCTGTCAGACTAACACGTTTTCCCATTTAAGTTACAATACTAACGCACCCAACACAGCAAACACGCTAACTAGCAGTCCCAGTGTGCTTAGTGTCGAGCCAAAATCTGAATTTCCCGTCAGAATATCTTTCTACGAGCCCGCTAATATATTTCATCAAATACAACCTGCGTGTAATGTAGAGGGGAGTTGTATTTTGTCGACCTCTTATAATGTATGCTTCCATTATAGAAGAGGCTACAAAGCTAGCTTACATTAGCGGGGTATTCTTTGAAATGGAAATACATAATGACCTTAATGCAACATTTGGCACAATACCAGACCCGCTTTTTTGCCAAGTCAGTGAGCTCATGAACCGAGAGGCCGGCTGGGTCGTTACGTGAACACACAAACACAAACAGACAAAGCAAAGCACACACCCGCTCTTTCTAACGGATAACTTCTCGTTTGAATTCGTGATAGGCTATTCTGGGGGTAGATAGTTGCAACCATTTATCGCTTTTACGTGTACGTTGTCAGAATTATACCAGTTTTCAGTCCTGGGTGACATGGAAATAATATTCAAATCAACCAGAAACCCTTTTCCTATTCATGCGGATCTATCTAGATATGTGTTAATCCTATGTTGTGTGTCGGACTGACAAATATTGAGCTTCTGTGTGAATAATGGATTTACCAAACCTTATTTTGCAAAGTAAAACAAGTTTTTTTTTACATGAAATCTTATGCTGCATGAAAAGCCTAACATGTTTTCCAACCACAGTGTGATAGTGGTTTTAAATTTCAATGCATGTGTCTTCAGTTGAAGTGGCGGAAACCTCAGATGTCTTTATAAAGAACAGATGAGGTTAGCTTAGCCCCAACTGACCAAAATATAGTTGCTAAAAACAGATAACCATGCTTTCCAAACAAATTCATAACAGTATCACCGACATGACTAATTTGTTATGGATGTATACCAAGTTAGAAGCAAGTTCGGATGTAATCTATCTGTTTTAAAGAAATACTATATTACCTAAACAGCACGTGACAGCAGTGGATCCAACTGAGCTGGTGTAATACGTGAACAGAAGTCGCATGAAAACCAATATGCACTTCGTTGCAAAACATGTAGAATATATTTTTAGGGTTTCTGTGTGGGAGTAGTTGGTCATCCACCCATAAGTGATTTTACTTTCAGCTTTGTTCCTGTGCTAGAAATGATCTAGGTTAGGCTTTTCAAAGTGTTGGATCCACAGTGTAGCTACAAGCTGTCATTATTTATTTCACTTTTCAGTTCTGAGTTTTGTAACAAAGCCTGTTGTTGAATCATAAAAGAAATCTTTTGAGTGTTTGCGTGTAGGAACGTAAGAATGCTTTGCAGGTATTTCTCCACAGCTTCAGACAATATAATGAGACTGTGTGTGTGTGTGTGTGTTTGTGTTGCAGATGGACGGAGACAGTTCGACTACCGACGCCTCCCAGTTGGGCATCACTGGAGAATACATGGCATCCGGTCACTATGTTCTCCAGTCTCAAGATGGTGAGGAACAAATAACATCCAGACAAATCAAACCACTAACCAGTGTTGTTGTTGCTGTTGTTGTGTGAGCTCACACTCCGTGTTTGTTTTGTGTAGACGATGCTGATGACAGTATGAACGATCATGAAGAAGGAGGTGTGAAAGAGAACTACAGGGAGCAGGACATCTATCTCCCTATCGCCAACGTGGCTCGCATCATGAAGAACGCTGTTCCACAGACTGGAAAGGTGTGTGTGAATAATAGCGCTCGCTATGAATATTTGATCTTAGCTTTTCTGCATTAGATTTGGTATGACGGGGCTAATGGAAGTTTTCTCAGAGTAGCAGGAGATATAAGGGAACTTTTTAATGTATAAAATTCACAAAGTAAATCATTTTGTGGTGCAGTTACAACCCTGAGGTACAATTAGTTTGTCTCCAAGTGACAGTGGATGGTTTTTAAGAAAGTTAAAAAAATGTTTTCCTGTCAAGCTCAGAAGGATTTTCCTCCTCCTCCTCCTTCTTCTTTTTTCTTTTTCTTCTTCTACAAGTTGATTCATGTTGTTTTGATTATTCTTGTCGCTGCATTTCCCAAATCCCTCCCAGAGGAGCTTTACCTAATGCTCTTCTTGATGAACTTGTCTGTGAGCTGTGTGGTTGCACAGTGAGGTTGACAATCAGTTTATTTATCGGACAGTGGAGCAAAACTGTATTTATCAATTGTATCGTCTGCTAGTCACTTTAAAAAAAAGAAAACCCACTTAGAATTGAAATCTAACATGAAGCAGTCTACGCTCTGCTCCCTCCTGTGTGTTTTCAGTGTCGGTACTTTTGATAGTCTGAACCAGGGTTTCCATGTCCATGATGTTTATTAAAAAGCATTGCATTTCATTGCTGTCTGATACAAACAGACTTTCTTTCTCCTGATGAGAACTGCTCTGTGGACCGAGAGGGAAGTCAAGCGCCATGGAAATAACTCGCATCCTGATTATGAAAATAAAAAAAACTGATCATATCAGTAATGAAAGGATTATCTTAAAACACTGACGATCACCAGAGTTAAGGCGTGTGTTGTTTTTTTTTTTTTTAGTCAGACAAAATGGAAGCACTTTCACAAATACCACAAACTGCAGGAGAACGGATGATGCGGCGAGCACGTCTTTATTGCCAAAAAGCCTAAAGCTGTTTATCATGAGGAACAGATGATTTTCATTGTTGTAGCGAGTTGAAAATGTTGTCATGTGGAGCCTCGCAGAAGGATTTTTCTCAAACCGAGCCGTAGAATCCGTCTCTAATGCTCCTCTGAATGAACATTTGTTTTGTATTAATATCTTTTAATGATTAGAATTCTCACCAGGACACCTACAGCTGTTCAAACATAATGATAGGGGGGGGTTAAGACCCCATTAAAGATATGATTAATGAAGTCAATTAATGACAATAGCATTAAAACAAGACATGGAAATATAACAAAGGCTTCATTATTACCAGAGGACTGAGGCTATTCATCCTGAGACAACTTCCTCTCTCTAATGTGTGTGTGCGTGCATCCCCCCCCCCCCCCCCCCCTCCCCTCCCCCTAGATTGCCAAAGATGCCAAGGAGTGCGTGCAGGAGTGCGTGAGCGAGTTCATCAGCTTCATCACGTCAGAGGCCAGCGAGCGCTGCCACCAGGAGAAGAGGAAGACCATCAACGGGGAGGACATCCTGTTCGCCATGTCCACGCTGGGCTTCGACATGTATGTGGAGCCGCTGAAGCTCTACCTGCAGAAGTTCAGAGAGGTGAGACGCAAACCAGAGCCCGGCAACAGTTTTATAGCTGATGTCGTCACATGAACACCAACTGCAGTTGTTTCCAATATGTGTTTGTGCTTTCTTCCTCTTTTTTTTTTTCCCGTCATATTTAATTATTTCTAACTGTGCTCAGATGTGTCATATTTTCTGTGTGTTTCTGCCGCTTTGGTGTTTTCCCAGGCGATGAAAGGAGAGAAGGGAATGCCCGGGGTGTCGGTGGGTGAAGGCCTGGAAGGGGAACTGACAGACGATAGCTTCAGTAAGTAGAATTTCAGTGGAAGTGGTTTGTCTTTGTCTGCGGTCTCAACTTCTGCTCTTTTTATTGTTTGAAGTACAGTCTCATTGAAATATGTTTCCTCATTCTCATCAGCAAATCCACTGCCAGCTGGGATTATCACAGCAGATGGACAGCAGCAAAACGTCATGGTGTACACCACCTCATATCAACAGGTGAGGCAGCAGCTCACAGCAACATTAGGTTCATTCGATTCTGATTCACAAGCTCCTGATTCAGTTTGATAAAAGTTAAAATGCCAGTTTTGCTTGAATATGAAAGAGATTGTCATAAATAATGCTGTAAATTGTATAAGGAAGCCTCTAACCAGCTGTATTACTAAACATATGAAGATTTGACCCCCAAAGCAGTTACATTAATGTGCTTTTTATTTAACATGACTAACACACTATAGCAATCAACACAATTTAGAGCAACTCTACAGACTCTACAGTCTACAGTGAGTATTGAGTGACCAGATAAAAATAGTCCAAGTGCTTTCCTTAGTGCAGAGATGATACATGTCATCTGGACACAAGTGTGTTATTACTTTTAGTCAGCGTGGCAGGGATTATATCTAGAGTCGCAGGTGATAAGTCAAGTAAAGCAATGTATACATTTCAACAGGAACAAAACTGTACAGCAGTCCAGGCCCTAGTGGAGAGAGAGAGGGAGAGCGATAACTTACATGATGGTGATATTTACCAGCAATACACACTTCCATCAATAGCAATAAGAAGATACCGCGGCTCATTGTTCCTTTATCCAGTCCTGACAAGTCTGCCACGACTTCCTGTAACTGGTCTGAAAATCTGAACCATCCAAAAAAAATGTTTTCACACTAGAAACAAACCAAACCAGTTTGATCCAGACCAAAGACCACTTCCTTTCATCAAACCAATGTTGGGCTGTTTGGTCTGGACTGTGGTCTGGGTGAGGTCTCATACCTGTAGTTTTGGTTCAGATCAAACTGAAAAGTCAGAAAGGACCAGACGAGGTAGGTGTGAAAGAACCATAAGATTAATGGCACTTTCACATCTGAACTGTTTGGTTCAATTAAAAACAAACTGACCGTTATTGGTCAAGACTATAAACTGGACCCTCCATCCATCATGAATAGTGACACTGTGTGTAGGGGAAAACCCCAGGACTCAGATATGGAAAGGTATGGGATAACAATCTTAATCTCTGATATCTCAACTGTGTTGCAGATTCCCACTGTACAGCAGATCCAGTTTTCATGACGAGGCCTTTCCCCGAGCCTGAACACAGCGGCCTGTGCTCGCCGGATGACCTCTGACCCCCCGCCACAGGGTCAGGGTTATCAGACGCACAGGGAAGGGAGTAGGGTGGGCGTCTGCTGAAACCCTCATGTACAGAGAAATCACTACCTGTTGAGTAGAAAGTGTAGTTTCTAGTTGTGAGGTACCAAATGTTTTGGAGCGCATCCAAACCAGCTGGGAAATGTGAGGCTTTTAAAGGCTAGTGAGGCTTATTTTAAAGGCTAGTCTTCTTACATCATTTAGTGTCGGAATTCTTTTTGTGCGTGTCTGTTCAAGTGTTTGCTTTTATGCATATTTTTGTTTCTTTGGGGGAAGGGGTGGGGAGGTAGGGGAACGGGGGAGGGGAGGGAGGAAGGGGAGGATATGTTGTATCGGAAACTTATTTTTTAACGTCTTCTCTGTTTGAACCGAGAGAAGTGACGTTGTTACTGTCACACCAGATCACGCAGCTCTTTTGTAAGTTCACACAATTTACCATGTGCTTTAATGTTATGTAAATCCTTTGAATAAAAATTCAGAAGTGATGTGTAAAATTCCACCTTTTTTTTTTTTTTTTTTTTTTGTTAAATTTGTGGCTTAAACAACCCCGGTTTAAACAATTTCATATTCAGTAAACTTGAAGCTGTTCTCTTTCCTCTGGTGTCTGTCGTACCTGTTTGCAGTGGTGATTCATGCTCGCAGCTTCTTCCTGTATTCGTCCATGTACGGCTCAACTGTCTTCCACACCTGACAGCATGAAGTCATCGTTATATTGACAACTACACATGTCCAGTAAAATGTTGGGTACGTTACATTAGGTTCGGGACACACTTACTTTTCGCTGTCTGAGGAGTGTGTGAGCAGCTTCAATGTCAGGACTCATGACGCGGTCTCTGTCCCAAGGACTGGAGGGACAAGGATTAATCAGGACATGCATGGACAGGGAATCTGCATCTATTGAGTCTTAAATATGGAAGTCAATTCCCTCAAGAAAGGCTTTAAAAGATATTAAGGTCTTAAGTAAAATGCAAAGTCATGTGGCAACACACTGCAGCAGATAGTGCACATTCCAGGTAGAATATTTTGTAGCTGGTGCCATTTCAGTGTAGCTCACAGTCAGATGATGTCATACTGGACCTGAACTCAGAGCCTACAGCAGCAGGTCAGTTTTTACAGAGGGACATCTATTGGACATCAGCTACTGCGTCAGTATTGAAGTTGGAATTCTCTCCATTTGCAGCACTTTTATTTTCTACATACATAAAAACAATTACAAAAGTCTGAAATAAAGACAAAATAACACTGATGGTACAAGATAAAGTGTTGCAATCTTACATATATGGATTTGCATCAGTTTATTTAATTTATGATATAAATATTAGAGGGACTAATGTAAAAATATACATAACATATACTGAAAAACAAACTGTAGCCTAGTATTGAATTGCTTTTTAATTTACAGTAGATGTAAACTGCTCATAAAGCAGCATCTGATTGGTGGAGACGACTGAAATGTATCAATTCCTCAACTTTTTTGAACTGATGGACAATGACACATTTAAAATCAGTGTAGAATTATGAACCGTCATGTTTGGAAATGTATGTTGCTGTTAAAATTTGAAAGTCATCATGTAGTCTAGCTCAGGTATATGTGCCAAACGTTGCAAACAACAAATTCCACAGAACTATGTGGAACAGTCTTGCTGTGTTTTGTGTCTCACCTGACCACAGAGCGCAGCAGCTCGTAGACCTTCTCCAGAGGAGTGGTGGACTTGAGAGGACGGAGGAACTCCAGAGCCTGGCATGCGGCCAGCAGCTCTATGGCAAGCACTGCAGGACAAAAACACACGTTCATGTGCTTCCACAGACATACTGTGTATATTGTACTTTCATTTCTGAGCCCAGTGTTGTGTCACCTTGCTCCACGTGCTCCACTACTCTCAGGGCTTTGCGAGCAGCCCAGCCGCCCATCGACACGTGGTCCTCCGTCGCTGCACTGGTGGACAAGGAGTCAACGGAGGATGGGTGGCATAGAGCTTTACTCTCTGACACTGCAAGAATGGAGTTTAAAGTCAGTCGAGGTTGATTTTCAAACCCTGAAATATTAAATAGAAACCAGCGGAGGGCAGTAAGAACACAACACAAGATGTTTGCAAAATCGGTAAGAAACCTAAGGCAGCAGCAGTGCAGTGGGCGATCATGAAGCCAGAGTTCAAGCCTCCATCTTTGACGAGGAAGGCAGGCAGCTCACTGAGGGCCGGGTTCACCAGCCTCTCAATCCTCCTCTCACTTATACTGGCCAGCTCGTGCACACCTATGGCCAGGTAGTCCAGGGCCTGGAACAGCACAGACACGCCACGTATTCAAACTCCAAACATTTATTCCAAGATGACAAAAGCATTACACGCCAAATTGGAGGGGAGGAGTATTTATATGACGGCTGATAGTTTTGATTCGCTGCCAAAGCTGTCAGTGGAGTATGAATCACTGCCAGACAAAGACACAATTAATGAGGATTTAGCAGCTGACTCCTAGTGTGTGTCCTCTCCTCTCCACATACGGTCTGCCAACCCAAACACCATCACCCAGATGGAGCAGGAGGAGACTGAGATAGAGGAAGATAAAGGGATGATAAATCAAGCAGGGCTCTGATTCGTTCATTCAGTGTAACTTTACCTTGGCTGGGTACTCTCCATGGAAATTCCCTCCCGATATTGTCTCCCCAGTTTCTGCAAACACCAACTGGAGTTGAGTTGAGGATTCATAAGGCACCAGTGTCATGCCGGGGGTTTTTTTGTAGCTAGTGAAACCCTGCCACCTTATGTTGGAAATGATGTATTACAACCTATAGGGGTGAAGCACTCTGCACTCAAATATGTGTCTGTTATAGTTCCTTCAGGTGCAGAATGATGTATGTGCAGAGTTTGTGTTCACATTCATCTGCTGAAAGCGGAAAGTTTCTCTCTTCTTACTGAAAAATCTGATTTCAAGAGGTCTTACGAGCCTGATTTGTAACATTGCAACTAGTTTGGAAGTCAGTCCTGGTCCAGTACACAACTGATACAAGTGTGACTTGAAGCCTGCAGTGCACCATCACTGAGAACAGACGTTACAGTGAAGAAGGAGACAGCTACTGTCCAGCAGTTCAAACTTTTAAAGTGAAATATATTTGCATATTTATAGATTCTGGACTTTTCAATGATGGAGAAGAAGATTTCTTTTTAAGGATTTTAACTTGGTAATTAATAATAAATTAAGTCAAACCATTAATAAATAATAAAATAATAAAAATAAAGCCATTAAATGCAAGAAATTTAAAGTGCTTATGCATAGCATTTATTAGCAGTAAATAAACTTTTAATAAATGGTTTATAACTATAATGTAGTTGTAAGCAGATATAAGTATTCATTGATGTAACAACTATAACTCCTTAAGAGAAGTTGTAATAAAATGTGTTTCCATTGGAGAAATGATCACTGTTGAAAAATACTGTACATTAATAAACACTTAAAATGTCCCTATATCTGCTTGTAATGTGTTAAAACTATTTAAATCTTAATTTAGTGTGTATAAAAGCTAATTGGGGGACTTAAAGTGTTTCTGTTTTTGTTTGCAGATAAAATGAGAGAATCCCAGTGAAAACTGCTGCATGCATGTGTTGCTTTCAGCCCTTCATTCCCAGTGTCTCTGAGTCGGATCTGTTCAGGGAAGTTTATCTTTTTTGATACTTTTTGTTTGAGGGCAGGGCAAAGTCAAAAATTTCCACTTAGATGCTTTGAGCCAGCCTTGTTTTAGCTTGTATATATAAATGAGTCCAAGATTTCCCACAGTGTTTAACAGCAGGGGTTGACCCATCACCTGAAACAAAGACCACCTCCACAAACATAAAAAACAAAAAACCAATGCACTTTTATGAATATAACTTTATCCTTCAGGCTAAAAGAACAGGGTGTTGTTTCACACCATGCACTCATGTTCAGTGTGGCCAGTGTTTAGGCTGTCATCTATGAACTAAACTGAAATGAGATGAGCTAAAGAATTCTCCTTTAGATCTCTTGGAATCTAAGTAAAGATGGATCATTTAAGACATCTCTTCAAATAAAATTGCTTGTAAAATATATATAAGGCCACATCCTGGAATCAGCCTACGTCACATCCTATTAGACAGCCTCGGAGAAATATATAATATATAAAAATAAGAACAACCTAAAATTGTCAAAGAATAACTTTATGGGACTAACGCACATGAGATTCACATTATATCCTTTTAAAGGCTTGTTTTGTGCTGTTGAGGAGACCAGAAAGCAGAGCTGCTTTAAAAAGAAGTACTATGAGGAACATGAGGAGCTTGTTTTGTAGGATACAGGGTTGTCCGTGGCGCTGTTGAGCTCAGTTGAAATCACCTTATGGACAAATGCGATGGTGTCATTCACCACTCCGTGAACCTGCAACAAGCAGAGGCAGCTGAGTAAAGTAGATCTGCCTCCACACCCCCTTCCATTGTTTTCATTTTTGCTGTTAATGGTTCCGACTTGACGACGCCACACTTTTCCATTTATCCTTCATTCATTTGAAAGATTTTCAATCAGCCCATATTTACTGTCCAATGGAGACGAGGAACTTGCTTCCACCTGCTTGAATGGATCTAGACATTACTCAACACCAAGAGGAGCTCTGAGATCTGACAGCTATCTGGAAATGTTCCAGCTTAAAATGAAATGACATCTTGAAACTTGCAAAGTGTATGCTATTTTTAACACATGAACACACACACACACACATACACACACACACACTGTACCTGTGGGACGCAGCGCAGGGTGTAAGCATCCTGAACACGTTCACATGATCTATGACTCTCTACAGGAAGAACATCATAAGGAAATCAGAAAGGAAACTATAAAACATTATGATTACATCAGTCATTGTGTTGTACAAGCCGCTATTTATGTAGTGTGTGTGTGAGTGTGTGTGTGTCAGAATTCTTGAAGGTAAGAGGTCAACCTGAGATCTGTGAAGGGAAGATTTCCGAGTCTAAGAGAGAGCGAAGCCTCTCAGCCACCTCCGTCTGACCAGGGTGAGGTCTCACAGCATGGATAGCTGCAACACAACAGTCACATTATTTACAAGTATTTGTGTCAATGAGGAGATATAAAGGAGAAATCTAAAAAAAAAAAAAAAACAAACTTTGAACACTTTTGTGTGATTTCAATCATTCAAATTTTAAACTGGCAAAAAGCTGAACTTGTTTTCAAGGAAACTGCCTTCCAGTCAAATATCATGGTATTAAAAGACTTCTAAAGATACCGCGATGGAAGGCCTTTGTGCTGCCCTTCAGGGCTTCCAGACTCAAGGCAGCAATCACGTCAGCTTGTCTGGCCACGCCCACGGCTCTCTCCACAGCCTCCGCCGCCAGAGACGACATCAGCTGAGTCCCATTGATGAGAGCGATTCCCTATTCAGCAACCACAATCATCAAAATAATCCACATTAATCAACTGAGATCTGATGTAGATCTTCCTTATCTGTGAAGCTGCATTAAGAGGAATCTACACTTTTTTTTTTACACTACTTGAGTTTTATTGTTGTAGCTTGAGCCATCAGTTCTGTTGGTTGTGGTATCATTGTACTCACAAAAGGATCTAGGATCTCAGAACAAGACAGCATAGACAAAAATAGGTCCAATAGGACAACAAACACAAGTGTTCAGACAATCTGACAGGTTGTAGACAAGCCAGCAGTTTAGCTAGATTATCTAAATGACTTTATTTGTGGGTAAAATGGAAAATGTCACTAATAAGCCGTCATTGCACAGGAAAACAGAGTACTACACACAACTATGGCAAAGTTAGTCAAAGTTGAACCAGGAAGTCAATTTGTAAGCTCTTCTGGGTGGATGTATGGATGTATTATATTAAGACTGCTGGATACATGCTGGAAATTAGTCCTAGTGGCCATATATGGTACCGCAACAAAAAAAAAAAAATTCCTGCAGCCCAAAAAGCATTCCCCATAGACTTGTGTAAAACTTTTACAGGTACAGGAAACCTCAGATTCAATTATTACCCTTTGTGTTATGAATTTTTAAACCACGAAGGTTTTATATTTGTAAAATATTTGCAGAGCCTGGGAAACAGATGTTGTGTGATGTCATTCTGATGTAAAGTCTATGGGCCTAGCAGGAACGTGTGGGCTGTGCCAGTGGTAGAAACACTATGGCACATGTGCAGTGGGCTGTACAACGCAGGAGCAAACCCAAGAGCTAAAAAAAAAACTTTCTTGGCTTATGCGCTCAGCAAGAAATTTTCACTCATGTGAATGGGCACCATTTTTGAGGCCAGTATCCATTTCCTATAAATCATCCACAGTGGTGGGTCACTACAACCTGCAAGGTGGGGGTCATGTGACAGATATGGGCTTGCTTGTCTGCTTCTAAGAAGGTAATCCTGACAGACCATTTGGGTAATAATTTTACCATTCACCTTTGTTTTTTCTTTCCAAATAAATGACCTGTCCAGTTGTTTGTTTTCAGCCTGTATAATCATCTGACTATTCTTACTTTGCTAAGTAAATGATGAATGGAACTGATGACCGGAGTAGGGAAAAGAAAACTAGACATTTTAATAAACAGTTGTGAACTAACCTCCTTTGGTTTCAGCACAAGGGGTTTGAGCCCATGGCCCTCTAGCACCTGTAAAAATGACACCAAACATGCACATAATCAGTCAATCAATGAATCAGTCAATTTGGAAAAATGAGTAGCATTTTCAGTAAGTCATATTTACTAATCACTTTACAAATAATTATTATTCATGCTTTATAGATAAGCAATAAGTCATTAATCAACCAACTTTTGAGTTGCCACATTGTGAAAAGTCAACTTGGCTCCTGTGTGTCTTCCTCATTAACTTGCTGTTAGGTCTTTAAATTACCAATAAGAACCATTCAAAATATAGTATTTATAACACCTGGTCTTGTGGCTTCATGACTTCATGGCATGAAGTCAGTTAAAGGGTCATATTTCTTTTTTTTATTCTTTAAAATAAGCCATAAATTTGCTGGTGGACAACAAACATTTTACATCCATGGAAACCTGATCAGTCATTGCAATTTATAAACCCTTTATAAAGTATTACTTATTGGTAAAAAAAAAAAAAAAAAAATTGGTCTTCATATTATAATAATTATAAAAACTGAAAGGAAACTCACTGCCTTGGCATCCACCCAGCCGCTCTGTATTGACCACATCTTGCCCTCCCCCATCAGGCCCAGAGCGAGGTGGGCCAGGGGGGCCAAGTCTCCACTCGCCCCAACCGTACCCTTCTCTGGCACCCAGGACAAACAGGATGCTGGACCACACACACACACACACACACACACATGCACACAAATATCTTTGTAACACTTTATTTGAACCCTGCTTAATGCTAAATAGCAGGGTTCATAAGATGATGCTAACACTGAATTGTCTTTTGGTTGACTTTTTAATGTTTTCAGCTGATTCATTTTAAAATGGAAAGCCTGGCCTTAATATGCACATGGTTGCTATGTATATGACATGATTTAGTACTAAATGACTTATGCTACAGCTAAATGTCTCAGGTAAAAAGCCAGCATCCTCATTGGTTTAGAAGCCAGAGAAGATATAAGAATAGAAACAATATTTGTGTGTTACATGGTAAAGCTAGTTTACCCTAATATTATAGGACAGTATTATTTATAAAATGTAATGTTTGGTTGGCATTGATGCTTATGACACAAAAAACAAACCTGTAACCTTACACAATAATGTCGTTAGCTACTAATATACCTCTTGCCTTTGGAAATAACACTAGGTTACTGTATAAGGTAAGGTAGTTAGCCAGGCATGCTAACCTCTGTAGCATAGTTCCATTCCTCACATTCTTCATCTGTGTTCTTGGTTCAGAAAAGGTGAAAGAAAAAGAAACCACCTTCCAGACTCTTTAGACACTCTATGTGTCGCTCTTATTAGAGGCCTGTGTACACTATTATAACATGTATGGAAGTCCAAAGCTTGTCAGGCCTGCCGTGCCTAGTTACAGTTCATAAGCTATGACTGGACAAGCAAACTGTAAAGTGGGCAAACATTTATTTTTTATTATGTAACAGGATAGAATAGAATAGAGTACAGTGGAATAAAATAAACCATGTTACCATTGAAGGCCTTGATCATGGCGTCAAGGGTTTCCATGGAGACACCACTGTGGCCCTTTGCCAGGACATTGATTCTCAGGACAAGCAGCATGCGTGTCCTCTCTACACTCAATGGGGGCCCCACACCTTCAGACATACACACATACATGCATTAGAGGTGAGAGTGAGATTTTACGGGGGTTCGTTCTGACTACTACAGTCACTGCTGCTATAAATATATAACCATCTGGATCGCATTCAGCTGTAAAAATATTCCATGTACAGTTTGTATATATGTGAAGATGACCTTTGCCCTCAAGTCATTTATTGAAAGCCATGCTGCAGGAAACAGCTTCTCATGTATAGTAAGCAGGTGTTGTGTGAACTCAGACAACCTACCAGCACAATGGGAACGAACTACATTCTCCTGCAGCTGCCTGCACTTGGAGAAAAGAATAGGCTTACTGTTAGTGCATGCATCAGACAATTATACTAAATTGCAGAAACACCTCCAGGAGAAACAGTGTGTTTAAATAGATTGTTGTTTTCTTACAGCACGTTGATACCTGTAGTTAATAAGCACGATACTTACGCAAGTTGCTCCTTTGGTATGAGTGTCCGTGCAAACTTGCCAAAACCAGTGTTGACTCCATACACCACTGTAGTGGAACATAACACACACTGTTGAAGTATTTGAAATGAGCCATTTATGTTTCAAGTCTGGAATGAGGGGGGAGTGAAAAGAAACGCCATACCTCTGCCTTCTCTGATAATAGCATCAATAACGTCTCTGCCCTTAATCACCCTTTCCTCCGCCTCAGGCGTTAACTGTGACAGACAAAAAAACACCAAAGGTCATCTTGTTTTTCTCCACTTTTACTCTCTTAAAGTTTAGGTAACATTTTCTCACCTTTATTTTGAACAAGCCTTGGCCCAAGCTGACCAGATCAGCTGTGGTCAGACTGTTGCCGTCCAGGGAAATGTACTGGTGGCGGTAACAACACAAGGAAACAGTTAGCTGCACAGAACATCTGCGTTTTGATGTAGTAATTGTCTTTATTTTTAATCTACAATGCTTGAAAGCATATAAATGAAACACACCCACCTCTTTGGGCTCTTGATAAGAGTGTTGCCTGTTTGCAGCAGGTTAAGGGGGAATTTCAGTTCAGTAAAAAATAAGGTGGTGAACATGTGTCTATTAATATTAAAATAATAACAAAGAGGAAAATGAAAATGAAGAAAATATTTAAAAGCACAAATACCTGTACTGCAAATGTTATCATAATATTGAATTACTATCATAAACATATCCAATGCGCAATAAAGCTCTGACCAAATTTTCATGACAATTGGTCAGACTTGAGGCTTTGACTGGGCTACTGTTTGGTGTCAGTCAAATCTGGCAACAGTGATTCTGCATCCATAGGTTATTTCACTCATTTAAATAGGGGTCCTGACAACCCAGATTTTTTGATGAGACTATAAAGGGTCCTCAGGTGTATAAGGATTAGTTTCACCTTGCTTTTAGAGTACTGTACAACGAAAAATTTGGTTACCACTCTACAAAGGTTCAAGAAGGACTGGAAAATAGTCTTGGATATGAATATCAAACTTTCATGCTTAAAAAACAAACACAAGATTCCTTTAGATGGAATCCACAGGACAGCATCCAATCAAATGTGTCTGTTTAAATGTTTGTAAAAGTCAATGGAAGGATACACAGCTGTTGCCAGTGGAGAACAGTCATGTTTGTCATTCTCTGCTGCAAAGACTACAAAAGCAGAAGAAAAAAAGTCTTACAAATCTTATAAAAAGTTGAGCTAAAATGATCTGGGCATGCAGGTAGATGTGTTGGAGACCCTTACCCAACTGCACAAAGTCGTTGTCCTCCAGGACATCCTCTGTCCTGTCCTCAGGGTGCAGGACTTCTCCACCCCGGCACCTCAGCATGCTGAACTCCTTCTCATTTGCATCCTCCAGCTTCTTGGCCTGATGGTAGCGTCGCAAGGCCTCGGAACCCAGCAACTGGACAGATCCTGAGGGGCTCCCATATGGCACCCTAAACCATTCACCCCGAACACACACAGACACACAGCGCATCCCGTCGAGAGAAGAAAACTGGACAAAATGAGAAAGATGTGCAGGGGACTTCACAGGTTGCTACAGGTTGATAACTTGGTAGGTTGGTCCTCCCACAGTGACTGGTTGAACCAGGACTGTCTGAATGCAAAACATTCTCTTAGTGCTTCTTTGACTCATTAACATCCTCTATTAATTTTTATATGTGCTCAAAAATGCTGTCAACCTTTAATTTGAGATTAGCCATGATTCATTTTAACATATGGGTTGGTGATGAGCAAAACAAGTTGCCATGTGTACAGGTGTTACTGGTGTTACACAGCTTTTGCTCATCTTGATGTACAAAATTTGGAAGGCAGATGTAACATCTCCAGACTTAAAAAAAAGACTTTTGGAGCCATACCCTAAGCCCAACAGGAAGTCAGCCATTTTAAATTTGCTGTAAAATTTTTGTGCAATTTTTCCCATTTTACAGGCATACTAGTGACTTCAAATTTGGCTGGTGAATACTACAGACCTTTTCGATGCTAAATTGCGAAGCTTTTGAGTTTTCATGAAATGCTCTTGACATGGCGTGCTGATCAATTTGCATGTCTTGTCATGAAACAGGAAGTTGTTGTAATGTGAATTTACATTGTCCAATCTGCCACAGATTTCTCATGCTTTATAGGAGTCCATGCCTCGACACATCTACAGGAAGTTACTTTTAGGATCTCGAATTGGTCAGGGAAATCTTAAGACCTTCACGATGTTATATTGTGAAGCTCTTGAGTTTTCATGGAACACCATTGCAATGGCAAGCCCAACAATCAGCATTTTGTCAAAGAAGAAGTTTTTATAACTTGACTGGACTTTGTCAAATCTGCACCAAATTTCACATGTTTGATCAGGGTACAGGTTTGAGGATATCTACATGTCAATATTGAGTCATACTCATAGGGAGGCTCAATTGTGTCCCCCACAAAAAGAAGAAGCTGCCACATTTACATTTCACCTAGATATACAAAATTTGCAGCACATAACACCTCCAGACTTAAAGAAAAGCCTCTTTGTGCTATACCCTACCCCCAGCAGGGAGCTGGCCATGTCCATGTCAGGCAATCTCCAGTAAATACATTGCTGCATTAAGTAGGTGGTGTTTCACTCACTTGTGAAACACCGCCTACTGGCAACAGGAAGTGAAACCTAAATGGCACATAGTTCATTGAATGTATACACAATTTCCAATATGTCATCGTCAGTGCCGCGCACTGCACACAAGAAATAATATTAAACCATTCACACGGTGTCCAATAATCTAATCTAATCTAATAATCCAAAATTCAGAGCTGTGTCAACTAACCTCCAGTAGTGATACCACGGCTGCCGCCCCTCCAACAGGCGTGAGGCACAAGGGCCTGTTCATCGCTACTTGCAGCTTTAATTTAAGGTTGATGTTGATTCTGTGATTAACAATTAATTAATTAGTTCAAAGTGTATACAATTAATATTTAGGGCACAGCAGTAATTGTTTTAGCTTGGAGCACCACAGTGATATATGAGGGACACATTACTTTGGTGTTTATAATGTCATGCTGTCTGAAAGTTTTCCATTCTTATTCTCTTTCTGTCTACTGATAAGCTCAAATGTAAACAGATTAGACTTTGCTCCTAAAAAAGAGGAAAAAGCATGAAAACAATTGTTTGGATACATTGTAATGAATACCCAACCCAAGGTTGACAGTCAGTGTACTTTTTAACATCCCACAATCAAACCAAAGTAAAGAGCAAAGCTGGCTGGAAGTTCCTTTTCTTGGTCACTCATTCAGACAAAGCTAATGTCCGAAAAAAAAATATACAGTATGTGTAAGAAAATCCCTCTCTACGACCTGTCAGCAAGGGTCACATGCAAGTCCGGCTCTTGACAAGAAAGGGCCCTTGGCAAGATATTTTTTGGGGGGCCCTCCTTACTTTGCCTGGACATGGGAACTACGAAATAAAACTATAAACTATATATATAGTTTGTGGGTTTAGAGAGCTTTTGAAATATGTACATCTTGAAATAAAGTGGATTGATCATAGTGGCACATCATAATCGCCGTGGTCTCAGCACATATGAGACATACTGGTTTTGAACTGCCTGTGGAAAGAATGAACAAGTAAAAGCTATGTTTTTGCTGCCTCCTTCTCTCTTTTTAGAGTACACCGCGTGAAATTACTTTTCTCTGACTCACTTATTTCTCAGACTGGTAGTCTCTCAACTCAACTCTCCCCTGCATGTATGTCTTACTTGAGTCACAATGCTTATCGGAATACACAGGCTGATTAGCATCATGTTAGATGATTTACAACACATGCAACTGGTCTGTAATCCTGGGCTGCTAAACTACAGCTGTAAATTCTAGAAAACCTGCGCCAGTTGAAATAGAAATGCTCTATCAAAAATTTTTAAAATTCTCAATAATTTTATCTATCTTCATAAACTAGATACTAAATTCTAAACTTAGACATGGGGGTCCACTTGGTCAGAGAGATGTTGACATGATCTATCCATTGAGGAGGGGGCTCTTTGCACTGGGTCAGAGCTATTGACCATCCCCTCCACAACAGCATAAAAACACGAGTCTTGGTAAAGCATACGACTCGTAGCTGTTATATCAGTTTAATGTTTTATCTTAAGATATGAATGGAAAGTATTGTTCTTGGAACTGCATTTATAACCATGTCATGTGAAATACAACTTCAGGACCACTACAGAAAACTGCCCATAAACATCTAATATTCAGGAATTCACATTAGAGACACTACCACTAACTATCCCTGTAACACATTGGCCACAGTTTCACACATTGACTGTAAACAGTCTGGCCATATACTAGGTTTTGACCTATCTTGTCTTTTCTACATGTGTTAAACATAAAAGATGCAACATGTGACTGTGGAGGCTTTGAAGTTGTTTAAAAGAATCTTTAATGCAGCTGAATAACAGAGGTTAACTCATGAGTAATGTAACTAATTACTTTTGCTGTAATTACTAAAGTAATGTAATTGCTTTTTTAATGAGAAATATGTCATGTGACCCTCAACTTGCAGCTTGTGGTGGTCCCTCAGAAGCCTCACTTGTGAACACATCTTTCTGTCACTTGGAACAAAACTTCCTGTGCAGATTCGTATGAATTGTGTAAAATGGAACTTGTGTCCATTCTTAATAGTCTTTTCTAATTAGTTTGGGGGTGGAGGGAACTACATTTAGTATTTGGGCTGTGAAACATTCAGTTCATACCATTAGTTGCTTGCAATCTTGGTCAGTCTCTAACATTAGTCGTTACTGTACTAGTTAAATACCTCAACGTACACGTAATGTAAATGTAAAAATGTCATATATCCTGTGGGTGGCCCCACCTCAGGGCCCCGGGTTGGAAGTGGTCTCCGTCAGGCCCACACCCACGTGGCTCATTTCCTTCCATAGAACTGTGGGGATCGCCCCTAGACTTTTTCCCCGGGAAGCTCCTGTTGGCTGCTTCCTGAGCCGCTCCCACTCTGTGAATAAACAGCACACTTCTGTGTCTGCCTGCGAGCTCGTACATCCCTTGACGGACAGACAAATCAACACACACACTCACAGTAAACCGGCTGGACATCGATTTTCTATCTGAGGAGCTATTCTCAACAAAGACACAGCCTCCTCCCTTTCCTTTTCCTCTTTTCCTAAGTTTTACCCATTTGTCTGTTCATCCTCCCCTCCGCCCATTCCTTGTTGTATCTAAGACACTATAAATAACAGCAAACAATGACAGCAGAATGAATGTCCAAGTTTAAGTTATACTGTGGCTTCCAAAGTACTACACAATTTAAGGAAATGTCTATGCTTTTCACACCCCGTTATAAAAAAAGATTAGGCAAGATGCTTTTGCTGTTCTTGCTAGCTTGTAAGGTTAAAAATATAAAGTTTGAGTGTAATGCTGGAAGAAAAGCTGTGAGGTCGTTAAAACTAATCAAGAGTTTGCCCCTGGGAAGAATGAGATACTCAGCAAATTCCACTGCATTTTTCTTATTGGGAGTCATTATGACATTATGACAAATAAACACAATCATTTTCATTGGAAGCCAGACATATCTTTAATGTGTGTAAATAGCTGAAATTTCAGCTTGACCTTGCTGCTAGAGAAAAGCTCATTGTGTCTATAAGTATCATTTAAAACTCTATGCCAGTCTGCATGTTAGATTTTGAAATTTCCTAAGTGAAAATTTTGGCCAGATGATGGCACTGAAGTTAAGAAAGCACCAAAAACATCATTTGGCCATAAAAATCTAAGGCAGGGCAAAGGTAAGAAAAATAACAGTATTGCCAAATACCATTACGTAAGTAAGGGGCAGACATGTCAGAGTTGAAGAGTTGAATAGCTAAGCTGAAAGGTCCTACCAGGCAGACACTGTCTTAAGTCCTTTACCTGAATTTAAAGCAGTATTGAATTATTTTTGGCTACTGTGACAAAGTGGGTGAGAACACACCATTCGTCCCTACTTTCACCATCAACGCAATATAGCCAATATTGGGCGCAGTGCAACAAGCTGTAAGTACAATATTGACATATCTTATAAAGTTGCTAGCAAACAGCTCCCTATTTATACATCAGACATGTAGCAACATTAACATTGATTTAGAGTCAGGTTTGTGTCCATCTGATGAACGAAAGTCCAATGTTTAAACTTATTTTAGTTCTTTAAGCTCTAGGTTGGTACCCACCAACTCTGGAGAAATGCTTTAAAAAGATACTGAGAATAGGCAGCAGTCACTTTCTGTGATTTGTGCTTCATGGGAAAATACATGACTCTGGAAATGCGCACACTTCAGAAGAAATGTGATTTCACATTCTTTTGTCTTTACACCTTCCTGCAGAGCTCGTCCTAATTTAGCCAGTCAGAGACACAGTGGACACAGTGAAGGAAACACATTTTTTTTGCACACACGGATGGAAAATGCACTTATTCAGAATTAAGTATCACGTTTTTGCTGATGTTTGCCAGAGACAGATGAGTAGCAAACTATTCAGTAGATGTCTCATCCCTAAAACGTATTTTATACTTATTCGTTGGGGAATGTTGCGGTGGACAATGGATGTCTGCTGTGGATCTGGCCAACAGTTTGCGGTGTCAGTCGGGGACGTAGCCTCAGAGTAGCACCTCCAGATAAGTCTGTGTGTCATATCACAGGCAGATAGAGGTATCTGTCCGTCAACTCGACCCCTGCTGTCACTGATTCCCCTGAGACTCCTCGGTCCGACAGCTTCCTCTCAGGCCTCACATCTGGAGAATGTTCCTCCTGCACGCACACACACACACACACACACACACACACTCACACACACCTCACCTCTACCCTTCCACTCCTTTCTTAGGCTATCCTACGTCACCTCCTTCCTCCCTTCAACCTTCGACCCCTCGTCCTCCCCATCCATTCTGAAAGGGGAAGATCATTGTGTGAACTGAGGGAAGGAGGGTTAACAACAAAGCTTTCCACAGTCAAAGCAGAGGAAAGAGGCATTTGCTGAGGGCAGAACTCTCTGACACTTAACTTTTTCCAAAACACACACACACACACACACACACACACACACACACACATACACTTAATAGTCCAGATGCAGCTCCACTTGGTACCAGGCTTCTGATAACAAGGTGTGGAGGGTTCTGCATCCTA
This sequence comes from Euthynnus affinis, assembly GCA_029490765.1. NCBI lineage: Eukaryota > Metazoa > Chordata > Actinopteri > Scombriformes > Scombridae > Euthynnus > Euthynnus affinis. The sequence goes on along the minus strand of CM055860.1, from coordinate 21,316,581 downwards.
TCATTACTCTCATGTCATGCCTCCTCCCACACTGTGCAGAACAGAGTGGCAAACATCGAAGAACATTTTTCTGATGAAAGATGTGCAGTTCTCACTTCAGCTATTGCCGTATCAAATATTGATCATCCCTGAAGCTAAAAATCATGCGCATATGCAAACAATCACCAGTCAAGAGCTCCACAGAGAAAAACATGGGTGTGGGGTGGGGTCTTAGTTCTTTAAAAAGAAATGGTGTTTACAGATATTTTGACAGATTGATAAATTCTTTAGTGTACTTTGCACAATGAATCAACCCTAGTTTACGTAATCTGTCCTGAGAGAGTGGGGTGTCTAACTGGCAGATAATTCAGTACAAAATCATGCTGTGCAGTCAAACGTTGTTCAAACCCACAGAATTTATTGTAAACTTGAGATTTCAGGGATACCAAATGTATCACACTTAATTTGGAGGAAATTTTATTGATATGACTCATGAGACATCTTGAATATTTCCATTTGATGGGATGGTGAAACAAGATTGTCAGTCCACTAATGACTCTGATTCTTCATCTGGGCCTAATTAATCACTTTCAGACATCCCTACTTTCTCTGACACCGTCTTCCTTATGTCATTTTTTTTTTTTTTGGTTTATGTCATGGCAAACAAACAATGACCTACAGCTCCAGGAAACTGGAGACCACAATGATCACTTTCTCTTCCATTGTCAATATGGAATGGAACAGATGTTTGCTAGGAACTATAGTACAGAGGTTGCTGTGGGAAAAAAATCAAATCTCGATCTGCAATTGGTTGCTGCTTCAGTGGCGTCGCTGCTAATTTACATAAAGTTAAGCCTCCAATTCGTTGTTCTTGGTGCTGGAATCACACTGCTGCCAAGGCATCTGAATCTTTGAATGCAAGTATACAGTAAGAGAGTGAACAGGAGGCAAAAAACATCCAAAAATGGGAAAGTACAGGCTGACAATAATCAGCATATGCGAAAAGATTCAAAAATATCCTATCTCATTCCCAATTTTTCTTCTGTCATCTGCAAAAAGCAGAGACACATCTCAAGGGATACACAATGTCCCCACCCTGTCAACAGATTAAGTTACAAGGCACAGCCTAGATGGAGGCCAGTGACCATAGAGAAAAGGCTTGATTGTCTACCATGAATTTTAAGACAGCTATTACTCCACTTAGGTTCATTGTGCTGTTGATATCTGGTTGACATTTTTAAGTTTGACTGCATAAAGCAGAGGGTAGAGTGAATAAAACCTAACTGGAGTTGAATACATTCAGTAGATCATGGGTCACTGAATCACTAAAATCATGAGGGTTAATCTTCTGGGCACCACAAATAGTGGTTCCAAATTTCATGGCAATCCATAGTCACTCTGAACCACAACCTCATGGTGGCACCAAAGCCACTGATCCTCTGTGGGCCATGCGTATCTCTACAAAATGCCATAGCATCCATCCAATAGTTGTTGAGATCTTTCAGTCTGGACATGTCAATTGGTTGGTCAGTCCACTGGTGGACACATTATTGTAGCCAGGTGGTAAATTGGTTCAGATGTTATTTTCCACTCAGGTTTGATATAGTTCTCAAAGTTGTTTGAATGTTAATACATGTGTTCTTTATTGTTTTCTTTTGAGTGTAAGATTATTCAAGTGTAGGCAAAATGTGAAGTAGACTGTAGGTGGGCTGTGACAGCTTCACTTGTTATTTCTGGTTTTGATCACTAGACGGCAGTGCTGAGCGAGGCATCAACCGCTGTGTTCTCAGTTGCATTGCAAGGTAATGTTAGCACGCATAAAGCCACGTGCTATTGTATTGTGTGACTAAAGAAATTGTAAACTGTATAGGTGTTACATTGATATTAATTCTGTTAAAGAATAAATGAGTGTTGAGTTGTGCAGTCTCCAGGGAGGTCCACGTGGGGTTGGTGAAACAAGTATCAAATGTCAGTGTAACTTTGCAAATATACTTTGTACATTTCAAGGCCAATTTTGTGGGTTTATGGCAGATAACCATGTAATTCTCTGGTTCTGTTTTATCTTTTTGTTGATAGTCATAGCCCACTGTCGTATTTCATACTTCGTACTTTGTTTTGGTTATTTTTCTTTTGAATCTTTTTTTTTTGTATTCACTCTGCCTCGTGAAAGCACATGAGCTGCTCTCTAAAAGAAGACAGTAGCATACACACTCTGTTAAAATGACCTGTTGTAAATGTGGTCAACAATAAAATTCAAGCTACAAGAACCCCAGAAGTAATTGTGTCCTGTGTGGTATCTAATTCCATGGGCTACATTATAATAAGTTGTTTTGTCATATTGAATGTATTCCATTCATGTTTTTATGCACATTTTGCTCTTGAACACAGTATCTGTACAGCTAGTCAGGATGCCCCTTATGTACTCCTGTAGTAAAAGAGGCTAGGGCATGGTGAGGGAGTTATATCAGTTGGGTTTATACTCGCACAGTCTGATTAGCACTGATGAATGTCTGAATGTGTGTGTGCGTGTGTGAGCACACATGCATCCCTGCCAGCAGGCATCATAATTCCTGCAGCTGGTCAGAGGAATGTCATGTTAGCATTAGCTGTGCAAAGTGGCTTGATCCAGGAGCTCATTCCAAAGAAAAAATACCTGCACAATAGGGCTGGGAGATATGACAATATATATCGTTTGATGATATAAAAACGTATATTGTTTCATTTTATATTGTTTATATCGTGGTGTCGCAAATCACACTCTTTACAGCAATATCTGACGTCATTTGATGACGTTTTGTGAAATAAAAAGGAGAAAATAATCAAATACGAGTAAGTAGCTTTTATTTGTTGAGTACATAACAGGGCAGGAGTTATACGTTACCACGGCCAAACGGTCAGTGCCGTGGATGCCCTGCAGTGTGGCCGTAATGCCCTTTAAAAATGTTACTACCCACACGGCCGGTTTTGCGTGCCTTGTTTTGAACTGGCTGTTGTGCCCTTTGCGGATTTCCTCATTTAAAACTACATGTGGCGAAGCAAATAAACAGACTGAACATTTCCCAGTGTCTCTGTCATCACACTGGATATCAACAGTAGTGGACGTAACTTACACATAAACAGCTAGCCTGCTAGCTTACATTAGCTACCAGCTAACATTATGAGATAAGCACAGGCAGCTAAACACTGTACAGTCTAAGAATTAATACATGTTGTGTTTTCAGTCACTCGGAAGTGGTAAAACATTCTCTCTAGCAGTTAGTATTTATAAGACTGCTTATGACAGCTGTCTGTGACAGTGGTAACTCATCTGGCACTTTGATATATTCTGTTTCTGCAGTCGGAAGAGCTTTGGACTCGTTTTCACTCGTCATGAATTTATTTCCTCCGTGGCAGAAAAACACGTTACACGATCCTTCAGCAGGTTAAAACGGACTAACGAAACCGCTTTATTGCTGACTGACTAACACTCACATGATAAACAGAAGAACTAAAGAAATGTCGTCTCAATAAGTTTACTCCCCGAGTTCAACGCAAGCAAGGCTGCGAAGCTCAACAAAAATTCAAACATTTAGTGTTCAGTTTTGATAAACTCAGAAGTTTTTCAATACACCGACTATTAAATGTTGATTGTATCTGTTTTGTCCTCATACAATGTAATTATCACTTATTGTTGTTGCACCATTGGTTTTGGCCTTGATGTACTACATTTTGGCCTTGATGCTCCAATAAATTTGTATTTATTAAAGGCCAAAGTAGCCCTGTCCTAAAAGTGACTTCTTTGCAGGCCTGATATAATTCAAAATGTAATAAGAAATAGGCCTTTCCATGTGGTAATTTTATATAAAATATTTATTCATTGAATTTACAGAAAATGTGCCATATTGTGATATGTATCGTTATCACGATATGAAATGACCTATATCGTGATATGAGATTTTGGTCATATCGCCCAGCCCTACTGCACACACTTTTTTGCCATTGACTTTTTTCTTTGGAATGGGATCTTCAGGGGAGCTGATTCTCTGCACCACAAAAGAGACAAAGCAAATGGTGTGCATGTTGCCTTCTACTCATCTTGATCCAGGAGCTCCTCGCACATTTTATCCTCCATTACCTCTATGTGGCCTGGATGATGCAGCTGGATCCAGGACAAACTGGGTGTACACACGTAGACTGGTTTGTAGACTACCATTTTGAAGCTTCAAGTTTTGTGTACTGGCTGTTGCCATCTTTTTTTTTTGGAGCCAGAAGTGGCCATATTTTGACAAGATAGTTAACCCAAACGCTAGCACTAGCTAGCCAGCTTGGTTAGCAAGGTGCATCTGTAATTCACAATAACTGTGATATTAATTAGATGCTAATTTTGGCAAGCGAAAAGCAGGCTAGTACAAAACGGAAACAGGAAAAACTGTTTAGAGGGCCTTTTTAGTACAACCAATCACTGAACAAGACTTTTTAATAAACAAAATGTTAGAATGAACTTTGATGAACTGAAAACACACTGTGAAATAGTGGCAGCTCTTAGAGGGCTACGCCTGTACTCATAGCATCTAGGGTTATGATATGTAAACAAATCTACTGCTGTGGCAGCAACTTGTCAATCACAATGTAATCACATCCAAAGGCATACCCTGCTTTATCATTCATTTTACTCGAAATGGCACCGCAATTTACAAAACGAACATCACGCTGTATTGAAGAAGACTTGAAACTAGTGATTGAGATCATAAACCCTAGAAAACTGTTTACTGAGGTAATAAATCAAGTAAGTAGTAGGGTCATTATCTCATAGACTTCTATATAATCAGACATCTTTTTGCAGCCAGTGGAGTTGCCCCTGCTGGCCATTAGAAAGAATGCACATTTAAGGCACTTAAGCATTGGCTTCACTTTTCAGACCCGGTACTAACCCCTTGTGTACACATCAGCAGATCAGATATGTGAGTCAAGGGAGAGCACTGAAAAAATGACAGATGGAAGGACAGTGAGAGGGAAGGATGTGTCACAGAGCTTCCTGAATGTGACGGAGTTTGTTATTCTTGTCACCGGTTTGCTTGTCAGTTGTGACTCATGAGTAGGAAGGATGTTTTTCATCCACTTTGATGTTAACTTTAGCTCCTTGTAGACTGCTGATCGCAACTGCTTTTTCCTTGGCTTTTGCCTCCGCTTGATTTGATCTAGAACTTAAAGGCCAACACCAGTGCTAATATTTTTGTGCTGACATTAAGTAGAATTGTCAGTTTAAATTTTTAACAAAGGCAAAGGACAGTGGCAACTTTTTACTTTGTGGGAAACAATTTTGAATACTTGATTAGTGAACACCAATCACTTCCTCTGACTGCACTTTCTCCATGTTCATTGTGAAAGCACAAAACTCAGTCCTCCTCTTGATAGAGAGAGAAAAAAAAGAAAAAAGCGTTGCTGAAAAGTTTCTCATTTTCCAAATTATGAAATCACTCTGCTCTGCCAGAAAGAGTGTCATGCAAATAACATGTAACAAACTAGTTGTATGCATAAAATAAACTATGTGGATATGTTTCCATTAAAATTTTAAGGCCCATCTCAACACAAATGTATAATATTCAAATGATGCTGTTGCCTCTTATTTGAAATTCCAATGTTGTAAAACTTTACATATTCATTCTACAGTCATCTGTAAACTTTCAAAAGTCACAGTGTATAAGTGCAAAATGTTATACATTGTAGTGTAGAGTGTTAAGAAAAAAAGAAAGAAAAAAAAAGCACTGTATGTCTGACCCATGTTGTCCTTGTCAGTAAAGGAGGCTATTGTTCTCTTTGCTAATGTGAAATGGAGGAAACTATAGCATGAACAATGAACACACAAATAATCATGACGCCAGACTATCTGAGAAGGAATATTTGAAACTTTACATCATAGATAGGAAAATTGTGGTTAAAGGTGAGGCTAGTTGCTGATTATACAAAACTATAATGTCGTACATGTTAGCCTGTCACTCAGGTGAGGCAGTAGATGCGCCATAAATGAACATTACTGCTACGTTACTTACGCTAAAGTTGTGTTAATTGAAATGTTTCCCCGAAATTTTCCAAAACTTCCATTGCTATCAAAACTCATTACGTTAAGGACAGGCTACATCACTGCTGTGGCTGTGAAGAAAATTCATTCTCTCAGTTTCTCTGGTAAGGAAGGAATATCACATCCTATCAATAGTGAATGTCAGACCTAGCGTCTGACTTTTCACACCAGGCCAGCTTTGGTCACCCTGCTATGTTGGTGTGTAACGTGTGTACTGTTAGAATACTGCTGGCACCGAGCCATGCCCTCTCATGTCCGGCGTTTGGAATTCCTCAGCCGTGAGCTCAGCCGCTCCGTGCCGGCCGGCGCTCCGGTGGTTTTGTCCTCTCTGGGCTCGCGGCAGCACTCGCTCCCACCCTCGCCTCATTAGTCTGCTACAATGAGACGGGCATGTCAGGAATGTGAGTGAGCATTCTTCTTCGTATCTCCCAACTCCCCACCAGTAACCTCCTCAGCACCTTCTGGGTCTCCTTTAAACACTCACCGCCCCCCCCTCCTCCACCCCTCTCCCCCCCCCCCCCCCCCCTCCCCCCTCCACTGCTGTTCTCTCTCCTCACACTCCTCCACATTCACATAGCATCCCCCTTACACATCTCCTCTTCCCTCCTGTGGTTCCCCCCCCTTCACGAGGCTCAAGCCTCCCGCCGTGGTCTCTCCCTGGATATCATAGCTTTCTGAGATGGTACCAATCACAGGAAGATAAGATTCTGATCCTCCCCATAATTTAGTGCACTTTTTTATCTTCTTTGAGCAGATTTATTGTGGTTATCTCTCGTATCTCTTCTCCCTTTTTGATCTATAGACGTCAACAAAACTTGTGGCATAACCAAAACTTTCATCATTCAGGATTTTGTAACGTTGTTCGAGTAATATTGCATTCTTTCATTGCATAAACAGTTTGAGGAAACTGTAATTCAGCATCAGAAAATGTAATCTGAAAATAATTAGGGAACAAAAAGGAAACGAAAATCAAATTAGCATTCTTACCCTACCAACGCTTTTCCGGTTGTCTTTTTTAAATATTTAACATTCTTATAAACATTTTTTTTAACTTTAAAAGTCTGCTACACATTACAACTTCCTTAAACAGGAAGTTGTAATGTGTAGCAGACCCCCATTGGTCTTCACTCTAATCCTAAACATGTACATTCTTCCCAAACTCTCATTTTTCTAAATAACTTAAAGGTTGGAAAGGCTTGAAATGGTGTTTTGAGCTAAAGGCTAATGACAGTTCTTGTCCGTGAGTGGAACATTAGATCGACAGGTGGATCGGCGTAGCATCGACAATGATGTGGACGCTTCATCTTACTTTGATGGGGAAGACAGAGCTGAGCTTGAAGGTTAAGCCCTCGGTTTATCGCTCAATCCGTGATCCAACCTTCACCTATGGTCGTCAGCCTTGGCTAGTGATCCAAACAATGAGATCACTGACACAAACAAATAAAAATGACTTTCCTTTGCAGAGTGTGTTGGCTCGGCCTCATAGACAAGGTGAGGAGCTAAGACATCCGGGAAGGGGTTCAGAGCCAAATTGACTTGGCTCGGGTCTCCCTGAGGAGGTTTTCCAGATAGGTCCAACTGGTTGGAGACCCCCAGGGCGGACCCAGGACACACTGGAGGGATTACATACCCCTCTGGCCTGGGAACACCTCAGGATTCAGACCTGAGGGACATGGTTAATGAGAGGGGTGTCAGTTATCAAGGGACCTTGATAAGTGATGGAAAATGGATTTATGCATGAGTCATGAGATGATTAATTATATTCATCATATAATGATTCAAACTGATGAGTCATTACCATTATATCAACAACAAATCTCTATGGGGTTAGAAGTTCTACAATGTGATACGTAATAAGAGATAAAGGCAGCAGCAATACAGATTTAAATAAAAGCTGTTGAGCAGGCCCTGATAGTTGATTGCATGTATGTGACATTACCATACAGTATGTGTATGTAGCCATTTTCTCAAGAGGCAAACATGCAACACACATCACCAGCTAATGTATATGGAGGAAAATATGGAAAACACTGTTAAAATGATCAGATGTTGTGCACTTGACTGTAAAAGAAGAAGAATTCAGGCAACAGCTTTCTGAAAGAATCGTGAAATAAAATCACGTTTTTATAAACTTGTCCGCAGACGACCAGCATGTCCTTTGAAAACTTTGTTTCATCAGGCTAACAGATGTTTCTATAAATTTGATTATAAAAGTTCTGCCCCCGGGGCTGCTGTCCAAACGTCTGACAGGCTTGCACAGCAGCAGACTGTTAATGCCCAGAGGCATCACAATCCTGTCAGTGAACTAATGTGTCACTCAACAAGTAACTCAAAATAACTGAGACTGAGAAATCTCACAGAAACACACACACACACACATATGTAAACGGAAGGGCTTTAACACAATATGAGAAAAATACCAGAGAACAAACAAGCTAACACACATAAGAGGAAGACATCTAGTTTACATACACGCTGCTCACACACAATTACACACCAGTCCTGAGATCACTTTGTGTAACTTTGCAGATCTGCAGTCCGAGCATGACTCCTGATGTCGTGATTGTGTGTTTGAAGCTCAACCTCTAAAGCTTTATTAATGACTCCTAACTGTTCCAGTAGAAGGAAACACCCAGGAAAACCTCCACACCCCTGATCTTATCTCGCCTATTTTTCCCCAGACTTCCCATCAACATGCCAGTGGAACACACATTACGCCCCCAAAAGCACAATAGCACTTAGATGTGTTTGTTGTTGCGTTTTGCATTCAGAGAAAGATCTGGATTAAATCCAGTTGTGAGCCGTCCGTCAAGAGAGATTTGGAGCTAAATGAATGGAAGCATAGTAGAAGTGGCCTGAAAGCAATTCCTGGGACGTTTGTGAATATCCGTCGTCATGGCTACAAGTGACTGAGTCAACTTGGTGGTTCCTGCAGGGCAACAATCTGGCCAAACTGCCCCACTTTAATCCAAAAGTCAAACACAGCGCCAGCTGGAACAATGTGCCCATTTCTAGAGTGAATTAAACTGTCATTGTAGGTTAATGGAAAAGGAACCAATGAATATTCATGATTTTAAACTGCCAGCGCAACAAAGGACACGACTAGGATGTGTCTATTTATATTACATGTGCACAAGTGATGCTTATAGGAAGAGTAAAATTACTTTTGTATAGTCTTGTGATTCAAAAGGAAAACAAGTTTGATTATTAAATTATTATTGATGCCTAATTGAAAGCCATAGCACATACTGAAGGCACACCAAACACATCATACAGACACAAGAAGGTACAGTAGCAGGGAATGCTGACTCAAGATGAATGTGACCAGGTTGCTGCTTTACTGCAGAGTTTGATTTGACGTTTGAGGTCAATGCTGGAAAATAAGACAGTGGTGTATCCATGTGTGATGTCTTATTAGCTTTACTGCCACACAGTCCCTGATCATAACTGAGTAGACCTTGGTCTTTGTTTCCAAAAAGCTCACTAAAATACAAGACTGATGTTTTACATCTATAGTTGGTCTGAATCAGAGGATGAGTCGGTATATTTGTTGCATTTTCCACTTGGTTCAGTTTCTTTTGACATCATTTTTTTTTTAACAAAACAAAATGTAACACTAAAAGCCGCTAGCAGTTGTTAGTTTTATTCACCCTCACCCCGGCGTGTAAATTGCACCTGGGTAGGAGAGCTGGTCAGCTCAACTTTGCACAGTATATCTTGAAGTTGGGTCAGATTGAGGTCAGGTCACATTACCACCACAAACAAACTGCTACAGAATTCATTTGTGATGATTGATTGATTGATTTCAAATCTGCCCAAACAAATTGCACCAAGGAGAAAAACTAACCAAAGTCCCAGTCAACCAGACACCATGTATGGATCCACTCTGAGAGTGTCTTGAAAAAGCTGTGTTTTAGGGAGAGAGAGAGAGAGAGAAAACCCTGGCTTAGTGATAAGAGGAACAAAACATTTTCAAATGTATCTTTCTTGTTGTGAACAGTGGTGGAAAGTACATTTACCCTAGTATTACACTCAAGAACAAAATGAACAAAATTGGTACTTGTACTTAAATTAGGGATTCTTCCACCTGGTAACAAGTCAGAAGACCTCACAAGTTTCTGAACGTCTCATCTTTGTGACTTACTGTTATTCTAAATGAGTGTATTCCATCGCAGAAACCCAACACACTTCACTCCATGATTGTGTAGAAAGGTTGGGGGGCAGACAAGTTAACATGATGCTGACTTGGTGAATCTAAACATGCCTTTCCCGTGATCAAACGACACACTGATGTGACTTCACCTCATGTCCTTTGAGTCATGGACCGTTTTTGGGTTGAATCAAAACCAGGGGGAACACATTGTCTCAGAGCTTCCTTTGTTATTCAAAACGTCCCGGCAGCCATGAGTCCACCGCTCTGGGATTGGACTGTACTGCTTTCTCAGGATAAGGGAGGCAGGGACAGTGCAGGGGGAATGGGCAGTGCTCCTGGTCTAATGCAACTGGCTACTAACAGATGAACACTTTGCTGGAGAGTGAGGACTGACTGAGCACAATACCAGCACCCAGACACTGTGGGAGAGAGAGAGAAAGAGAGAGAGAGAGAGAGGGGTAGAGAGACACCGAGCAACAACAGCGCAGCCAAGGAGACCACAGAAAAACTCTTCCCCCAAATCCCCAACTCTGCAGAGAAAGGGAGAGAAAGAAGCAGCAGGGACAAACAAAAGCATTCTTGGCTTTCAGTTTAAAGGAAGAAGAAGAAAAAAAATTGAACAATACCTTGGGGCGAGATCATTTACTTGAGATACAAATTCAAGGAGAAAAGCGTGACAGGACGGCGTCAGTCAGCAGTCAGACTCTGGTTTATCATCTGTGCAACATCTCCACATACATACTAACGGATGATAAATACATCTGGGAGAAGAAACAAGCAGAAACAGGATGAGAGCAACAATGAGGATCACACGGCTGCTGCTTTTACTCAGTGAGTAAACTTTCTTTTCAGCTAATGAGTAGAATGTTCGTACCTGGGATGTTTCTCATGTGCTCTCAGTGTCACAGCGCCGGGGCTTATGATGGATGCTTTGTCCGCTATGGTTCGGGGAAACATGGAGTTTTCTCTGTGATATATAGCGTGGTATTCATCCAAAACATATCATAGGAAGTCGATGGGTCTTTTTTCGGAGTGAAAGCAGAAATGTTTCTCTGCGCAGCGGCGTGACTTTAGAGCTTCAGGGCATTACAGATGGTTTAAAGACAGAAATCAGCCGTAAAGAGACAACGAGAGCGTCAGCAGTGTGATGCAGCAACAGGTGCACTCAGCAGACTGTTAGAATAATCGGACTTTTTTCTTCTTTTTTTTTTTTTTTATCACACATGGACTCAATGGTGGAAGAAGTTTTAAGATTTTTCACTGAAGTAAAAGTAGCAAACTTAATATAACAATTCTCTATTGTGAATAAAAGTTCTGCATTTTAAATGTTACTTAAGCAAAAGTACTGTTAAGAATATGTGAGGATGTGAAAGTTCAACACACCAAATATGTTTTTTTTTTACATTACATTTAGGTCTCTGTCATATAGATTAAAAAAATAGTTTGTTATGGTAGTTCAGTACTGCATATGGCATGATTTAAAGGATATTATATGCTACTAAAATGACATACACAACACTCACATCAAAGTATAAAAAGGTGTATGATGGAGAAAAAAGCTTGTTCAAGTCAGAAAAGTGAGAAATTGAATCTGCTCATTTTTGTACACAAATGCAGAACCTAAGAAGCAGCTGGATGCTGCCTGAGGAAGAGCGCCAAGCTCGAAACACGTTGCAACTGAAGTAGCTGCCAGTTCAAGGGGTTTTTCTGTGTTCATTTAACTTCCAAAATGCCTGATTAAAACCCTCACTTTCCTGCGCTCAACGGCTTGTTTTTCTCCGACCTGTTTGGGGAAGTCTACAAGTTCCTCTGATTCTGTGTGGATTGTATAAAAACCCGTATTAAATTGGCCATGATCATGCTTAATAGCACAGTTAGAATTCAGAGTTTAAACATCTGCCCCTTCAAACCCCCCTCACCACCACCACCACCACCATCCCACAGTTAAGGACTCCACCCCCCCCCCTCTAAATACACACACACACACACATACACACACACACAGGCCTCCAAGCGCTGTGTCCAAAGACAGAAGGAGCCTGAATAATGAAGTGCACCCATGACCTCCCTCCCTGGCTGAGAGGCAAGGAAAGTGTTTTTCTTTAATTATGCACCTGCTGCTCTCTCACCACTACAGTAGGTGGATTCAGATGGGAGGCTTTTTATTTTTCAACCGTGTGAAAGGAAAGTGTGACACAGCCCCAAAACTCAATCTGAAGGCTGTCAGCACTTTTTTTTTTCTTTTTTCTAAAGATAAGACTGACACGTTTTTTTTTTTTTTTTTTTTTGGATGTGTGTGTGTGAACGTGCATCTGTGTCTGTATGTTTAACGCGACGTTATCGCAAATAGGGTGGGACTTGTAGTCTGTGGCATTTTTCTGTCAAGAGAGGCCTTGTTTTTATTTGCTAAAATGAGTTCTTCTGATTCACCCAGGGAGTTTGAATAGCAGCAGTTCTTTCACCTTTAGTCATATGGAACAGAGACATTACTTCTCTTGTGGTCTCCAAAAAGAGTCGTTTTGTGCTTTCACATGAGTAGTTTCAACATAAGTACGTCCTCCTTGAATAAGCTAAGGTTGGTTTGTTCACGTTTTTACAGTATCTGAGGCTGTATTTCGCTACATCGATGCTAAATACTAATGTTAGCATGCTAATGTGGTGACAATGACAATGCCAACAGGTTTGACGTTCTTAACCATCTTTTGCAAACTAGTATTTAACACAAAATATAGCCGAGCCTGAGGGGAATGTCTTTAGTTTTGCAGGTATTTGTTCATGAACAAGCAACACTATTGGTCGGATTTGGAATGAAAAGTCAGGGGTACCTAAATACAAGTCTTAGAGGTCCTCTTGTCCTTGGTGTCACAAGTCCAGGATACTTAGGTTTTGAAAATGATCTACCCAAAATACATGTCTGTATTAATGGATGACCTACTAGGTCATTAAACACGGGCACAAAAGGTATGATTGCCAGGAGGAAACACTGATCTAAGTGTCCATTAGTGAGATTGCCTTTGCTGTTTCACTTCAGATTAAGCACATTGTCTTTTCAACTCGACCTTCTATCTACAACAATGTCCTTGCCTATTGTGGCTACTGAAGGTGAGGTGATGTGTCAGTTGTAACTGATGGGCATCACTGAGTTTAGGAAAGTCTACTATTGTAAAAAAATATAGTCACGATGCTCAAACTAAAGATTAAACGTGCGCCTGAAGCGATTAATCAAATGATTGATGGCGATGTCAGCGCTCCGATTAAACATTTGGAGCTCGGACTTCAGGAAGAAGCAGCATCATAAGTTATCAGTCCCCTCCAGGACTTCCTAACCCCCATGTAGACTGTCTTTCTTCTGCATTTGCGGGTTCACGACATGTCCATTTCCTACAAGATAACAGGCAGTCAGTGTTCCTGGCCTGTCCGAACACCAGCGGCCGGAGGGAGACGCTGCCTGTTTGGCATACTCGTCTGGTGTCTGCGTTGGCCAGCGCACATGGGAGAGAACTGAGAACAATAGATGGGAAAAAAAAACAAAAAAAAACTTTATCAACATCCCGGTTCCCAAGGAGGGCGTGGTGGCAGGAGACGGCCTTGAGCCACCATCTCCCACTCAGCCGCACGGAGCCTTTTGACGCAGCTGGATGGCGGCGAAACAGGCAGAAAAGATGTGAGGAAATATGTTTGGTTTTTTTTCAGAGCAAAATTGAGAAGAAAAAAAAAAGGGAAACAACAAAAATAGCAGCGGTGGAAGAAATGTTTGGATGTTTTACTAAGTAAAAAGAGCAATACAAGTGTCTCAACTTTATACTTGGAGCAAGTACGAGCCATTTACAAAAGTCTAGGAACAGTTTTTTGTTTGATTTCCAAGCATTGTTTGAATCGAATCGAATTGAAAGTTACTTAAGATGCATCAGATAAACATTTAGTCATAGTCATTTAGTCAAATATAGTAAGGTTAAGATTAGGGAAAGAGTATGGTTAGGCGACTATAACAATTATTATATTATATGGACTGGATTATGACATATTTGATATCCTTGTTTCCTTGAATACACCACCCTGCTCCAAAACACGACTTTGACATTAACTGTGATGGATGAAGTCTGTACAGAACTGACTGAAACCAATCAAACATCAGACTTCTGAAGTTCCTAGGAACCCTTTTTAGGAAGTGTTGGCTCTGTCCACATGCAGTAGATCCTGTTTTGAAAAGGCTAGGCATGGCTGACATGTGGACGTAGGTTTCCCTCAGGGAGGAACCGTAGGTTGCCCGTAAATCCCGTCGTTTCATCACTGTCTGATGCTTCAGATAAAGAGCAGGCTTCGCTTTCACCTCTACCCTAACCCCCGCACTCCCTCCCTATACCCAGCATGCCACGCCACCACACCCAGGTGTCCATTAATCAGGCCTGCGGCTGGTACCGTCACGGACGTTCACTCACCTCCACCTCCTCCTCCTCCTCTCCCTGAGTCCGCTGCTGCCTCCCCATTCCTCGCCTCCCCTTCATCTTCTCCTCGCATGCCAAGCGCACATGGGCTTGTTGTCCTCCTTACTTTCTCAGCGCTCTTTTCATCTGCCTCATCAATTTGGTTGAACTCCCCTCGCCTCTCCTGCTTTTTAGGAAAATAGAAAGCGGCTGTCGCTGCGTTAGATGGTGGTGAGATGAAGCATGCCTACACACAAAGCCACTCCAGATTCTCTTAAAGGTTCCGTTCACACATATGACAAAAGATATACTCTTCTCTTACCTTTAATGGTCTCTATCCATGCAGATAGTTTTGATTTTATTTGCCACTACATATATATATATATTTTTTTTATTTGGTCAAACTGAGCCTTTTAGTCTTGTTGATAATATCCTAAATCTGACTACAGATAGATGGCGTCTTGAATACCTGCCACCTTGTTGCTCAATTTATCTCCATGCATGTGTGTGTGTGTGTGTGTGTGTGTTTGGGGTGTGATGGGGCTCTAACATTGAACTTTTGCCATTAGCACACCCCCACAACTTGTATAAACACACATACCAGTCTGGTTTCCAGGGATAGGGAGTGTGCTGTTTGTGGATAATGTGTGCTAGGGTGTGAGTGTTTCTGTGTCTTTCTGTGTGTGTGTGTGTGGTCAGTCATTTCCATGTGGCCGTTTTACGGTAATTTACAGCGTCTCAGACCCCTCTTCACTTTCTCTCCTCTCGTCCCCCCCCCCCCTTCTTTCTCTCCTCCCTTTCACTTGTCTCTCCTTTATTCCCGCCGAGTGTTTTTTTACATTCACATCTCTTCACCTCCCTTCACTGCAGCACACATTGTAAAGCAAAAAACCCCTCCCTCACCCTGCTCCTCACACCCCCCCCACAGTCTCACAGAGAGCTGAATTACCTCTCTCTCTCTCTCTCAGTATAACGAGGACGAGGCTGCTGAGCCTGTGAAAGGCCCCGGGCTTGCAGCAGGGGTCTGCAGTGAGGGAGTAGCCCATCCTTGCATGGCCGCACGTGGGACCGGAGAGGCCTTTGTGTGGGCTGTCACCAAGCTAACGGGACAGCTTTTGTCCCGCCGGCGCTTTGGAGCGACAGCTACATTTATTTATTTACTCTCCTCTGTTTGGCGCGCACAGTGCATGTTCACGCTTCACGCATAGACGCACATCAATCTGGGGTTACAGTGCAGAGCGAGAGAGGTGGACAGATAACTGGCTGGATAGCTGGCAGGCACACACACACACACACACACAACATCCCACTGGTGGTATGCTCTTTGTCTCTAAATCCATTATGTAGTTTGATGATTTTCTGTGGATGAATACAAACTTCAATAACTAACACCTGACAACATAATGCAATCCAGTGCTATAGCCCAACGGATGTTAGCATATTCTCTGTTTTCATTATTTTTTCTGTGCTAACAGAATTTAACAATGAAAATTATGTTTGTATACAAAAACTTTATTTAAGGGTATTCAGCATGAGTACATTGACACTCCTGTACTTGGACTAATTTGGTTTTGTGTCTGTTTTTCATGGTTTGGGTTCCACTCCCTAGTTCCAGTTAAGGGAAATCAGTCGCTCTTGGAAAGGCAGGAAACTGTGTTCATGTAGGACGCCATCACTTAGCAAGAAGTTAGTGTAGGAAATAGGTGTTACGGCCTTTGATACTACAGTATATAATGATATTTTTTGACAAATGTGTGCTCTTACAACTTTGTAGCAGCAGTTTCCTTGCCCTTTCACATTTTGCCCTATCCAACACCTCTGGGAGGAACACCAACTGCGAGAGAGTCCCAAACAGAAGATGCGGAAAAGTAGAGTACATTTACCAAATATCAGCACAACGTTAGCCCACAAATGAAGTGAGCATCACAGATTGATGATATTACTGGAAGAGTACGAGGTTTTTTTGGTCACTTTCCCACTACTATCAACAGTATTTGCTCAGGCAAGGACCAATAAAACTGTCCCTTCTGTCTTTGTTATCCTCTTCATGTCTGTGTGGGGCCTTGTTCCTCCAGGCATTTTTTTTTTAAACAACATGGCGGTCAGGAAAAGAGGACAATTCAACCAGTCTCCACCCTCCGTCCAGACTGTCATTCTCCTTTAATGTTTACGGATGGTGGTTCTCACACTGGACAGGATTGGGTTGACGCCTGCTGGAACTGAACAGTTGGACCTCCTGTGGGGAGGGCAGGGAAAGAGAGAGAGAGAGAGAGAGCACCCTCTGACCTCCTCTGGCCCTCTACTTAGTCTCAATGAATACGGGAAAAAACACTGTCACGCTCCACAGTTTCACTTCGAGACCAGCTTCAAAGCTAGTTCAGGTCACTGAGGACAGACTTTTTACACTTTGGCACAAACGGTCGTTTCCTCACGAAGCCTTTAGACTGTCTCCAGTCACTATGGGGGACAAATTGTGCCAAAACAATTCAATTGATAAAGCAGCTGACAATCAAAAAACTTACTTCATCAAAACTGTATGTATTAAGACTTATTTCCAGTTATATATTATAATATCAGCTTATTTTTTCAGTTGATTTTATGTATTCACCCACAATCATTTAAAAATCAAGCAATATGTAAAATATGAAAACGTGATTAAACATATTTTTTAAAATTTAATGTCTACTGATTTATCAGTAGATGATAGTCATTTGACCCATTGTTAGCATAACACTGATTAGCATAGCTTTAAGTGGCACCATTATGTCAGTTCTGCATCTGTCAAGCTCTAATGTACAATAACGCGACATGGGTTCAAGCTAAAGGCAGCTAATGGAACATATTTGCATTTGTTGTTGTCTGGTACAGTAGCTACTAGCTAGTTGTCAGGCAAATGTTCTCTCACACAAAGTATTTTAGGTTTTGGATTAGTTTAGAATAATTATAGGAAAAAGTGATGAGTTCATGTCGGGCGGCACCAAATAGTTCAGAAGTGTCTGAAAAGCTAATTAGCATTGTTCAGGTTCAGCTCAAGTCCATTCAAGGTAACTAAATCCTCATTTACAGCTAACTTGATGAACACTCACTATTTTTAGTGTGGGGCTCTGTTGCACTGATTTCATAGATATGTATGTTAGCGTTGGCGTTGATCCCCTGGACAGGTCAAATGCAGAACCTGTGGTATTAATAATAAGCATACAGTCAATGATGATAACATATGCCGAAATCCTAGTGAGAACAATAGAAACACCTGGTAGTTTACTGATTGAAGTCAATTTAGGTTAAAGACTTTACAAAATAAGAAGAGACAAACAGACCCAAAGGCCCAAATCAACAGAGCTGTTTCCTCTCCCTGAAGTGAGCCAAGAGGTAGAAAGAAGAGCCAGGGAAAGAACTGCGGGTCAGTTCTCACACCCTCTGCTGTCTGACCCTCACTGAGTCCACAGGAGCAGGTCACACCGAGAGACAGACTGCATGCCAAGAGGACAATGCTACTGTATCTGCACTCGGGTGGAACAGATGTAAAGCCAGGAGTAGTGAGCTCCACACACTCACATAGCTAACAGACTGAGTTCAGAGGGGTTATATATTATTGGTACTGTATGAAGGAGGTTATGGATTGTCACGGATGCAAGCATTTATTCTTGTTTTTCCTCTCCGCTCCGACATGAACTGCTCACTGAAGCAGCCAGATGTGGGAAGTAACTTTTACTCAAAGGCTTCCGTATCATTTATAGAATTTTAAGGTCATTTCACTTCACTAGAATAGTTCAATTTTATGCTACTTGTAGTGTTCTACAATTACAATGTATTTATTTGACACTTGTAGTCACTGGTTACTTTACAGATGAAAGATTTTAAAATATACATATGATTCACATAAAATAGGCCGAACACATTGCATTACAGATTAAACTAAATGTAACTGTAACATGTTTAAAACCAGCTGCAACATTAAAATGCTTCATACACACTGAGGCATCATCAGCTACGTCTGCTTTCTACTTTTCATATTTTGAAGTACATTTTGCTGCTAGAACAATCTTTAAATGTACGATGTCTGTTTGTAATTGAGTACTTTTATTTTGTAAAGCCTATTTTATGTAAAAAAAAAAAGGATCTGAATACATCTTCCCGCATGTTGAATGCAGTTTACTTGTCCTGTATTATCGTCCTTATCTTTGTTAATGTTTTTAAGATTTTTAAAAAAAATAAAATCGTTATTTATTGAGGGAAGTTTCACTGAGAGGCAACCTCTCTTTTGCAGGAACGCCCTGATCACGTTCACGCGGTTAGGAAGCTGCACGGTACGACCGCAGTCTGACCTGCTGAACAGCATCACTGCAGCAGCGTCTTGTTAAAAAAAGGTACCTCGCTTGTGTTAACGAGGGAGGGAAAAGTTGCACTTTTTCCACTTTCTCAACACAGATTTATCGTGCCGGTGCAGGGGTTGATTGACTGAACCGGCGACCTTTCGGTGACAACCTTAAGCCACTGCTCACTGCACCATAAATAATGACAAGAGTAGTCGATACAGCAGGGGAAACTAACAATACCTCTGCTGGTGCTGCTGGTGCTTTCAGAGGGTGACCTCTGGGACTTTTGGAATGAATGTCTTACTTTCCGTCTATTCTTTTTTTTTCTTTTTAGAATCTCAGTTTCAGTGTTATATCACTCTATAGAGATACAGCTTGAACACTGGAAATAATAATAATAATGATAAAGAATAGTAATAAACTACATTTCACAAGATATTTTACAGTATTGAGAGGTTAAACTCACATCTATAGACACATTACTGTAGATGTTACAGAACATAATGACTTAATCAAATAACCAATAATCAATACTACTTACCTGATACAATTCCAATGATGTAACTTTTTGTTGATATTTTATTTTTAATTAGTAAAAACTGAAACAACTCATTTTTTTCCGACTCAGTAGGAGTCATGGAATTTTTTGAAGTTACTGTAATAATTACTGAAGAAAGCCTCTTTAGAAGTAAAGAGACGAAGGAAAAGAAGGTGTGTGATGAGGTGAATTAAGACTGAGTGGATTTGACAGACTACAAGTGGTTCAGTGTGTGTGTGTGTGTGTGTGTGGGTGTGTGAGAGAGAGAGTGTGTGTGTTTTCCTGGAGGCTGTGTGTCGAGGAATGTGTGGGTGAGGTAAAAACAGCCTTGGTGCTGATAGCAGCTCGGATCAGCGGGTGCTGTCGCCCGCTAAGAAACAGATGCGTCAGTGACAGCTGGGGTCAGCGAGGGTCACGGCGAAAACAAGACGCCACACCTGGGGGGGGGAGGGAAGGCACAGAGGACAGACTGATTTAGAAAAAAAAAGATTTTGGAAGAAATCACACAGTGTTGCAGGTTAGTAAGTAAAGGGAGTAAAGAAGACCTGTAACAACTTCACTGTGGGAATCTGCAGCCGTGTGTCCACTTTGGAAAAATTCCTCTTATATGATGTAATGTTGGAAATCTTTCCAGTTCCATAGTGGAGGGGAAAATACACCCATAACAACATACAACCCCCCCCCCCCCCCCCCCCCCCCAAAAAAAAAAACAGGTTTGCTGATATGTTGCATTTTTTGGGTAAATGACTAAACTGATAGTAGCAGAAATCGGCCCAGAATGCAATGCAGCAATGATACACCTTTCATTTGGGCAAAATCCCCGACTTCTATTTGTTTTCCTTGACTAACAATCAAACACAGGTGAACCCTACAGCTTCTGGCTTTCTGTTGGGTTTGCCAGAAGTCATTCCAGTATACTCACTGAAGTAGAAGTGGGTGAAGATTTCCATGAAGTCAAACCTTGTTTCAGCCGTAGCCGTTCAATGCATTTCCTCTCTAAATACTGTATATTAATTTTTGTTGCTAGTGGCGACGTCCATTATTACTACGCTGGATTCGAACGCTCGAGGGATTTACAGGAAACATCGCATGTAATCCAGCGTTTCTGTATTTTACCTCATTGATATCAGCCTCTCTGTTTACTGCTCACTCTCTCTCTCTCTCTCTCTCTCTCTCTTTTTTTACTGTGCCCTGAGTTTATTTGTGCTACAAACAGATACACCAGCCCCACTCGCCCGTTACCACTAGTAAACAATGTGCGTCTGACTGACAGTCTCTTCAGGATCGCAACTTGAAGTGTACGATCTGCTGTCTCCTTCACACTCAAAAGGCAAAGCCCTGATAGAAGCGGATCTTACATGCTGTCAAAAAAAGCCACAGAGCGGCGGCAGCACATGTACACACTCGGCTGAATCAAAGTGCGGCGGAGAACTCGATGTTTAGGGCGGCAGTCTGAAGGCTGATAAGTGATGTGTTTGTGCTATTACAGAGACAGGACAGACTTGGCTCTACCAGCCTCCACTTGACCAGAACGCACTCTTATCTGCAAAGTCCTGACACCAATCTAATGTTGCATTCACAGGCTGTCGGAATTACAGCTTCAAGAGCTTGTGACAGTAGGACAGCTGGAAAGGGAAACTGATAAGAGCTTGATGGAAATGTTTTCCTATTATTCAAAATGTGAGCAACAAAGAATAATATACAACATAGTGAGGGTGTGTTTTTTTTTTTTTTAATTCATACACAGCTATCCCATGGATTACTGCTCTCTCAGGCTTTTCAGGAAATATAAAAATAAAATTCTTCCCTCAGATGTAGTTGAGTGGGGGAGTCAAGAGTACAGCAAACCTTTTAACTTTATTTCGAAGAGGTATTAAATACGTCACAGCTGAAATGTTAAAAGCCAAACTTGATACATCCATGAAGATTTCAAATGTAAACACGACGTTCACTGTGATTAATAGTGTGTCTCACGTTTACAAGTTGACCGGCGTTGGCAGCCTAGTTTGGAAAAAAAAGACGCACAAGTACTCCCGTTTGCTTTGGAAAAACGGCTGACGATAAGGTGAAGTATATGCCAGTTGCAATAAATAAACTCCGACTTCCTCTGAGGAAGTGTTACATAATATACAATGTCATTTAGAATCACTACGTGTGCGTCGTTCGTCACCGCATATGTATGCTGAAAATCCAGCCGGCTGTGTGTGTGTGTGTGTGTGTGTGTGTGTGTGTGTGTGTGTGTGTGTGTGTGGATGTATTGTGCTGTAGGTGGGCGGAGGTCAGTATGCACTGAAGGGGCGGGTGTGGGTGAAGCGGACGCCATTGTCTTAACGGCTGCGGAGTCAGATGAGGATTGTTCACAGGGCAACTCGAAAAAGGCCCGTGGTTGTGTGGGTGTGGTGCTTCCAGGTTTATTGTGTGCGGCATCCTGTGCTGGTCACTATAAATAGAGAAACAGAAGAAGATGGAGGGTTTGCGGCTGAAGCTTACAACTGTCCAAAACAGCAGGAAACCTAGAAGCGAGAGGTCCACTCCAGAGCGCTCTGCCACCTAAGACGTTGACTGTGAAGAAAAAAGGGGATCGGTTGAATTCGATTTCTCTGTAATGAAGGTCATGTTATCATCCAACCCTGCTGCTTCCTCATGTCTACGAGCGATTTTAGGCTCCTTGCTTTGGTTTTTATCATCCACAGCGTCAGTGTTTCGGTTCAGTCTGCTCTCATTAACCTCATTCCCAGTAGCAGCAGCATAAGCAGGCAGCTGTTTTCCCACCAAAAATCTCCAATGAACCCACTGTTCACTACATCTCCAGCACCAAACAGAAGACACACGAAGTTAGAGACTACTGGGTGAACGTAGTGGAGTTGACCAAAGAAAGATCAAAGAGTGAATATTGGCTTTAGATTTTGCAAGGTGACCAGAAACATGATTCTAAATCATGCTAATGTCGCTGTGTCTGCTGGGTGAGCAAATGGGAATCTAGTTTATATGAAGATGTTAGCAGGTGGTTACAAGTGCATCAATTAATGCTTGTTTAATTAGGATTAAGATGTTGCCACCTATTTGCCTTCATACTATCCATTTAGCAGCATGCTGTAGGTAACAATGTTGTGTTTTCTTCCTCCTTAGGCTTCCTCGTCTGTTCAAATGGTCAATCTAATTCTACCACAAATGCACATACTGCAGAAAAGAATACAGCCACTGAGGAGTCAACACCTGGACCAACTGAAAACAACAGTCAGGCACAATCAGCTACGCTGACAACAGCCCCAGCCACTGCTGCAACCATCACTAATGCTGCTAATACCCCCACGTCTGTAAGCACCATATTAGCCACCACCGCAGTGACAGCACAGACTACTGGCGCCACTGCTGTTGCCCCTAACACTAATGCTCCTTCTACTGTTACAACACAAGCTCCTCCCACAACCACTGCCAAAGCTGCAACAGCTGACAATGTCGCCGCCACCGTTTCTACCGCACTACCTGGCAGTGTTAAAACTACTAAAACCTCCGGGATTACACCGACTCTCATGACAAAGGAGCCAATCACCCCCACAGGAGATGGCGCTAAAACAGATCAACAGTCCACGCCTTCAGTCACCTCTCCACCAAGTAAGGACTGCCATAACTCCCCTGAAACAGCTGACTAGAATGTTGGCAATATTAATCAAAATTTTCTCACAAAAGTATCTCAACAACACATATTCAAATGTGATGATATTGAATGTAATTTCAGCACAGTGTGACGGCTTTTCAGACTGACCGCAAGGCTAGATAACCAACAGGCAAAGTCGGCACCTGCTAGTATTATTCCAGCATAGTTTCTGGTTAGTTTGGGGGTCTCTGGGCAAATGATTATGTTGCCATGACAGTTTGCTGTGCGTACCTAATATGTGTATTTAATGGGAACTCAGGGGTGGGGGCCCAACAGCAAATTTCTGCCCTGGGGTTCCCTTACTGCTTAATCTGGCCCTGACTGACCGACCTGACAACGAGCTAAAATTAAAATCGAAATTTAAAACATATGTAGGCCATAACCCACACATGCTCATCCATGAATTGTTACCTTCAGGTGAGTCTTTGTATAAAACTTTCATTTGTTTTGTGTTTTTTAAGTGACCATGTGCAATACTCAACACACATTGTGAGCATAGCTAAACTCAGTAAGCACAGGGTTGGACACATAATGCAGAATTATATCCAACAGTCCATCACACACAGCTTGAGTGTGACAGATTATACAAATATATTTAGTGGAGGGATGAACAACATTCTGTATGTTCAGTATGTGCCAAATACTAATAGTTCTGTGTTATGCCGTCACATAAACAGCACCACCCAAAAGTAGCGCTTTCAGCAATTTATTGGCAAAGCAACGAACAAACATACTCAGAAAGTGTTCATTTTCAGTGAAGTACAGCTTAACTTAACTTTCATCCTGCAGTTAAGAATTTCTTTTATCGTTGATGATTTTGCATTCCGCCGTTTTCAAGTGTGCTAGACAGCTCTGATTGGCTCAGAGAGACGCGTGCGTCATTAACCGGAGACGATATGCTTACTGTTGCCGTGTTACTGCTGATTGAAGGTACATCGGCAGCAAGTGGGGGATCTGCAAGTGACAAGCAGCCAGCAGCAACCACCACAGAGGCGAGTGGGAAAAACGAGATCACCGGCACTGTGACCACTACATCACCTCCTACAGCAGCAAATACAGCTGGGAAAACAGACACACAAATAATCACCACCAACCCTCCCAACCCTGCCAACCCCACCAGCTCCTCCAACCCCTCCAACCCCTCCAACCCCTCCAACTCCTCCAACCCCTCCAACCCCTCCGACCCCTCCAACCCCTCCGACCCCTCCAGCTCCTCCAACCCCTCCAACCCCTCCAACCCCTCCAACTCCTCCAACCCCTCCAACCCCTCCGACCCCTCCAACCCCTCCGACCCCTCCAACTCCTCCAACCCCTCCGACCCCAACAACCCCTCCAACTCCTCCAACCCCTCCGACCCCAACAACCCCAGCACCACAACCCCCGCCAACCCCGCCAACCCCACCACCACCACCATCATCATCCTCCCCACCACCACCACAATGTCTTCCCCAAACATATTTTCGGTAAGTCTTAACAAAGAAGAGCAGACACAGCTAGCCTGTTTTCTTGCCTTCACAAAAACTTTTGAGCAAAAAAAAAAAAAAAAAAAAGAAGCTTAAAGTTCACTGACGCTTGTGACTAATTTTTACTCTCTCTTTTTCCAGTATTCTCTAAACAATGGACAGGAGGTAAGACTGATTTATTTTGAGTTGTGTATCTTTAAATCTGTTACAGGCATCAGATTTTGTATTCGCATAAACAGTACATGTGATAATAAACACAGTTCCTGCTCTGACTCTCATCAAGCCTCTGCTATTGTCCTGTTCATGGAAGGCGGGCCCCCACCCTGTCCACTCCTTTCCTCACTAACATTTACTCCCAAACGCTCAAGTTCCCCTCAGGATGAACAACTTGGTTTATGACCAAAGGCCTATGAAACTAATTACATTTCCATCAACCTCAGCTGCACTCTGTCCTAATCAACACATTAAAGACTGTCAGCATGCTAAGTGTCAACTCTTTGACAGAGTTTTAAACAAATCTCCGGTTTAGCTGAAGCACTTATTCAGACATGAAAACAGTTATTAATAAAAAACCATTCTTGCAAACGTCATTTACACAGCTACTTTCTGGTTTAGCTTTGACCTACTGTACTTACAGTCTTTGTGTGTGTGTGCGCAGCTTAAAAAAATACAGTCTTGGGTTCTTTCAAGGAGGAGTGATGATACGATTAAAGGACAGGTTCGTATTTTTTCCAAGTGTGTCTCAAGACAGCAGTCAGGTGTCCATATGAACACTGAAAGAGGTTTGCTTCGCTGTAATCATTCCTCCTGTTCATACTGGCTGTTAAAAAGATCTTCAAATATGCTTTCGATGTAAATGATGGAGGCCAAAATCCACAGTGTGTCCACACAGGAGGACGACTGTGGATTTCCCATCACTTCCATTGTAAGCGCATTACGGAGGGATCTTCTAATGAACAGAAGGAATGATTATAATCATCATGCTTGACTGTTCATATGGGCTCCTGACTGTTCTTTTGAGACAGACTTGAGAAATTGTGACTTTGTTGAAAACTTGTCTGGCTGTTTGAACACTGGTGTCACTTGGCCTGTTTTATCATAACTGATAGATATGATGGACAAAACGTACAAAAGTCAGAGAAAAAAAAGCGGAGTGGATTTTTCCCTTTAAATTATTTCCCGATGCAGCTTCTGAAATGTAATAGTTGATGTTTGTATTTGCAAAATCTAATTCTTTAAAGTAATCAGTGATTTAAAAAAAAAAAAGTATTTCTTTTGAAATAATGGAATGGAATGAAAAAAAGACAATAACATGATGTGCTCCCACTAATTGATGAGACTCTGGGTGGATCTCTGAGCCATCCAGACGCTTGTGTTTCCTGCAACAGGTCAGGAAGCATGCTATAACAAAAAAAAAAAAAAAGATTCCAGTCACTGGATGGAAAAAGTGTCTTAGTGGGAACCCTTCCTGCCTTTCACTAGTTTCCTTCGTTCCCACACCTCTTCATATACTCATCGTCTCTCTCTCACTGTCTACACAGCTGTGTAGTTCCATAATACACCAGAAATAATCCACACATCCCAGTGCAGGAAGGTATGACTTCAACTGTCATCTCTGACCTTCCCATCCGCCTTCTGGCAAGCATAGCGTGGAGGCTAGGCCGCATCTCATCAGCTCATGAATAATATCTGGAAAAAGTTGGGATTTTATTTGTTTGTTGTTTTTTTTTTTAAACAAAAAATGTTTAGAAATGTGTTGTTTCACCTTTAGGAAGGTGAAAAAAATCTGATAGAGGTGTGCAAGAAGATGATGGCGGACATGGAAGATGGAAACTGCACCCTGAAGTGGCGGCAGCAGGACGGCAAAATACAATTTGGCAGTGTGGAGATATCTGGCAAAGGTAACACATCTTCCTCCAAATGGACACTTGTTTGGTTAAGTCGAAGTTGAAACTGAACATTTCATAATCTAACTGCAACCTAATCGTATCTTACAGTGAAGTCCGCCGTTGCAAAACAGTATTACGACGACCTCACCAGGGTAAGGATTCACATGCCAATGCTATGTTCAGGATATGTTAAACACTGACAATGTGACTGGAAGTAATTATCTTCTTTTCCACTTGAAGCCACCACAGGATAACAAAACCCTGATCGCCATCCTGGCTTCCTGTGGAGCTCTGCTCATCATGATCGTCATCCTCGCCGTGTGTGCTTCCCACCACCGCAAGCCATACAACGAGAACCAGGTAGGCGGAAACTCTCGGGAGCAACAAATGTCACGTCTGCTATTGTTGCGCAACAGATTTACTGAACTGTCAGTGGCTTTGCTGCATTAATATTTCAACATAGCCAGAATTGTTCCATGCAAAAATCAATATACAGATTCTACAGTATGATGTAAAGACTGAAACTGAAAAGCTGGAGGTGTAACTAAGATCTGAATGTCTGTAAGAACTGTTTTGTTTTCAAGTTTGTGAACAGGTTTTGTGGAAATTTAAGAGGAACTTTCACTTATTTTTTTCACATCAGTGTGTGTTTGGGGAGTATTGCTGCATAAATATAATAAACATTCATATGAAGCCTTTATGTGTCTTCAGAGGAAGCTGTGTGAACTCTTAAGTGATGTCACTTGAGTCGTCAGCATCAGAACAGACCTCTGTAGCTGCTCCAGGCTACATTAGCTGCTACTAGCATAACACATCTGAATCTGTACAGTCGAGTAAACCGAGTTCAGTTGAATTGTGGGTGATGCATGTGCAAGGTTTTGACAAGGAAGTCCGACAATGTTACGTTTGGTGGAGTACACAACTTCCAGAAATGAAGGGAAACAAGGAATCTTTGATGGTGACCCGACTTGGGCCCCGACAACATCCTGTTTCAATGAAAAAGACATTTCAGAAGTTGAGACGATTCATATTCGAAACTTTCTTTAAACCACAGTGGAGAAAAAACAACTTTGTTTTAAATTTTATCAACTGTAAATGTGATTTTAACCTTTAAAATTGAACCACCAGAGGGCGACAATGTCCTTAACTTTCCATCCAAAAAAGGCCACCAAAGCTTATTATTCATTTGTGGATCATATATCTTTAATTGCTGGGCTCATTCATCTCAATCCTCTTTCATCTCTACAGCAACACCTGACGGAGGAGCTGCACACGGTGGAGAACGGTTACCACGACAACCCCACGCTGGAGGTGATGGAGGTGCAGCCGGAGATGCAGGAGAAGAAGGTGGCGCTCAACGGCGAGTTCAACGACAGCTGGATCGTCCCCATCGACAACCTCCTGAAGGAAGACATACCCGACGAGGAGGACACCCACCTGTAGGGACGAGCAGGAGCAGAGGAGAACCAAACCAAACAACCCCTACCCCCCCAACCCCCCACCCTTGACCCTGGGACCCTCGTCTCTGCAGCCAAGCCACTATATTCACCTTCATTATCTGCTATGTTTGATGTATTTCTGCTGTATTTTGGTATGAAAAAAAGAAACGAGGATCAAAAATCAAACACCTGGTGGATGAAGAAGCAATGAAATCCTACAAAATGGCTTTGGAAAAATGAATGGACCAACTAAATCCATCTATTGTGCCTTTAAAGTTGGCTTTATAGAAATATTTGATATCACTGACTTCCTACAGAGCACAATTGAATCTTTTTCGTCATTATATAAAAAAAAAACGTCCCCCAAAAGAAAAAATTGCGCACGTAGGATTATATTTTGCATTTTCTCTTGATGTACTCAACAAGAGTGAGTGGATTTGTACACCTGCACCTGTAAATAGAGTATTTTTTTATATATATTATTTTCCTCCAAGAGCTGCATGATCTTGCAAACTTGTGGCTTTGCGTCATCAATCTGGCTCCGGAGGCAAAAGGAAGCTGATCAGAGAGGTAACATCAACGTCAGCTGCCTTGGCGGCGGTAAGAGTTACTAACATAGATAGGTGACCTCAGGATACTTCAAAGCATCCTGGTGATTTTCCACAAGTACGTGTCAAGAGCTGAGAAACCTGCCAGCGGCTGTACAGGCCGCGCTGGTCCAACTGAACACTAACCTTATTCAAAAAGAGTATTCCCACAGAGACGCTGCTTAAAAGGCAGACAGTTTGAAAAGAACTCAAGACAAATGAAGGGTTTTCATCCAAAACGACTCACGTTTGGGAAAACCATGAGAAACAGACAGAGGTCGTTACCTCGGTCCTCGATGGCCTTTCAAAAAAAAAAAAAAAAAAATAGAAGGAAAACCTTCAGTGTTCTTTAAGAGAAACGACTGATCACATCTTTTTAGTGAGCTTTGTATTCATTAATAATAATAAAATAATACCACATTATTTAAATGCCTTACTTTGGAACTCAAAGGATAATTCCAGTTTATTACATCTCGGGTCTTATTAGTGTAGTTTTGTCCACCATTTGTACTGAT
Source organism: Euthynnus affinis (assembly GCA_029490765.1). Lineage (NCBI taxonomy): Eukaryota > Metazoa > Chordata > Actinopteri > Scombriformes > Scombridae > Euthynnus > Euthynnus affinis. Next base: position 21,287,562 of record CM055860.1, on the reverse strand, counting down.
TTAAATAACAATGTACTGACCAGAGCAGTGGTGAGATGTGGGAAGACGACGACATCGCTACAACAAAGTGTAAAAAACACGAGCAGACTCTTAAGACAACAGTTGAGCCAGATTATCTAAACCATTTTTATGTGGAGGTGAAATATTGATAATAATCCATTATTGAACATTAAAATTGTGCACAGCTAATCATCAAATCTAATTTGATGAGTGAAACATGGTGAAGTTAAAAGCTGCAGTGTGTAAGATTTAGGGGCATCTAGTGCAACAGACTCGGCAGAAAACCTTAGAATGAGTCCTTTATATCTACGTTTTCTCCTCTAAATATGGCTGCATTCAGACTGAACCAGTCTCTGTGTTAAAGCAGTGAACAGGGAAATAGAATCCAGGAAGTTCAGTTGACGCTCCAGGTTAATGGTGGTTTAAAAGTTGAACCAGGTTTAACCTTTTTGCTGGATGACCCGGCGTTGTTTTGCTGGAGCTCTCTGCATTTGCACCACTGTGTCAACACTCTGCTCCCATTGATATGAATGAGAGGGCTGCTTTTTTTTTTTTTTTCCCATGCAGAGTTCAGCTAAATGGAGGGTTTGTTTACAACCCGTCTGATTGTCTTGACTGCGTGTGTCTCTGTACAATGTCATTCTTACTGATAGGAATGACGGCAAAACTGCTAAAACAACACAAGCTGTACTTAAGTGGAATTATCCTTTACCGTAACGACTCCAAAATTATTTATTGAAGCCAAAACCAACAAACAGTTCTCACTCTTATAACTGATCTATGTTTATGGAGAACATATACTGTTTAGACAGCAGAAATATCAGAAAAATTCAGCCTCTACAATCAGCCAAATATCAGTGATGAGGAAAAATATTTGATGCCGACTCATCATTATATATCATTCTGATATTCAATACCGACACTGTGCCAATAACTCGGTGCATCTCTGAAGCAAACACTGTAAATAGTCTGATGCTGTAGTTTTTTTTCCACTGTTGCTGTTGTGCTGGAGGCCTCAAGTCATTTGATATTTCTGACTTCACATTTGTAGCGGAAATTGAGCACACTTTTGTGTAAACTTCTATTTTTGGATACTGTTCAGTGTAGTAATTTACTTCCCTTTGAACCAATTAAGACATTAATATATATTTACTTTCACTTCAAACTATATACATGTGAATCCATCACCTTTGGCACCCCAATCCGACCTTTGTTTTTTGTTTTTTTTTTGTTTTTTTTGTTTTTACAATTGTGTGTGTGTGTGTGTGTGTGTGTGTGTGTGTGTGTGTATACGTGTACAGTTTCACTTTTATTATAGCTGTGCCATTTTCACCAAAGTGCGTTACTAGTATTATTTGTATTTATGGTTTGTTTGCTTATGAAAAGCATACAACAGGGGTCTGACACACTGGAAGTTGTATATTGTCGATCGCCTCGGCGGTCATGTTGTTCTACCTGTTCAGATTTGCAAATAAAGGATGTTTTTTTTTTTCCACTTTGGTTATGCAGTTTTCATCTTCTGTACAGCTTGAATATATCTCAGTAATGTTGGAGCTCAGCCACCAGGGGGCAGAAACACCACAGAGGCAAACGATTAAGAAAACCTGAACAAAATACAATCTTTATTCATTATGTACATTACATACAATGCAATACTACAAGGCTTTCTACACATTCACTGTATTCACAGAGTAGTGCTCACTGATCTGAGAGTACCAGCCTTACAACTCCTGAGTCCCACCCAGGGGTCGAGAGAAGGGCAAGATGGAAAAGTGAAAAAAAAAAGACAGAAAAAATTAGAAAATATTATTCCATCCAGCAAACATTGTGTGGATGATATTTACCCTAAAATAGCAAAAAGAAAAGTAGTATTTGGCATTGTGGGTTTTTTTTGTTGTTGCTTTTTTTGTTGTTTTATTTTTATTTATTTTTTTATCAAAGGTGCTTTCAATTATTCTTTTTTTTTAAACACAGTTGTCTTCTGGCACAAAACAAAATAAACCCTACAGCAACCTTGATGAGCCCTAAAGGTTGTCAAAATATTATAAATAATCCCTCGCATAGCAATTTCATCTTCGAAGCTATGAGCAGTGTCTTTTCTTATAAAGAATTACAGATCTGTGTCATCTTTAGTTATTTATCAGGGCAGCAAAAGCATTGGCAAACATGTACAGACACATAACGCACATGCCATCCTTCTTTTCCAACAAAACAAACCCAAAAACGACCTATTAATCATAATACTATCAAGCCACAGTGTTCCTCTGCTGTCTGAGCCGTCAGAGTAGCTTCTGCCAGTCCCTGCTGGTGCTAAACTGCGCCAAACAACTAGAATGTGAGTGTGGAGTGACAGAAACATCTCCAGTGTTAGCGAAACAAAAACCAGCAAGATTAATACTTACAGTGATGATGGGTACAGCAACACCCATAATCACATCAAACAACATCCTGAGGGGATTCTACATTTTATACAATAGTGCATTCGATGAAAAGTTCTTCATGTTGTGGAATAAATATGCACATTGTGAATTTCAAAACGAAAGCAAAGCTATGATCAAGTACAATCAATGTAAAGCATCAAACAATTCCATTCAAGCAAGGTTTGTGGGAAATAAGGAGCTCATGTCTGACACTTAAAGGACCATACCTTTGTTTTTGTTCAGCCCATTTGCTACAAGTCATGTACACTTAGAGGAATAGTTCAACATTTTGGAAGATGCGTTTAATCGCTTTCTTGCAGAGTGTTAGATGAGAAGGTTTACTCATATGTCTGTACGGAAAATGAAGCCACCACCAGCAGGCAGTTAGCTTAGCTTAGCATAAATAAAGGGAAATGGCTAGCCTGGCTCTATCTGAAGGTACAACAACCAGCAGCTCTAAAGCTCATGAATTAACACTTCTTGTGTTTTTGATATATACAAAAACTTAAGTGTAAAAACAACACATTGTAGTTTAACATGGGATTATGTGCCAAACTATTTGCTGGCAAGGTGCAGTAACTTCTAGAAGTCTTATTGTCATTATAACGTTGCCAGGCAACCAACAAAGACTTAAGTGTGTTAATTAGTAAGCTTTAGAAGTCCTTCCAGACAGATTTACATTTGGATGGAGCAAGGCTACCCATTTCTCCTGTTACCAGTCTTTATGCTAAGCTAAGCTAACTGACTGCTAGCAGTAGCTTCATATTTAGAATACCGACATGTAAGGTATCAATCTTCTCATCTGACTCTCAACAGAGAGAAGCAAGCAAATAAACGCATTTCCCAAAAAGTACCAATTAAAAATCTTTTTACTTTTACAGATCACAGCTCACCAATCACAGTGAACATCAAGTCTGGTTTTGTGTTTGTACAGGTGACATGATTATTTTTTATACTTTATAATAACATTACTTTTTGTAAGTCTATGTAAGCTGGTTTTCAAAACACACTAAAAAGAAATCATTCTTTCTCTCAACAATGCCAAGATCAATTCTGTGCAATGAGAGGTTTTGCCACTGCAGTCTTGGTCTGGCATGTCCAGTACCTCATTGTGGTTAATGTTAGCTATTTTACTGAAGATAAATCCTGCTGTGTCACTGACATTACTGAGCCAGTTCAATCACTTAAAGACTCTTCCCTTCTGGTGATAGTTACTCTACAATTTAGTGTTTATTTAGCTTTAGTTTGTGTCTTTCGTGTATTATTATTACACATTTTTAAAAACCTAGAATGTCCATTAACTACTATTTTCAAGGTAACTATTTTCCTGATCTCCCAAATGCTTCTCTGTCCATCTGGATAAAAAAATCCAAATTTTGACTCCATTTCCTAATGAAAACAAAGATGGTAGCCAGAAACGATACACAGTATGTTCTTAATGATTTGTATGATGTCAACCAACATGGAATAGTTTAATTATCAGTTATATTTGTCTATATTAATGTTTCTTTCCATTTGTTTACATTTTCATACAAAGTAACACATTTACATTTTTCTTGTGTTCTACTGCGTCATTTCTGGCTACCAGGATTAGAAAGACTTAGAACTGGTGAAGCAGGTTTAAAATCTTTTCTAATCTTTTTGCAGATGGAATATATTTTATCCAGATGGTTAGAAAATATTTTATTTTCTTATTTCTTTGAGAAAAACAGCTGGCAAACTAGGGCTAGTGCTTAAAACTATGATGTCATTGCGACTTGTGTGCAAATGTTACAGACTTGCTTTAGAGTTGCATTTTCACAGTACAAGATTTCTCACTAGACAGGCTTAATATATGGTCCTTTAATTTCAAAATGAGTGTAAATCATTACCTGTAAAAATCCACTGCACCGGGGTCAAACTAGTTCATGTCTTGAGTCTTGACTAGAATCTGCAAGACTCACTTTGATCACAGATTTGACCCTCAAGTGTTGAACATGAAAGTGACATAACTGATAATCCAAGCTGTCCTTAAACACTGAAATTCTGCCCTTGTTGAAGTGACCTGACCCTTGTCTGTCCACAATGTTCTTCAAGCTCTTCAAGCTAAAGATAGTAGTAGTAGTAGTAGTATTGATCCTGTACATTACACACAAATTATGTACAAATTGTGGTTAACAGTCGTAGTAAATGTGCCAGGGATGACAAGTCATAGTGTTCAGATGCATCACAGTTCTTATAAATGTAGGACTTGGACAGTCATTTGTTGCTTTCATGGGACTAATGAGCACTGTTTTTGTTTTTTTTGTTTTTTTTTCTCTGTCGATGGGATATTAGTGATCATACTAATGAAGACTGAAAATCAATCTGTTAGTGTCTGACTGAGAGTCATGGAAGACAATAAACAAGAAAACTGACAAGGCAGGACTTTGAGGGAGCGGTAAGCACCAAGAAACATTGACCCCAAAACCCCCCCCCAAACTGATTTGGTGACAGCAGAGGTAAACTATGCGACTGAAGTCCATGATGTGAACAAGACCCAAAATCCTCCAAGGCTGTTGACCTTTGACCTCCTTGTGGAAGATTTGAACAGGGTCTGAAATTAGCTCACTACATTACCTTCCTGTGTTCTGTTAATTCACAGGAAATAAACTTTCTTTAAACTCATCATTTTATACCTAAAAGTTGGTCTTAATTCTTTTGGTTTTGGTGACATCACACCCAGTACTTGACACCTCAGTGTAGGTAGATTTCTTAAATTCATTTTTTTTTTTTTTTTTTTTTTAAACAGAAGCTTGTTACTTAGGAGTCTGCGTGGCTGACCGTACTAAATTTACCACAGACAGTTGACAAATCTTGTGTGGCAGACTTTTCTGACTTTTCAGACTATTCTGAATGCATCAAGATCTGTGTCTGTGAAATGAACTTTTACCATAGCCACTGAGTATTAGTAGCATTTTGATTGGCTGGCAGCTGTTGGTTAAATTTCAGTAAGTGGACAGTATAACTGGACACCTACGATGCAGGTGTTAAATCTACATTTTAAATGAATGCACACTGTAGGTAAGGACAGCAACTTAGCTTAGTTAAATAGCACAGAGTTAGGGTTATCAGTGTAACCAATAAAATAAAATAGATAAATGGCTGCTTAGTGAGAATAAAGCTAATTTAATTTCAAAATGTGTTTTGATATTTGCGTGAATCTGGACATTTGAAGCAACTAGGAGGGAAGAGTTGTCTAGAAATGCAAGCAGCAACGTCTACGGTACTTCAATAAGTTAATGAATTGATGCAGTGGTATTTTTTAATTTGATTATATATATAGATATATGGCATGATTTGGACAGTGACCCATGGTTGTACGCTCCATGATTGTACTGGATGACGCAGAGGTTCTCAGGGTGTTCTACTTGAAGCTGCTGTCTACTTCACAAAATTATTCAGGCGGACACTTGGGATTTTATAGGTGATAAAAAAAAAAGGAGTTAAGTAAATCTCACCTTCTAATTGATCATAGTGAAGGAACATCTGATGACGACAGCGGGACAAACAGACCTAAAATAACTCTTCCCACTGTAATTATCATACTGGATTACTGGCACTAGCATTTCATTCACACACCAGCTGTTTTAAGTTCTTCCAAATATCTGATGATGATTATTATATGTAGAGCCAAAAAAAAAAAAGTTTACTGCATGTGCATCTTGACTTTTTGATAAAGAGGGACAAGAAAGGAGCTGAAAGATGCAAAAGCACCTTCATCAATCTGAGAAAAAAAAAATCTTATATGTATATTTACATATTCTGTACACCAACCACTTAAGTTAAAGTCCATTAATTACTGAGGGAAGAAATTCAGCTTATGTCTTGGTAGTAAATGCAAATTTACCAGCCAGATTTACAGGGATAACAACCAAAACCATATAAATGTATATTAAGATATATATTAAACTTTATCTTTAAATCATTCCTCTATTGTTCCTACAACAATTTAAAATTGTTGACTTTTTTTTTTTTTTTTCTCCGCATCTGCACGGCCATCACAATCATAAATAGGGCAGGTGTTACAGGAAAGCAAGCGAACCAAACCATCCAAATGAAAGCTTCAAACAAGCCACAAGAGCTTTGCAGGAGAGACGCAGAAAATGTACTAAAAGAACAGAAGAGCTTGTATCTGTGGAGAGTGAAGTGGTTTCCTGTATCATGGTCATACCATCCAGTCTTCAAATAAATTAAAACAGCAGTGAATTTGAACTTTACTTTTGGAAATACCTGGCCTAAGCAAATGTCATCTCATCATCTGTTTGGCCCAAACACGGATGGTAACCTGTGATCCACTTTCTGGGCATTTGTGGGTACAAAGCACAAAACCGACACTTGAAAAAAAAAAAGGGACAATTATAGAAAAAAAAAGAAAAAGAAGAAAAAAAAAAGACTGCAAACAATCCTCTCTTTTTTTGGCCTAAATTTTTGTGGGGGAAAAATAAAGAGAAGATGAATAACAAGCGATGTTTGGCAGAGTTTGGAGGGGTTTAGCGGGCTCCGGGAAATCTTGGTCAGCGAAAAAAAAAGGGATATCTTGGGGTAGAAAAAAAAAAAATCAAACACACACACACACCTCCCTCAGGTCTCCGTGGAGTTTCACTCATATCCAAAATCACACAGTGTTGTTTATGTGTGTGTGTGTGTGTGTGTATGTTTACGACCCTCACCATCAGGGCAGCGTGGCCTGTGACAGCAGGAGATCAGGGTGAAGTGTAATCCCGCGAGCAAGGTTCAGAAATACAAAAATAACTGGTCTCTGTCACCTCTGTCACATCGGATGTGTGTGTATGTGCGTGTGTGTGTATGTGTGTGTGTGTGTGTGTGTGTGTGTGTGTGTGTGGGTGTTCAAGTCAGTCCGGTGGGTGAGGTGATGGGCTAGAGGGTGATGAGGTCTACCAGGTTGCCCTTGGGCGGTGTCATGCTGTCCGGGAAGAAGTTGACAAGCGTGTCGAAGAGTTGCGTTCGCTGAGCGTACGTCTGATCTACGTCTGAGAAACCTGAGAGAGGAGAGGAAAGAGGGGTGAGTGGGATGGAAGAGAGAGAATAAAAAGAGAGTAAGACAGACAGAGAGAGAGAGACACACACACGCAAGAAAACAGGAAAATAACTAAATAATTAAATCCATCCTTTGCTTACACTGACAAGCAGGGCCTAATGATTTGTTTTCTCTGGTGTAAAATCTGAACTGCAGATGTTTGTCAGTTTGTTAGTTGTTGCTATATAAACACACATATGTAATTTAAAGAAAAAGTGGTACAAATGCACCATAGACAAGTGTGACTCGCAGCTGAAGCACTCAGATTGACATGAAACTGTCCCAGTTAAATAGTCGGTACACACTGACAAATATCTGCTTCTTTGATAAAAAGTTGAAGGTACAACACTGCATACATTAAAAAAAAAAACAACTTCAGATGAGAAGTTACACAACTCTCGAGGGGCATGTCAGCGAGAAACATCCAATCAAGCTTAAAATGCTGTTACGTGTGGCGGAAGCTGAAGATTATGATGTTGAGAAAACTGACAATACAATCTGCTATTAATTAACTATCTGGGCCAGTTTAGGGTGAGTTCAGCTGCTATGCTATGCTGTGTTTTGTTGAATGAAACATTTCTATGTTCAGTGATGTTAAAGAAATTCTGAAAATGGGAATAAAGAATGAGGAAAAAGATTTTGCAGCTCTAGAAGACAATGAGAAAAACAGAAAATCCTCACGGGAATCCTCTGGAACCATAAAATGTTTGGCACTCTTTGAACAATGACTTCAAACCGTGAATCAATAATTACAATTGTTGCCATTTCATTTTCTATTGATTGTCTAATCAGCCTAAATCAGCTGTCTACTCACTTCATGTCCAGACAACAAGTAGGATTTAACAGAAAGCAATCCAAACAACGGGCTGCTCTCTATATATAAGTGCTGAACATTAGTTCACGGTGGCTGTGGAAAGAAACCATTGACCCCAAAAATGTGGTGTGATGAAAACTTCCTGCAGTCTATGTTTGGTCTTTCACTCACAGGAACTTTAAGACACAGTCATATGAAAAAAAAAAAAAAAAAAGGCTGACAGCTATTTTGAACTTTTCATTTACAGTTACAACATGCAGTTTGGCTGAGTCAAAGTTACTGCGTGCTGACCACTCAAAATCTAAACTAATATGAAAAGTGAACACAACTCTTGTTATTTGTGGCGTTTAATCAGACTCTTACCCAGAGGGATGAAGTCAGAGCTGGACTTGAAGAGAGCTGAGGGCAGAAGCTGGAACTAAACACAACATAAATATTTAAAGTCACTTCAACATATTTTATTTTCTTTTTCAGCATTCTCTCACATAGTCATTTATTCTAGTTCTTCTTCTTTCCCCCTCACCAATGATGTAAAAAATAAAAAAACGACACTGAAAACTAATATTGACGTACCTCTTTGGTCTCATCAGGGTCTGTGTGGTCCACAGTGAGCGACAGGTCGTTCTGCAAGTATTTGAGCGCGCTCAGTGGCTCTGACTGGGCTTTCTCCTCGAACCTGGACGACCAAAAAACACACTGATGGTCAACAGCATCCAGTACACTGTATGCATAGTGGTGCTGCAGTTATGACGTCTTATAACCACTAGATGGCAACATGAGCAAAGCGTTCCCGTCGCCCACAGCTCAGCGGTCAGTTTCTCAGTGTGGAAGATTCCATGATTTTCCTTAACTAGGTCAAAGGTCGTTCCCAACATAAAAAACTATTTTTCCCCTGAAATATTTACTTTTCGTCTTCAAGGACAGACTCCTCCACAGTTTGCATTGCTGTTGAATGTCGAATTGAATAAAAAGGTTGTAAATAAATGTATGAAAGTAGTAAAAACATGGATATGCTTGTGGTTTCAGCATTTTGTCTGATGCATATTATGATCTGTAAATATTCAATGAGATAACATTTAAAAAGTAAAATGAGATCCACCTCATCAGTGCACAGTATCAGTGAAAAATGTAAGCAGCCCTAATATTTTTCTACATTCAGAGGATTATTCTTGATTTTTAAATTTAATTTCAAAAAAGTGTATACTCTGTATAAGTATTAGATATTTTTTTCTATGTCCAAAACATGCTCATTTTACATAGAATGTGACAACACCCTGTCTGCTTACTGACAGTATATCAGATCAGAGCATCACTGATCTGGGTACCATGTTTGACAACAAGCTGAGCTTCCAACCAAATGTAGATATGATTTCTATAAAAAAGGTCCAACAACATCTGTACTACTTGACAAAAATTAAATTCCTTTAATGTGTGCACTACAGTGATGACTCTGTTCTATTCAAGTTCCAATGACTCTGTTCTTCCTTCTGTATTGTGGCCTGGTTTGGGAACCTCAATGTGGTTATTGAGGTGAGTCAGCTGCAGCTCTCTGACCTCTACTAGGTATTAAGGTTCGGCCCATACTGGACTCATGGGTGTTGGTCTTAAAATGAGGTGTGGTCACGCACATTGTTGGCTCGTTGCTATCTCGAAGTAACGGAAAGCGATGGTGTAATTAACCAACAAAAACCTGCTCTGAAGCAATGGTGCAATCTTTCACTAGTTATTTTAAGGGCATATTATGAAGACAGTAACATGCACCTACATGTGCGGGTGTACAACACGTACACTCTGGACTCTGCAAAAGGATTTTAATGTGAAAGATAATTATTTTGTGCATCGACATATTTTTTAAAAAACACATGTCCTAATGGTCTGTCATAATATTTTTCAGAGTGAACTACTTGTAGTAATGACGGATGAAATGGTCTGATTATTAGACCAAATCATGGCAAAACATGGGAGGCATGTAAATAGACCTGTCAGGATGAAGGTGTCTGTCAAGACTTCCCTGCTACATCAATACACGACGACATGAGGGGAAATAAATGAGGAGAAAATAATCATTCAACACCATTCAGCACCTTGGAGAGAGAGCTGATCAAGTCCTGATAACTGTGTTGATGATTCTTTACATGATTAAAATGAATTATTTCATTTTTGAACAATATTTAACAAATATTCTTTAACATTTTTGAGATTACAGTGATCAGGTTTCCATATTTTAAACAATTTAAACATCTTGAAGTGATCTTACATTGTCCCTGTGATCTATTAAGCGATGTTTATTACAGTATAGTAAGTATAGTATAATCAATCAATGTGTTTTTTTTTTTTATATACCTGGCTGCAACCAAATTCCCATCGGTGGGCTAATAAAGTCGGACTCTACTGGAGGACACAGCACATGTCGTGGAGCGGCAGTGAGAGAAATAAGAGTGCAGACCTGTATTTCCTGATGAGGTATCTGCAGTGGCGGAGCAGGTACTCCTTGGAGGGCCGACACAGTTTGAGGGACCAGAAGTCGTCCAGCCGCATCTTGGGAGAACAAGACTTGCCGGGGTTTCCACCGAACAGGTAATGCACCTGGAAGCACACACACACATGATTTAATACTCAATTCTTCAGTCTTTAAATAAACACAAAACTAAAATCCATATTTCTTAAACTTACAAAACTCTTTGGTTTAATTGGATGGTTGTGCAAATAAAGTATGACTTTTTTTTTTCTCCACAGTTAACAGAGTTTTTGGTTTTTTTTAAGCTTCATCTCCAAACTCTGTACTTCTTGAGTCTCTTCAGAGAAAGTCATCTATGCCTTCATATCCTCCCGCCTCGATTTTGATATCACTCAGTATTTGTTTATCCCGTCTCCAACGAGTTCAAAATGAAACTGCAAGCGTTTTTAATGAGGTCAAACAAAGACGGAACAGACAGTATTGCTCCCGTTCTTGCCTCCCTGCACTGGCTGCCTGCTAGTTACAGAACTGATGTAAAAAGCCTGATGGTTTCACGAGGTGTTAAATGGTTTCGCCCCCCCCCCTCTTACATCACAGAACGCCTTTCCTCATATGACACACTGTCAAGAGAAGTGAGATCGTCTGACCAAAAAATTCTGTCTGTCCTGAGATCCAGGACAAAGTGTTATGGGAACAGGGCTTTCTCTTTCACTGCCTCTTAACTATTAGTTATCTTCCTCCCACCATCCGTGTCTCCCACTACTGACAGTCTCTACTCATTAGCTTTTTTTTTACTTTAATTAATCAGCTCAGGAATTTCTCCTGAAGTCTCTGTAGGTTTGTGCCTTTACTAGTATTATCATTTTTATTTATCATAACTCACTTTTTTTTTCTTCTCCTCTGTTGTGTCTGTTTCCTTCTTTCCTGTGTGTGTGCTGTAAAGCACTTTGGATCAACTGGCTTGTGTGTTAAGTGCTTTATAAATAAAGTTGAGTTGCTGCGATTAATGCAACCAAAAAGGAAGGTTTCTGACAAACTGTGCTGTCATATGCAAACTGTCTTGTATTCATTTTACAAAAACAATAAAGGCCATAACAATTAGTTATGATTGTTTAAACTGGCTCATGATAACATGTTGTTGGATTTATGAATTGGATTATTTAGGGGTTGGATAGCTTTGTGGTTTTTTTGAAAGTATTCAAGTAGTTTGAGAAATATCACAAGGATTGGACAATCATACAAATATCTAATGCATGTACAGTTCAACTTGTTGAATTTCAGCTTGTTATGGTTTTGAAACGTCTTGGTTTTGACACTGAGTCACATCCTCTCTGATTTTGACTCTTAGCTCTCGTCTTTCATCAGCCTTGTCAGGAGAGATAAGTCATAAGGAGTCTGGCTGTAAAGAGCCTTCATCTTCAGATAATGTTTCTGCAGTGCAAACAAAGGAAAGTGCTCATATCGGTGTTGATTGAACAGAAGACAGCTCTGATCAAGAAGTAGAGCCAGATGTGTGAACGAACAAGCTCACAAGAAGACGTGTTAACTCCACGCAGCAACGAGAAAAAATCTGATCAAAGTGTTTTGGAGTGTCACTATTTGAGTGGAAGTCATGAAAATGGTGTGTGAGACAAGTGTGTGTGAGTGAGTCTGAGCTGTGTGTGTGTGTGTGTGTGTGTGTGTGTGTGTGTGTGTGTGTGTGTGTGTGTGTTACCTTGTGCATCTCATCGTACACCAGCTGGTGTGCGAAGCGTGGACACGGCTCTTCCTCCTGCAGAGCCTTGCTCGGGTTTTCTTTCACTGCCTGATCGTTCTTATAGACACATGACCTGAGCAGGAACACACACACACACACACACAGAGACAACAAAATCAGTTTGCACGCAGACAGACACACACACACACACACACGCACACACATGCCTAGTAGAGAGGAACGGGCACACGTCCACATAATGCTGCAAGTGTCTCGTTGACTTATTTCAGTGGACACGGAGTACAAGAACAGCAGTTGAAATCAATGTACTGGAACAGTGAGGGCTGCAGCCCGACAGCCTGTTCTCTCTGTATATACATGTTTGCACGTACATGCACACGCACACACACACACACACATATACACATAGAACATGCAGTTCCCTAGTGGAGGCCTGAGGATCATCAGCTCTGTGTGGAGAGGTCAGGAAATGCTGTGTCGATATTTGCATTAAAGTGTTGACGTGTGCAAGTGTGTGTGTGCCTTCTTTGCATGCTCTCTGCTGTCTGTTGTGGTGAAGATCTCAACTTGAAAGAGCTGGTGTGTATGTGTGTGTGAGTATTTCCTGTGAGCGTGTTTGTCACTGCAGTGATGATCACAGGAACATCTTGGCTGCAGAGAAAGAGTGTGTGTGTGTGTGTGGTTTTTTTTCTTCTTCATTCTCTCCTACCAGTTGTTGCGGGCGATGTCGTAGATCCAGAAGGAGTTGCGGACGTTCTCCTCACGTTTGTCCTTGTCTTTGCTGAGGCCTGACAGGACGTGGATCTCGTTGAGGTCAGGGTCGATGGTGGCTCTCTGGGTGAAGCCTGTCATCGGCACTACGGAGACAAAAAAACAAAAAAAAAAACAACAACAATAAATCAACAGTGCAACATACAAGGAGGTCGACTCTGAAATAAAACTATTTACAATTCCAGAAGATGTGACAGAAAGTGATTCAGCTGAGGAAATGATAATGTTTAGAAGTTATTAAGGTCAGCATAGAAGGGAAAAAAAAAAAAGAGAGGGTGATGACAGACATGACTCTGACAAGCTTCATTAGTAACAGAACTTCCTTTTCCCCCCAAATGAAAAGAAGAAACAGCAGAGAGCAGCAGTATTAGAGGCTTTCAAAGAAAACCACTTCATATTCTTCATATAGAATTATAAATCCATTATAATAAAATGCTTTCCTGCACTTTGTGTTCTATTCTGTACACACAACATCTTCTGTGTTATCTGTCCTAAGAGAGGGATTCTTCCTCTGTTGCTCTTCCTTTTTGTCTCCTTTAAAAAAAAAAAAAAAGAAAAAAAAAAAAAAGAAAAAGAGCTTTTTTTTTTTTTTTTTTTTTTAAAGGAAGTTTTAGAATTAAAAGGTGTTGCATTGCTGTACAGACTGTAAAGACCCCCGGAGGCAAAATTTGTGACATTGGGCTACACAAATAAAATTTGCTTGACTACTTGATAACATAGCAACACGCCGCCATGGCAACAAGGACCCGGCAGAGACGGAGTGAGCAGCATGTAGATTCAGCTGGTGTGATGGAGAAATGCAGACACACACACACACACACAAACACACACACTGTTGTTCCGTGATTACAGCAGACACTGAGACCTGCGGTGGGTAGAAGCTAGACACCACAACCTGCTGCAGGTCAACAATAAACACAGCAGTTGTTTTGATATGTCGGAAAAACAGGTGTGATCCATAACATTAAACAGATAGATGTATATACATGTTGCTGCTTAATATTTGTGTTGGGTGACAATAAAAGCTTCTCAATCAATGAACAGGCCAGTCAGCTGTCCTCAGCACACAGATCTGTTTATTAGAAACCTTATCTGATGCAGCCCCCCATCCTATTTATATATATTGAACCTCTGGCTCAGCACAACACCATTTTTAGCAGTCAAATTGAAGTAGTTCATATTACGTTTTTTTTCCCACATCAATTGTGCATTCGGGGGAGGAAGCACAACAGGCATAAAATTCATGATAAGCTGCAGGCGGCTTGGCAATGACTGACTCAGCATTAAAGATCTGTGCTGTGGTGAAGTCCAGTCATGATGCGGCACTCAGCTTCAGGTTTGTTACACTGACAGGACTTTTAGGTTTAATGGCAACATGACAGAGTACAGACGGACAGGATACAACGTATCAGTGTAAGTCAGGGGTTGAATGATTAAGTCCTGGATTCATTTCCATCATTGTCCCCTGCTGTGTTCACAGTCCATCAACCATTTAACAAGATGGGGACAATATTTCTTCATTGTCTGACATGAAGAATTACAACAACATGAGCACCAATCATAGACCACTGAATCCTGAGAGCAAACAACTCATGAAATATTTTTAGGATGTACTCAAGATAAAATTGTCATTATTTTACCATTTAGATTATTATATATGTATCTCAGTGATGAACTGAAATTTTACAGACAAACTGATATTTACTTCCTGCATCATCTTAAAATAAAGAAACATGTCCACTACGTTATCTTGGAATTTTATTTGATTAAGTAGCTTTTTAACCAATCCCAAACAGCCTTTTGACACGTCAGGTGTTAATAATCAAATCAACCATGGCTGAATTTCATTTAGCTGCATCAGTTTCAGGGTCCTGGTGTTGTAGTTGCCTCACAGTCACATGACTGTCCTGTCTTACTAACACACTTAAACAGAACAGCACAATAGTTAAAACCACTACATCTTCCTACTATGCTAAAGGTCTTCTGTGGAAAAACACTTGGTGTTCCTCAGCCTCGACATTGGCTGGACTCTACAGGAGGGATGAACACTATTCTTCATAAAGATATTCCATCATTAGATGTTTTGATGATGGTGGAGGAGAGCGCTGTCTAACATGTCAGTCCCAAATCTCCCATAGGTGTTCAAGTGGGTTGAGATCTGGTGACTGTGAAGGTCATAGCATATGATTCACATCATTTTCATACTCATCAAGCCATTCAGTGACCCCTCGTGCCCTGTGAACTGGGTCATCCTGGAAGAGACCACTCCCATCAGGATAGAAATGTTTCATCATAGGATAAAAGGTGATGACTCAGAACAACTTTGCCCCCTCAAAATGCCTCCACAGCATAATTTGTCATCCGTCTATATTTCTCCATCATCAGTAGTCTTTTTTTGCTCTTCTCAAAGTTTAAGCCTGTTCTGAAATGGACATCAAACTCTTAGTTGACCAGGTATATAACCTCTACAAATGTAGGAGACAAACAACGTTCTTCCAAATCAGACCTAAAAAGATCTTTTTTTTTTTTTCCCCTCTCAGGAGTTTTCTCTGTCTGGAAGATTTCTCCTGCAAGCTTCAGAGAACCAGACGACAGGCCGTAACTGTGATTCATCATCAATACCCCGACAACAGTAACACTATTGTTAATGCAGGGGTAACTTTGAGAGATAACTGCTGCCATTGTGGGGCAACACTGGCAGCGTTTCATTAATTACACTAATATAGTCTAATATAACCGGTGTATGTGGTCGGACGTCAGCGGGGGCTGCAGCGCTGAGCCCAACCCGAGCCACGGCGCACATCCACATGCGAGACTGATTTATGAAACAGAGAGAGAAAGAGAGAACTGTTTGGGCTTGATGCTTCCTTCCTGCCAAAAAACATTCTGTTCTTTCTTGCTCTGATTCTCACACATCCATTTGAATTTGTCAATTTTCTCCCTCCCATAGCCTCTTCACTATGTCCAGATTGTTTCTGCCTGCCTGGCCCTGACTCTGGCAGGTTGGGCAAGAGGTGAGCAATCAGCAGAAAGAAATCTATTTATACGGTGTTTGAAGTGGAGCCGAGAGCGCGGCGGAGGTATCTGTGCGTCTGTCAGGGCAGGAAGCATCTGACTGTGCCCGAGCCTTTTAAGCAGAAAATCTGTCACATCTTCATCGAAAGAGGCAGAGAAGCCAACCGTGCTGGAAACGCCCAGAGAGAAACACCAGACACTGAATGCAACAGTGTGCCATCATCGCTGCTTCTTTATTCTGACTGATGGAGCAACAGGTTGGAGCAAAACGTTACCCATGAGGCTACAGGGGAGCTACCAAAAAAAAAAAAAAACACTCAACTACAGGAATCAAGTGATAACATCAGAAAAGGAGCGCCCTGCAATAACAAGATACTATGTGTCAAGGAATGATTGTAATGTAGTGTTTATAGATCCCTTTTCATATCAGCATGTGAGATGTAGGGAAATTCCTGCACAAATGTCAGGTGTGAATTCCTGTCACTTCAATGTATTTTGAAAGTAAACTGACTGACTTCAGATTCTTTGAATTTGTGACTGAAACATCCAAACAAGATTTTTTACCTCTGAATGAATATGTGCATTATTGAGGTAGATAAGGGATTTTTACTGAAACTCACTTCATCTGGTAGAAATTGAACAAATCATTGATTACAGTAAATATGAAGAACTATTATTCACTTTTTAAAAAATCTTAATATGTTTGTTTCATGTCAAACTAATCTGCTGATCTTTTGTTTTGTTTTTTTACTTTATTGCAAAAGTCCTGATCAACAGCTACTGTAGCTGCTAGTGATATTGCTAATCAGTTCAGAATAAATTATCCCAACTTGAAAACTGCATGGGGAGTATTAGAATTACAAACTGTGAGTACATCAAATCTCAGACATTTAACAATGAGTGTGAACTTTAAGGTGTTAAGAGTCCAAATAGAGTAATATTTAGGCCCGAATCAGATATTATCAATTCATCTGATAATTATTTTCTGGATTCATCTGATGTCCAGCTGTCTAAAAACCCTCAGTTTGTTTATCATGTTTGATAAAGAACCTCATGAAATCATCACATTTGAGAAGATGAAACCTGATCATTTTTGTTAAAGAAGGCTGATTAACTGATAATGAAAACAGCTGCCTCGTCAATTTCCTGTTGATCGACTTATTGATTAATCAACTTATTGTTGCCGTTCTACCTCTAAGTGTTATAGTTTTGTTTGAGGATAGAAGGGCCTTCTCAATAAACATGAACTGAACATGAAGATTAATGTTGGATTTATGTTCATTTATGTTTTATGTGTATCAATGAAATATCAAGAAAATGACATTGAGTTTGTCTCGATAGGTTTTTTTTTTGGTGTCGTTTTCTTCTGTGTTGATGTTGACTTGTTGTTTATTTGTTTGATTTATGCAACCTTCGAATATAAACTTCTTAAACTGAATGAATATCCGGAGTTCTAGCACATTGGTTTAAAATAAATAAATAAAAAAATAAAAACACACGTTGCCCTAGGTCACTTTTGGGGACATTACATAGATTTACATTCATTTCCTGGAGACTTACTCTAACCTTAACCACTGACCCAAAAAAAATCAGCTTTTACCAAATGGGGATATGGTTTTTATCCCCAGTCGGACATGCCATCCCCAACTGGTCTTTAGTTGGAAATGTGTCCTCTAAGGTAGCCTATGACAAACACACACACACACACAAAATGACTTCATTTACAAAGAAAGTGGGAAGATCTGAATGCCTGGAATCACTTTGACATTCATTCCATAACTAATCAAAGAATTACATCAGCAGGGAAACACTGGAACTACTCTCAATGCTTGTTAGTTAGAATACAGCAAACTTATCTTCCCAACAGCCTGCTGACGTCACAGCTGTAGGAGTTTTACTTGCCACTACATTCTAGGAAAAAGGAACACAAGAAAACTAAACAAGGAAACGTTCCTCCTGGGACTTACTGACTACTGTGTTATTGCTGTTATTGTTAATGTGTTATTACATTATAAGATTAAATATTCTTGTGTGTCGCAACCTCACACGGTATTATTTTCCTAATAAATGGCTTTGAAGGCAGACAGTACAAGCCAGTACAAACAACAGAGCGGCTCTTTCTTCCAACACCCCAGGGACTGCTGGCCAATAATATAAAAAAGGTCCCAAACTGCTCACCGTCCAGACCATCTAAACCACTCTCCTGCAAACAGTGAGGCTCAGATAAGGAAGAGCCCATCTCCTGCATTGTCACCATACCAGACCACTGACCCAAAAGCTTTTATCCTTCAAGCTACAAGAGCCAGCGAGACGGAAAAGACCAATTCACACCCCGGTGTGAACTGATAGTACCACTTGGATAAACAACCCCACCAATGGCTATCATTACTCACCTCTAAGAGCCAGTCACACACACACACAGAGACAAGCCGGCATCGACTTTAATCTTACTGTGAACTCTGACCTCTAAGACTTAAATGATCTGCAAAACAAATCATCTGTGGACTATAACCAGCATAAGGCACAATACACAGACATTTAACAGAACACTCCACATCAAACATGTGGAGACACACACACACAAACACAAACACACTATGACTTGTCTAAGGACAATTAATATTGTAGGCTGATAGATGGCTGATTATGTGCTTTAGTTAGACTGTTATTCCACTGCCTTTAAGCCAAGGAATGTACCACCAACATAATTCAATCATCATTGAGAACACAAACATCATGCTTGGTTCACTCTCAGAACACTATAGCTGCTATCAAAAATGCAAAATTAGAGATCATAAAATTCTTAAATTGTAAATACTTGGATGAAAAGCCACATTGAGGAATTGTACCCTCCCGGCTGTGGACAGGAGAGGACTGACTCCGCTCCACCTAGAACTCTGCCAGTCCTGGAATTGGCCAGGATGCACCTTTTGGGCGGGCAGACTGAAACGTTATCTGAAACTCAAAGCTGCTTTTTTGCTGGCCGCTGGTTCCTTCTTGCTTTTGTCTTCTTTGCTTTCCTCCCTGCTGCCAGTGGAAAGCTCGGCATTCTGCTAGTCTAGAAGATGTGATTCAGAACAACAGAAGGGGGAAACCTCAAGACGCTAGAGTCATGGAGTTAAGGATCGAGACAGGGAGAGCCTAAAAACGAGGAGCTCTACAAATCCGGACCAGCCGCCTCACACGTCATTAACAAGATCCAGACTCCGGCTCTTCACCGCGGCATGTCAGAATCGATTCGCCACATGAAGCAACCCCGGGGAGCAAGCAAGTATTTGTACAAAAAAAAACCTTCATCAACTAGCTTAAACCCTGCTGCTTCAACTGGCAATTCAGAACTAAGCCCTTGTACCGCTGATTTGACTCTCATACCAACTACACAACAGATATCTCTGCATCATGCATGTTTGTAAAATGTTGTCATCTTTATTACTTGTAGCTGGAATATTAGTAATAAATGTGGATGGAAATGAAGTGAACTTGTTGATGTTTTCTTGTGCTTTTATCTCAAATCACTTAACCTTAAAAAGACCTTATAACCTCCAGCTGTGCACAATAATAACTCATAATCCCCCCCATTAAATCATAAAGATAATCGAGTGCACAGACTCCTACACCTTCTTTTTTACCAATGCAGTTTTATTAATGGACAATCAATTTGGAAAGGTTTTAAAAGGTTATCGTGGAGAATATTTAAAATAACCTTCCCAACATGAGTGCTGGAATTTCCTTGATGTGACGTTTAATCCTACATGGGAACGTTTTTTTTTTTTAAAGAGAAATGTATGACAGATGATAAATCTCACCCATGCCCGAGTCCTTCTTGGTGCCATCTGATATGATCTCTACGTGGTCTCCGTCTACGTCGTAGCTGAAGAAATCGTTGAGATACGTCTTTGACCTCTGACCCCCAAACACATAGAGACAGCGGTTTCTCTGTTTTGAGAAGAGAGAGAGAGAGAGAGAGAGATGAAGAAAAAAAGAAATTATGATAAGCTTTAATCAGATTTCATCAGTCGACAGAAATCGACTGTTAAAAACGCCGACTCACGGTGTGGAAGAGCATGCAGTGTCCGATGCGGGACTGGACGTCCTCCGGCCCGGCGTTACACGAGTCTTCCCGTAGGAGGCTCCACGTTCCCGCCTGACAGTGGTAAGCGTAGAGGCCGCTGAACTGAGGCTCCGACGTCCGGCTGTCCTCCACGCTGCCGTTGCATGTCAGGATCCGGCCGCCGAATGTGTAGATCATGTGCTTCTCGGAGTCCATGCACATCTGCAGGAAGAAGCGGGGGACGAGGGATGTGGGGGAAAAGGAAAAAGGAAGCAGGAAAGTTCACACAGAGGTTTAGTGGAGGAAGTGAAGGGCAGCAGGATGATTTCCTTGTTTCCATTATTTGTGTTGAAGGATTAAATGAATGCTTGTAGCCCTGCGTTCACGTCATTAAAAACTCTTCTCCACTGATTATGACTTTGGATAGTTTAAGATCATCATTTATTTTTGGCTAATATATGATTTTACATCACAAGACAATTCTTTTCAGCTACCTGATGGTCAAACACCAGCTTTGGCCCTCCGTCAGCTGACGTGTCCTCGCTGAGTAGCGTCCAGGTGTTGGCGTCGATGTCGTAGCGGTAGAAGTCGCTCTTCAGAGACTTGCTGTTCCTGACGCTGGAGTCGAGGTAACGGCCCAGCGTGTAGATCTGACGCTGCTGGGAGTCGATGCACATCTTGTGGCAGGAGCGAGCGCTGGGACCGCTCTGAGTCATACACACGAGACACAGTTTAACATCTGTATTCATTACGTTTACAACCTGATTATAACCTGATGACTGGGTACTTATGGCTGGTGATTCCTGAAGAGCAGTTGGGGATGGGTTATGCAAATCAATTATTTCACACAAATGTCTGTTATAGTTAATAGTCTATATGTTATGTGGAGGGCAGAAGAAAGAACATATTGTTCCTGAACTCATTAAAGAGTTTGAGGCGCTGATGAAAACTATAAATCATAGTGACAAGTAAGATCTATCACACCCCCTAAACGTTAATTAAAAACAGGACTTCCTCCTGAATTCTGTCAACATTAGATGAGAGCAGCACTGTGCCAGAAGGTAAACCAGCTTCTGCTTAACATTTAAAATGCAATCTAAAGACTCTTCTATATATATATTTAAAAAAAAACTGTTTCATGCTCAAAATACTAAAACAAGATCAAAGTTGACAGAGGAAAGAAGGTGTTAATGAGAAAGCATTTTGGAACATTCCCAGTTTTTTTTTTTCCAATACTGCTACTAGATCTACTACTACTACATATAAAAATTTTAAAAAAACATTTCGTACATACTGGAGTGTTAACAATAATGCTCCTCCTCTCACCTCTTTCTCAGTGTCCCTGGAGATGCAGGCCCACTGGTTCTCCTGAACACTGTAAGCCCAGAAGTCAGCCAGGTCCTGTGTGCCGTCCCAGCCCCCGAACAGGTAAACGGTCTCTGTATGGGTACAAACATTGCTCAACAGGTGGCAAACTGCCAAGTTTTTCACCCTGATCTGAGTCTTTTAATTCTGTACCTGTGCCAAGACAAATCATATTATATATATATTATTTTAACCTACATAATACTGTTGCACAGTGAACACTTGATCCGCTGTAAACCTGCATTAAAATTGACTAAAAAACAATTGAGATGAAAGCCGACGGTGAGTGTGGAGCTGTTGTTAAAGGGTTTGCTGAATAGGATTTCTCCTCTCCGGATTCATTCACTCACATGGCTGTGCATTAGGAAACTGCTGCAGTGTTTTTTTTATGGGTATTTTATGAAGCAAATGTTCCAGAAGCAAACTTATTAAATGATCAGAAACTGATCAGGCATTATATAGATGATACAATCCACCAGAAATGTCTGGACTGACCACAAACCCGGACATGCGGACTGCAACGTTCTTCTTCTGTGTTCGAGTGTGTCTTTTCCCAAACCGTCAGCAAAATTTTCCAAAACACATCTGGGAATTACTCAGTGATAAAAAAAGGTATGGTGTTAGAAAGATGTATAAATATTGCAGTGTTGTGCCTCTTTTCAACACGTTTGCATTGTGTCTCTAATTAAGCGGCTTACTGATCCTCTGCTTTGAAAAACACTGTCTGGGTCAAACACAGGCCACTGCAGCTCAAGCTGATGGGAGTTATGGGAAATTGCGATTGTATCACAGGCTTGTGTAGGAGGAACTAAGTTCTGCCATTACTGTTACAATTCCAAAACAGAGAAAGGGCTGGAAAATGAGTTGCGAAAGCCACAAAGTATTCAGTGAGTCACTGGTAATTATTAACAATGGGTTTGTTTTGGCCACGGGATCATAGAAAATTGTATTTATTGCATGTTTTTAGTCATTAAGATTACATTTTTTGCATGGACGTATATCTGTGCTGTAGTGTTTCAAAGCAAAGTGCTATTAAGAGATCGAGCCCCTCCTAATGTTAAGGCTTCATGTGGGCTGCCGGGGCCTTAGGAGGTAGAGGTGAACCGTGACATTGAAACGTCCCGCCTTGTGTCGAGACATATTAGTGATGAAAAATCAGAAAATAATCAGGCTCTAAATGGGATCAGAGGGCTGTATCGCTAAGTGAGATAAGTTTATCTCAGGCTTTCCTGGTTGCATGAAGTTAGATCTATTTTAACGACATGAAATCACCATGCTAACCTATATGTCGCTAACTTCCTCTGAAAGCAGGTTAACTTTAGAGGTTGAGCTCAAAACCTCATGATCACTGGAAACATGGCGTCATCACACCTACAGCATCCTGACAGGGAAATAAAGGACTGAGTTTATGATAAAGCCACAAGAGATAAAGAAGAGTAGATGTTTTATGGATGAGTAGTAATTACTTTGCTGCTCGAGGCTTTCCATGTGTGTGTCCAGTCTGGTTTTCAGAGCAGACCTTTTATAGCATTACTGCAGCCTAGGATAACTTTATGTTTTTGATTTTGTTTTTTTTTACGATTACGTCTTACTATCTTTGACTTAAAGCTTTAATCACATATTCAGAACAGATCATCATGAGACAAAGCAAGAGCACCAAGCATGTTGAAAATACTAGATGGATTTTAACAGATATATAGTAATACCTACTATTTATTATATTAGCTTATTTGGGATCAGTGTTTCATCTCATGTCATATTGCATACTCCATACGTAGTTCTGATGAGGTTGCATGTAAGTGCACATACTTGTAGCTGGACCCGTCAACCCAAAGTTAACTGAGCCAGTTGATAACACCAGTCAGCCTGGATCACCAATGTTCAGAGTCTGAACTTATCTCATGATTCAGATCCCAAGAGTACAAACAGCTGGGATCGGGGCAGGATAGAAATCATTTGGGATTTTGCGAAACAGGAATTAAAAAAAAAAAAAAAAAAATCTTTCTACTGTATTAACATCTATTCAGTTCTGCTACCAAAAAAACACAGAAGTCAGTGTTTGCTTGCTGAGACAGACCAGAGGGATGCAATGCCTTCTCTCAGCTCTGACACAAGTTGCAGACACTGCATCACTTTTTCTCTCGCTCTTTGACACACACACATACACACACACACACAATACAGGCTTTTGTCTTTCAGATGGCCAGCGGGAAAGTACACCACCGCCACCACCAGATAGACCAAAAAAAAAAAAAAAAAAAATAGTTGTATGTCTCTGTCAAAACACAACTTGTGATTTATGTACTCTTAAAAAAAGAAATACCCTCAGGACAGTTTTGTTTCAGAGGAAAAAAAAGGGCTGGAGGTGGGCGGGCCGGGAGGGGTGGGGGGGGGGTTAATTTGATTAAACAGTAATAGAGCTTCGAGTTCTGAGTCTGTGTAGGAGGATATGAGTCATAGTTTTGGTTAAACTGCCAAGTCATAACACTGGCTGCGTGGGTCTCACCAGTCTGGACGTCAATGACCATTTGATGCCCTCCCCTCATCCCTGGCCTGTTGTCGTCGCCGTCACCTGCGAAGAGGAGAGAGGAAGGAGGGGAGAGGAGAGAGAGAGAGAGAGAGAGGGAGGGCGTGTGAACATCGGAGATGGAAGATGACGCAGAGGAAAGCGGAGAGTGAGAGGGTTTTATGTGGAATGGGTGGACGATGGAAGGAGCAGAGGGCGGGAGGGCGGGAGGGAGGGAGGGGGGAGAGGAACACACACACACACAAAAAAAAAAAAAAAAAAAAAGGAAGGAAGGCGGTGTTGTTTTAGCTACAAAGCTGTCACAATTATACTGAAATGTTTGATTGACGGATCAGGAAGTTTCCACCCCCCGCTTGAAAAGATGGTCTCACTGTTCATGTCGTCTCGGTTGATTTCTTGGGCGCTTGTACCTTTGTTGCATTTCGGGATGATCTGACTCCACCTGGGCTTGTACTCCTGCTGGCTGATATACTGGTTAAACAAACCATCTAGTGAGGAGAGAAGAGGATCACATATTTCAACAAATTCCGCCGTTAACACAATCGAAAACAACAGATTGGACCCGACTCGACAGTTGACCTCTAACCGTTAAGAACCAAAGACTATACCTCTCACAGCTTTGTCTATGAGCTCCTCGCAGGCGTCGAAATCTCCTTGCAGCACCAGCCGGTCGTGCAGGTGGGTGAGCATGGGGTGCTCCAACGCTATCCGAGTCTTCTTCTGAAGTGACTCGAAGGCCTCTGTGTAGTTATGCTGCCGGAAGTGCTTGAGGCAAAGGCGGATGGCTTCCTGTTCTCTGTACTGGGAAGGACAACAAATGATGCATGTTAGAATCATACTGTGTTAAATTGAAAGGGGGGTTTAGTAGGAATACCTTAATAACATATCAATAAATCTATAGTTTTGGTTTGGGTAAAGAGATTGGTTGTGTTTCCATCAGTGTAAATAAAAGTGACTAGAATTAAAAAATCCCACAACAGAAAAGAGACAAATGTTAAGTTTCATGAGGAATAAGTGGATGGATTTTTTTTGTGCTTTCATCTTGCCTAAAAGTTACCTAAGGCTTGGAAAGTGTAATGACATGAACTGAGGTCAAACCGCAATTTTAAATGATGCACATGTTCAATCATCTCTTGATTGTGTTCTTAAACTGTAATAAATAAATTACACGAAGGATTTCAGATGAAGTTCATCTTGATGGACTACGTTTAAAAAAAAAAAAAAAAAAAAAAAAAAAGGTCTAGGAACAAATGAGGAAAAGTTGATGAAAGTCTGCTTCGTCCATGTGGCTTTCATTTACAGTCCCCCTGGTTTGGTTGTAATTAAGCTGTGTGAACAGAAACTACCAACAGACCAAAAAAAAAAAAAAAAAAAAAGTTTCACTCTAGTCTGACCAAAGAAAACAATCTGTGGGTGTGTTTGGACTGGAGATTCAGGCCTGATGGATCTGTAATCCACTCCACCAGCACTAAAACTCCACCTTTCCTCCTCCAGGTTTTTAAGCACATACCTTGCTGTACCAGTTAAGGCAGGGCTGCACCACATCAGGATCTTCAATACCATGCAGCTCAATGTACCAGATGCTGAAGTTAAAACTAGGACCCCAAGACATCAGAGGCACTGGGACACAGAAGAAGAAGAACGGGCAGAGAAAGAAAGGAACAGCTTTAAAAACTCTTGACATGTTCACAATATGTCTTTTTTTTTTTGAAGACCAGCAGAGACCATATGGACTCGTCAAACCAAATCAAATCTCACCTATTTTGACAAATCGGCAGGGAAACATCTGCTCATCAATCTTGTGCTTTAAGGTGAACGTTTCCTTGTTGTAGTCGTTCTTAAGGCCACTGGCAGAGAGAACAAAAAGAAAGAAAAGAAAAAAAAAAAAGAGAGAGAGAATGAAAATGATGCAGCCATTTCCCAAATTATATTGCTGGGTTGAGATGCCAAGCACGTCCATATGCTGTTAAATTTTCAGATAGTCTTCCAACTCTGGCAATCAACCAAACTTAATTTGTCACTTTGGCAGCTGGCACCTATGATCTGTCACTCCTTGACCAAACAGGCTGTCTAGTAATGTAGTCGAAGCGGATGATTAACCAGACGGCGTGATTCACCAATTACTGGAGATTTCCTACAGTTGCAAAATAAAATAAAAAAAAAAATTGGACTTCCTCCTCTAATATTCTGACACAAAACTGTCAAATTGGAAGACGGCTTCCAAATGTGAAAACGAACTTCCTTGCAGAATAAGGACTTTGACTTCCCAGGCAAAGTTCTAATAGGGCTGCAACTCACTATTATTTTTAGTAGTAGTATTACAGATCCCCTCAAGACATGTATTAAGGCATATGGAAATACTCTGCTTGGAACAATGATGCATGTCTGATGGGGTTTTTTTTCCACAAAAAGAGTATAATTATCACATTCAAATCTTAAATATCTCCATATATATGAATATGCAAATATTCTGGAGGCT
Source organism: Euthynnus affinis (assembly GCA_029490765.1). NCBI lineage: Eukaryota > Metazoa > Chordata > Actinopteri > Scombriformes > Scombridae > Euthynnus > Euthynnus affinis. The sequence goes on along the minus strand of CM055860.1, from coordinate 21,260,886 downwards.
TCAAGTTTCCACATGTGTAAGTTGCATCCTGCCCCATGATTGGCTCCATACTAGATGTTACAAATCATGCTCGTAGGCCCGCCTCTTACTATCAGATTTTCATTGAGCACAGAGAAAATTTCCACTTTCAGCAGATGAATGTGAAAACAAACTCTGCACAGTGAAGCTCAGACATTCAACTGAAGGGACAAGAAGACATTTTTTGGATGGAGGGAGACTTTAATAATTATTATTTTCATTACAGATTCATCTAAACTAAACTAAAATGGATATTTTGGTCTATACAAAGTCAGAAAACAAATCACAGTTTCTTTAGGTCCGAGGTGAATCGTTGTTTTGTCAAACTAAAAAGTTCCAGAACTCAAAAGTTTTCAAAGTTACTATCATGTAAGAAAAAGAAAAAGAAAAAAAAGCAGCAAATCCTCACAATTTAGAAGCTGAAATTGAGTTATGTTTGGCTATTTTGCAAGAACAATTATTCCAACAATGAACTGATTATCTGAATAATTGCAACCATTTTTCTTGAAGCGCTTTGACAGCAGCACTCAACAGTTTCAGCTCCGGTGCAAAATCTAAAACGGCAGTAGTTTCCCAATCACTGGGTATCGACAGAGCTGATGGATAAATGCTAAAGCAGCCCTGGAGTCTTCAAACACATCTCATAGTCTTGTGTTTTTTTTTTTTTCAGAGCTCACTGAACAACTTACTATTCTGTCCGTTATTTCAATTTACCAATACAAAAGAATTAGCTTTTCATCGGTTTGTTTTGATGAAGTACAGTTCTTTCAGGAATTTGTGACCACAAGAATTAAACACAAATTCAACCCATCTGACTAAAGCATGCCATTTTTGACCAACAGACAGCTGAGAGAGGGCTTCCAGACGGCCGTTTTCTGTATCATAGAATCCGATTCAGGAATGCAAAAATGTTTTTCCTCCTGATTCCAAACATTAAACTCAAGGTAGCCGTAAACACTGAACTGATCTGATACCTGGCAGAGAGTCATAAATAAGGATCTCTGACTCTACCTATTGAAGTACCAGCACAGCATGACTGAATGTAACTGATAGCAGAAACATGATTTTTTTATATATTGTGTATTTGTTTATATTTATTTATTTTATGAAGATACTGTTCAATGTGCATGGTCCAATTTGCTTCAAAAAAGGTCAGCATCTCTGAGCCAATACTGATTCAATGGATTGATAATGTATTTAACTAAAGCAGTGCGATGAGGCCAGGTCCAATGAAATCAATCCTACGTCTCAATAAGCCAACTCCCTTGCAGATACTTTGCTGTTTAAGGCAGATTATATCTCCACACTGTACATTATCCCCAACAAGCTCGGGAAAAAAATCAGTTTTTTCTTACAAGATAACAAAAATGTTGCAAATTGCTGCTTGCAAGTTCAGTCTCTCCTGTTGCATAAAGTGTCTCTGTCTCACCTGGACAAAAGCTCTGTCATGTTTTCTTCACTCATCCCGCCAAACACTTTGAACTTCTTCAGGTTGCAGACGTGAGTCTTCTCATATTTCCCAAAGGTGATGCTCTGAACGATTGCCGGCCTTTCCAATTTCAAGATTAAAAACTGAAGCAAAAGAGATGGAGCAAAGAGAGAGAGAGAGAGAGGGGAGACATGAGGACAAAAAAAAACTGAAAGCAGAGAGGAGAGTTATGATGCTATTAGTGTGTGTGTGTGTGTGTGTGTGTGTGTGTGGAGGACTGAGGAAATTGCTTGTGCTTCTAGCAAGCCAGCCACTGTGAAAAGATTTGCTCATTATCTAAACGACTACAGCAGGTCAATCTACTGCGTCAGGTAAGTGCCATTACATACGATCTATGAGCCGCATCCACATGTCACTGGTGCTCTAACAAGCCAGGACATCTACTGACAAATCACCAGTGGCCATTAGGCCAGAACGAGTGGAGACCACAGGCCGGAACATTGATTAAATGTGTCACTGGAAAAAACAGGCATTTGACAAACCACACACACACACACTCACACACACTCACACACACACCGACATTTTCACTTCCACTCACAGAAAATGCAAATATTCAATCCTTGCTGAGGCTTCATCTGGAGTTTCACTTTCATAATAACACTGATGTTATTCATGGGATTTTTTTCCCCACATAAAAAATGTTCAACCTTTATGTTCAATAAAAAAAGATAAAAGCAGCTCTGGTGAGGTTTTTGACTCGTCTGTGAGGCATTGATCTTGTACTTTCACCATCGACCCAGTTTGTCGTGAGTCAACATGTGATAAAACAGCCCGGTCCTCCCATCAAGCTCATCATTTACAGATCCTTGTCAGTCATTTGGCACACGCTGTGTTTCAACTGGTTGATTGGAAAGAAACAACAAGCTATCATAACCATTTTGATTTCCCTGTCGAACCTGAGAAACCGGCTACTATGTTACAATTTAGATCATATTACTGGAGTTAATCTGTGAAACATTAGATTAATGAGATTATTTGTGGGGAGGGTTTTTTTTTTTCCATGTGTGTCGGCAGAGATCATTTTCCATTGGTTCTTTTCTTTCAATTCTTCACCTCATTGGTGTTCTGCATCCATTTCAAGTGAACTCTGCTCCCGTCTCCTCCCCTCAGTCCCTTACTGAAGCCTACTGTAGCTTTGGCCCTGGTTAACAGGGACTCAGTGTCTTGATAGGGTGATCTGGTTTTCTGAAACCAAAACCAAATACCCCTGTTTTCACCCCCCAAAGCATATCAGTTACAGTGTGTTGATTGTTTAAAACGATCAAACATCAATATCAAAATGAATGGAAGGAACAGTTTGGTTTCCAGACACGCCTATATATTTTGGGAAATTCACTTATTCACTTTCTGGTGGAACGTAAGAAGAGGAGATCGATACCACTCTCATATCTGTCTGTTAAATATAAAGCTACAGCCAGCAGCAGGTTAGCTTAGCTTAGAATAAACACTGGAAACAGGGGGGAACACAAGTAGCCTGGCTCTGTCCAAAAGGTAGAAAAATCCTCTTAAAAGCACCTCTAAAGCTCACTAATTATCCACTTATATATTGTTTGTTAATCCATAGAAATCCAAAGTGTAAAATAAGGACAACTCACCATTACATACTGAAGTTTTATAGTAACTGCTACTTGCTAATTGCTTGCTAAATACTAACTTCCTGGAGTCTGGACTGTGTGTGTGTGAGTGTGTTGAATAGAGCGAGGAAGTGTTTTCTGAAACTTCGACTTCTCACGTGTCAGAGAGAGAGAATGTGCTATTTCTTCAAAACTCACATAGTCTCACTTGTATCATTAAGTCTTGTTTACCAGCTGAGCCCGCAACTGAGGCTAATCTTCGTTACTGATTCACTCGACGATTGTTCGACGCAATTTCTTTCAAATTGCTTGTTTAGTCTCACTGAGAGCCCGCAGCCTGAAGATATCACTTCACTGCATTTAAAAAGACAAAAGAAAACATATCAAACCCTCACAGCTGAGATGCTGTGATTTTACGCATTTCTGCTTTAATTCGACATTTTTAAAAAAATCTGTTGTTGGTTCATTTTCTGTAGATTGACTAATCAGTTCATCAACTTATTATTTCAGCTCCGATATCAACATTGCTTTTAAAATACCACCAGACTAGACTGCACAATAAATAATCTAATAATCATAACTGCAGTTATATGTATGACTATTGCAAATGATTTGACTCAAAATTCAAAACATAATTACAAAAAATGATTATGCTGCAATAAAAAAAAAAGGTGCAACATAAAAACTTGCTAGGCTTGTATGTTGCACTCTTGTTTTATGACGCAGTGCTGCTAAGACAACAAGCTGCTTGACTGTACACATAAACACTGCGAGAGAGTAACATGAGTGACATACTCGAGGCGACGAGAAAGTGGTTAACCATTGTTTTGAAAGGCTTCATTTCCTCTTGCCGTGTGACAAACTTTCAGATTTAACCTCAGAACTCGGGCTGCCACAGTGTTGCTGCAGTGGGTCAACAGGTTCAAGAGACACAATGACAAACAAGCGCCTCATTGTATGAAGGAGGTAGATACTCCGACAGACCTGGGTGGCCGCTGAGAAAGCTTCTGTGCTGGTGAGACATGCAAATTTTCACTAACTTCTTTAAATCAATCTTCAGCCAATTAATGATCAACAACTGATTATTTATTAACAACTTCTCCCCCCCACCCCCCCCCCCCCACACACACACACTGAAAGCTTTAATTATACGTTTAGCCATGTGTTTTCTGTACTCCAAGTAAATGAGGTGTTTCATAAATACATTTAATCGAACACATGCAAATTATTACAATCATTAACCAAGCTAAATAATGCCAACCGTCTAAACTGCTGCTCTGAAAATTGCTAAATAATTATAAACACAAAAATATGTCCAAACTGTGTAGACATTCAATACACATGCATCTGCAAGGATGCACAAATAACGTTGCGCCAACTTTGCACACAAATCACATATTTTAACAGTTCAAATCTTCCTGGTGTTTAAAGCCAATGTCGATTTATGTATTCTCCTATTCGTAGCAGTGATTATGGCTGGGTGCACAAGACAAAAGTTGTAACGAGCAGTCCCTCAATACGGTTACATGCACTTATGTAACCAGATTACAGCCCACTTTTTGCGATAGGCTGAATTCTGTGACGCCGTAGAAGAAGAAGTAGGAACCTGGATCCCGAGGGGAGGGGAGGTTTCTAATTGATTTACATGTGTGCATGTGCAGGACAAAGAGTTCAGGCATTCAGAGCGGTGACAGCAGAGTAGCAGATCGGAGCTACAGTCTGCCAGAACCCTGGAGCTGCCCTTGACATCACCTCAAACATGATTTTCACTGCACAAAATCTACTACTGTCTTTGCGGTTTACGATGTTTAAAAAGAGCCAATAAGGGCTTGCGGAGAAACGAGAAAACATAACTGGAACTTGTTAACATAACGTCAGCACTGCTTTCGGTGAAACTTCCCTATAAAGGTTAAAAACATAGCTGTAAATGAACCAATAGTAATAGTTCTATTGCACAACACCTGTAGTATAAAAGAAACAACCTACAGTTCCCCCTGAACTTCATAATTTGATCTTGATACCGGATACACAGTGCATGCTTCTCATGTCTCCTAAAGCTCTCTCTCCTGTAATTTATCATCTCTCATCCAGGTATCTGCCGGCTTATTTTTTCCCCCCTGCACAAACCAGTAAACAAACAGCAGTTGTGGCAAACTGCCGTTCCACGTCAAGGCTCCATCTGGAACAGTGAAGTCACGGGAAGAGACAGGTTGTATCAACAGCAGCAGACTTACCTGTGGAGGATAGTTGCTCTCAGAGGACCACCTGGAAGACTGATCATTAGGTTTGTCCACTAAGATATTCCTAAAAAAAAAAAAAATAGAGAGAGACAGAGATAGTTTATTTTTCACTGCAGCAACAAAATTTGAGACATAGCTGATAACGTTACATTGAACTTCTGACATAGGAATCACAACAAACAGGGGTGTGTGTGTGTTTGTGTTTGTGTGTGTGCGTGTAGCCTGGCAGTAAAGGTGGAGGAATCCTACAACAACAATGTTTATGCAATGCAGCTGCAGCTAGATTGTGCTAGCAGGTGCAATGACTCCATTAAATGATAAAAGCACTATCTAACTGTTGTTAGCTGGCTGACGTTAACGTCGGCTATATCAGGAGCTAAACCAGCAACAGGCGAATGTTGTAAAACTATAATAACTTCACTCACTATTTATTTATTTACTAAGAGTGTTTATTTATATATGCGAACATGAAGTTTGACATTCTGTTCCGCCAGTTTCAGGTAGTTAGTGGGTAAACAAGGCGATTAGCTTTTGTTGCTAAAGCAGAGCTCTTTGGTTAGATAACAGCAGCTAACGTTAGTTACCTACTCGTAGCTAACGTGGACGCTCGTTTTTGACATACTAGGGTGCCAGATTGCACATTCTTGAATCAAATTCAAAAATGTTGAAGTGTTTTGACAACTCATTAGTGTGAGGTTGCAAGGGATTTGTTAAACTATTAGTCAGCTGGAAGTAGTGAGGACTGCTGATCCAAAACAAGCTCTTCAGTTAAGAACAAAATATAAGTTTACATTTGAAGTAAACAGCTATGACAGAGTGACAGCGAAAAGGAAACAAATTACTACATATTAAATATTATATTTGACACTAGAAATTAGCTACAGGTTCCAACGAAATGTATAACGTCATCTAATCTGTCATGTAATCCTTAATACGCTGCTGTTTACCAAAAACCTTTCAATAGTTCAGTAGCATCATGATGACCGAGTGGCTCGGATACCGAAACCAAACGCCCCCAGCGCCGCTGACTGAGCTAACGCTAGCTGGCTCGGATCGCAGACGAGCTAGGCCAGTCAGGCCGGCTGGGAGAAACACTGGTGTACTGAGGCAGTAAAAGACCACCTGTAACTACAGAACCTCATGCAAACGCCGGAACATCTAACATGTGCGCTACTCACTCAGGTAAATATGTAGAGGAGTAAGAGCTCCATTTAAAAACGCTGAAAGTGAGGACTCTGCTCTCTGGAACGACAGCCATCTTGTTGCAGAAAATAACAAGCAGCGGGAGGCTAGCGAGGAGCGAGCAGTGACTGTCCTTAAAGAGACAGTACACCCTGTTTTGTTTTGTTTATACAAAGTATGCAGTGCAATATAATATAATATAATTACCAAGTCAAATTTTGGTACAGTGGAACTGGTACTCCCGTCATTATTTCCCATATAATTAAACTTTTAACAAGCTTAGGGGGCAGTTCACCTAAACAATAATACAATATTAATAAAAACCTTACTTCTGTGGCTACTGCTTACAGCTGTGAAAAACTAGATTGAAATTGCATTTGAAAAACAAGAGCAGTATTTCTCTCCAGAAACAATGTCCAGTTATTAAAGGACGGGTTCATTATTTTTCAAGTCTGTCTTAAAACAACAGTCAGGTACATAAGTGAACACTGAAAGAGGTTTTTCTTGCCGTAATCATTCCTCCTGTTCATACTGACCATTGGAAAATCTCTTCATAATGCACTTGCAATGTAGGTGACAGGGGCCAAAATCCACAGCGCAAGAATGTCCTTAAAAGTTTGTCTGAAGAGAATATGAAGCTTGACTGTTGTTTTAAGACACACTTGGAAAAATGATGAAGCCGTCCTTTAACGACTCTAGACCCCCGCTGTGACATGGCTGGATTTACCTGCTTGGGGGCTCAAGGGCAAAAATGAATTGCTGGGTCCCTCTCTGTTCACTGTTCACATCGTTCCTGGAATAATACATCGTCCTTTGCTTGTTTTGTGATAGATTATGCAAATAAATAATGCAAATATGCACCAAAATATCTGCCACTATCAGGACTGGTAATAAAGCAGGACCTTATCATGTCAGTTGATATTTGTTTTAATGATGCATGTTGCCAGGAGGCATGTAAACAGCTAACCATTAATCAGTTAACCATCAAGAATATTTTTGATAAGTTACACATACTGAACTCATTACGTCACGTTATTCACATTTGATCAATTGGTGCCGAATTGGTGCCCTTCACAGATGGACTGTTGGCCTAGCATGCTAATCCTACAGTATAGCTTTAATGACAACATAGGTGTTACTTTGTTTTTCGGCCAGCTTGTGTGCTGAATGATTGAGATTGATACGTTACCAATCAGTGTGACAGAGGGCGAAGGGTTGAAAGAGCTAGTTTTATACCTCAAGCCCAAGTACGTTATGCCATGGAGAGATGCTGTGACTAAACGCATTGAAAACACTTTGAGGTGAACGAGCTAAAAGTCAAGCTAACCAGGGCAAACAAGCTAGCTCTGACCACTGACTGCTGGACAGCTCTTATAAACAAAAGCTACATTACAACTTTTCTCAAAAATGAACTGGCTAGTTACCAGTAAATGGGTGTTGGTCTATTGAAAGCAAAATTAACCAAAACTGACATCCATAATTCCCAGACAAAATTTCAATTGATCATATTACTACACACTAATTGCCACAAAGGAGATTTTGAGGGCCCCTGGAGGACAGCTTTCTTCTTCTTTTAAGTAAGTTTTAAGTTCTTTTAAGTTTTGTCATTTGTGTGACCTCAGGCTCCGAGTATAAAACTTGAGTGGGTGTATATGAAAATGATGTCTGTACTCAATAACTTTATATGTACAGCACCAGTCAGACGCTAGTTTGTCTCTGAAACAAAGCTATCTCAACTGTTGTGATCCCTTTGTTTAAGGCACCGTTGTGCGTGATCTCAGTGTTTGACTGCATGTCGAGTCATTGGTAGTTTAAAGAGCAGATGAATCATCTGGTGAGTAATGAGCGTGGCTTTATTTCAGTGCACTGGACCTTGTTTACTGCAGCTTATTGTGGTGCTAGGCATGACTTTTCTTCTACCTCATCCCTCAAGTCCCCTTCACCCTGACCTCTGCTCGGAGGAATGTTCAACCAGTAAAAGAAAGTGTCAAATGATATGAGTAAAACGATATTTCCTCACAATTTATCAGTATCAAACGTTCAATTTAAAATATATATTTTTGTCCTTCGTATTATTGTTTTTGCATGGTTTTAATAGTGTCAAGAAGTGTTCCATTTCCAGTGAATTTGTTCATAATAAATGTGTCACCAGTTTGCTTCCTCTGTCTGGTTCCTGTTTGGCAATTTCCACACTGGCTTTTATTTGGTGTAGATAATTAATACAAGACTGAGAGTCTACAACCATGCTAAGATGCTCCCAAAACTGTTTAGAGCAGTGGTGGAAGAAGTATTCACATTCTTTATTTAAAGTTAAAGTGGAGATACTAAAACACTCTATTACAAGCAAAAGTTTGGAATTCAAAATGTTACTTAAGCAAACGTACAGAGTATTTTTAGGAAGACATATTTAAAGTTTCAAAAGTAAAAGTACTCATTATGCTGGCTTTTTTTTTAGTGTTATATTAATGTAGTTTATTATGTTGTTTGTTTTTATCACTAAGAATTGCATGTAAGACCATTTTCAGTGTTGTAGCTCATCAATGTGAAGCAAATTTTAGATACTTTGGGTAGATTAATAGTAATAGCACTGCATCATATTATATAAATGTATCATATGTTTCTTTATTATAATAATAATATACTTTATTTTGTAGCACCTTTTTTTAAAGAAAAGAGCCATTTTAAACAACAGTTTGAATATTAAAATGTATTATTTTATGTAAAATCTTAATCTGAAAAGTAACTAGTAAGCGTAATAAATGTAGAAGTAAAAAGTCCAATATTTCCCTCTGATATGTGGTGGAGTAGAAGTATAAAGTAGCATTAAATCGAAATACTATAATAGTAAATTATCCTCAAATTTGTATTTAAATACAGTACATGAGTAAATGTAATTAATTCTCTTGGAACCATGAATGTCTGTGTACAATATCATGGCAATCCATCCATTGAATTGATTAACTGAAAGAAATTAATTGATAATTAAAGCAATTGTCAGTTGCAGCCCTAGATAAGATCTCTACAAACAGACGATGGATGTCTTTTTTATACCCTTTCAATAGGTTAGCAGCACAAAAGGAGCCAGTTTTAGCTGGCAGTGTCACTTGTTCATCCAGTCGGCCCTGACGGAGGGAACGAGAGGAACAGATAGCACAAAAAAGTAGGCGTGGGGGGAGAGGGGGGGAGCGGAGAGGTGTCTTTTGTTGTCGAGAGTTGTAATCCCCTCTAATTCAAACCACAGGGGGTCTGCAAGCCTCAGAAACCCCGGACCTCTGGTATGTTCACACGGTCCTGACAGCCAGCGAAGTGGGCCGAGACCCTCCATCACGCTGAGGAGAAAATCAAGTAAACAGTGCTCTTGAAGGAGTTTATGAATTTCAACTGGCTGTAACATTATCTACTTTTATCCTTCTGACACCTTGAATAAATATTTGTAGCCTATTAGAATTGGACTCTAATCTCAAATTCACATTCAGCTTTCAAACTTGATTTTTCTTTCAAATATAATACCCACCAGCTTCTTTTGTTTTAGGCATTTTCTAAAAAACGACTTGCTGTACTATATCAAGAAAATGATACAAAATTATTTGAAAATAGAAAAAAAGCACATTTCTTTTAGATCATATAAATATATGAGATTACTTGTTAATAAAATTGAGATTAGCTGTGAAGGGAACAGAGAGGATAGTGTGGAGACAGACTACTCTCAGTGCTCATGCCTTACTTTGGATTTCATTTTTTTTTTTTGTCAAATCTTGGTGTTAGTTTTTGATGAATCATCTGCAAGTGGACCTCTTCCAGGCTTGATGATGTGAAGTGAATGATAATGGGGTTTCTTCTAAGTGCACGTCCAGCACTTGGCAGGACTCTGCTTCCACTTACTGCAAATGGAAGGGCATTGGTCATTTATATGGATTTAAACCCAGACGCAGAACACAAGTGAGAATGGTTTTATTATTGAGTAACACTGGCAAATGAGGCTATATCCTATAATGCAAATCTTTACATGCTTTACTGTATTGCACAGATAGATTTTGGATGAGGTAATATGAGCTGATATGATGTCTGATAGTATATACTGATGGCTTAAAGCACCTTGCAGGGTTTTGGTCATGCTATTAGTGTGCTGTAAACATCTGGTTGATTGCTCAATCTTTCAGTTCAACACTCTGGTCCAGAGAATTTTAGTTGTAGTAGTTGGCTACTTCAATAATAAATCAAATCTGTCTTTACATAAGAGTGAAATGTCTCTACAACTATTGGATGGGTTTCTATAAACACATTCCTCGTTGCTTGAAGATGAATTATGAGTTTGTCACTACCCAACTGGTTCTAAATTCCTTCTCGGCCAACATTTGAACCACATTACTAAACTCTGTTACGTTTTACTTGATGCTTTTCCTACTTGGGACGGGCTCCGACATAACTGCCTGACCGTGCCCGTAAAAATTTATGCAGGGCAAGTTGATTGGCCGTCACTGGCCAATCAGAGTAATGGGTAAGTCCCTTTAAATAAGGTCTTTCCCGCCCTAGTGTCATTGTTACATCATACTCAAAAAAAAAAAAAAAAAAAAAACGTCTGTGAAAGAAACATATGAGGCTATGAAAAGAAAGAGGGGCTTGCTACTTTGTTGCCCTGGTGGGGAGAGAATGGGAATTGTGCTTCTCCGTCTCTCTCCTCTGCTCTCTGCCTATTTGCACGAGGGCGGGGCTGAGTGCTCTCTCTCTCTTTCTCTTTCTCTCTCTCTCTCTCTCTCTGACACACACACACACACACACAAGGGATACCTGGACCAAACAGTCGTGTTTCCATCACTTCAGAGGACATAACATTGACTTACATTCATTTCCTGGAAACCGGTGATCCTAATCTTAACCATAAGCACCACATGCCTAACCATGAACCTTACCCTAACCTTAGTATAACCCTAAACTAACCTTAACTTTAAACCAAGTGCTCACCCTAAAACGAATGACTTACATTAAGGGGACTTGCTTTATGTCCCCATAAGGGCGGTGAGTCCCCACAACATGAGGAATACCTGTCACATACACACGTACACACATGTGGTCCTAAGGTCACGTTTGGGGACGTTACCTTAACCTAAACAATAACCACTACTTGCCTAACCCTAACCTCAACCACAGCGACCCAAAAAGTGTTTAACCAATCAGGGACACAGCTTTTTATCCCCAGTCGATAAAGCCGTCTCCACTTCAAAAGTAACCTACGACAGACCCACACACACATATACACAAACACACACACACACACACAGTGGACAGGATGAAGCAGACTTTAGGTTATAGGCTATTTCACTTGAGCCGCTGCCGTAAGTGCAACGAAATCCAACAGTGAGGGAGACTTTAGGCTGACACCAGCCTGCCCCTCCTCTCTACCAGCAGTACCTGCAGCAGTGAGTCTGACCAGCAGCAGCAGGGAGAGGAAGGAGGACAGAGGAGGAGGATGAATGATGCTACATAGCTGTTAACCACTTTATTGTTATTTAGTTTAATATCAAGGTCATCCATACTCACTGAAATGTTTTCATAAATTCTGCTCTCTTCTCCCTATCTATTCCATACTATCTAGCTTTACACAAAATATGGAGAAACCTCCATCTATACACCATGCATTTACTGATCCAATATGTCTAATTTTATATTTTGCATATTTGTGTAATATATCACATTACATATCCATAACTAAAGGAAAGCAACCAAAGCTAAAGGGATCTTCACTATTGTATCTACTATGTGATGAATAAATCACAAAAAAATATGGAAAAATTTGTTATTTTCATTTTTTTTGGCTGCTGGACCAGTGGAAATATACCAGAGCCCAGTAAAACTCTGATCTGCTGGCCAAATGGGCCAAAGAGCAAAAAAAAAAAAGTTACGTTAGACACTAACACATAGGCGCGGAGTGGTATCACCTTATAAAGTTGACATAGTGAACATGTTAGCAAATGGTAGCTATTTACACATCAAGCAGGCACAGAGCTACATCAGTATTTATTCTGAGGTGTTTTCTGGCTACCTGACAAATGTTAGTCTAACATTCACTCTTCTTTTAGCTCTGTTTTGCTTTCAACAACTCCTGAGGGAAATATTGCTGTTCGGTGCCAGGCAGGAAGCGTACAGTGGGTTTTTCGAGTTTTTTTTTTTCTTTTTCTTTTTTGCTGCCTGCTGCTGCTGCTGCTGCTGAAAAACAAGGTCGATGAGAACAACAAAACTGAACCCAAAAAAAGGAAAGTCACGGGCCATAAAACCAAAACAATAGGCTAGAAGTTGCTAAAACGCTCACTGGAGTCGAGAGAAACAGCAGAGTCGGGTGATAAACTTTTAGATTACATTTGATCATTTGATCCAATGTTAATGTAAAATGATTGATTAGAGCAGCTTTAAGTTGATACAGCATGCCTTTAAAACCAGCAACTGTAATTTGAAATGACTGCAAACAATGTTTAGATTCTAAACATCAGCATGTTAAACATTTGAACATTTTAGACTTTGTCAGCTCCTTTAACATACAGTAGTGTAACTTAATAGGTAGGCTGTGTCCAACTTTAGTGTCTGGTGAATAATTAGCAGTGCATGGGCTCATAGGTCTTCTAATGTGGCCACAGTCTTGTTTGTTACTAGAGGTATTTTCTGACTCATAGGTTGGAAACACATAGATTCCATCTTCAGTCTTTTGCCACCACTTTCAGTCATGTGTTATCCCGGTCACGTCTGCGGAATCATATGAGGATGTCGTAGGGTGCTGCTTTTGTCCATCTCTGATATGAGATAAGCTGTGTTTCCCCACAATGTTAGTCATCCCACGGTGATGTCACACGCAGCATGACCTCATCGTGAGAGAAAGGAAAGGCCATCAAAAAGGCATCGTCGACCTCATCTTCATCACTATCAACGCCGTCGTCTTCATCATCAACCACCAGCACTGATTCCACCATCAGCACCACTTTCGATATCAACATCATCACTGTCATTATGACTTCTAACTGCTTTCACTGCATCATCATCATCACCATCACTTTATGACCGAAAACAGTAACACACTCTTCATCTTCATCTTCTTCATCATCATCATCATCATCACAACCACCAATAGTTATATTCATGATCATCACAACCGTTAACAGTTATCTTCATCATCATCACAAGTTCTTATCATCACCACTAACCTACACACTAACACTCATCTCTGTCACTATCACTACTAGTGACATCACTATCACAGCACCATTTACACAGAGCTTCTCATCGTCATCATTCCGGTAAAAAAAAAAAAAAAAACACGGTAAAACACCGCGAGGGCTTTTAGGCCTTGTGGTTTACTTTATTAAGGGCGCAGCATCTTATTTTCCCTGGACGCGCATTGGCTGCCGTGAGCGCGCAGAAGCGCCGTCACGTGGGAGGTCCCTTTAAGTTTCCATTGACAGAGGCCTGAGCGTGTCACATGGACATGATATAATGAAAAGGCAGGAACAGAGAGCCAGAGTGAGCTGAGCTCTTGGCTGATGGAGAGCAGGCCAGAATGTACGCAGTCATCTGCCGACAGCAGCAGTCCTGCGGCCACAGGGACAGCGGCGGCGAGCCGAGCCGAGCCGAGCCCAGCCGATCCCGGTCGGGGCGGGCCGAGCTGGACTCACTGCGCTTCATCAGACGGGACCTCTCTATTCGCAGCTGCACCTGCCAGCTATGACACGCACTTTGAAAGCGGAGGAAAAAATGTCGCCTCTTAAGTGCGCGTGTTTCGCGTCGGTCCCGGAGGAGAAGAGGAGCGCCTTTTTCAGCGTGAGTGAAGTTATTTCTAATAGCTCGGCTGATGTGGGATCGGCTCTGTATCGCTGCCGCAGGTGCGTTTGCGCGCTTGTGTTGTGCCTGGTAGTCTGCTATATTCTAGTGAGGACCCGCATCTCTCAGCTTTTTTTTTTTTTTTTTTTTGGAAAGTGTCTTGTTGGAGAAAGCGCAATATTCCTGCAGGGGAGATTCTTGATCATGTGCCATGTGCGTTTTCTCGCACTCTTGTGTTCGCCAGTGTCCGCATTCCAGGTGGTGTTGCGCACATAGAAATTGAAGTTGAAGTAAACAAGTGGGAATAAGGCCTCGCTCCGGAGCTCGAAAACTGTGTTTTGATGTTCAGCACGGCGCTCTAGGCTTGACTGGAAACATCCCGCCCCTCTTTTACAAGCCCAACCTGAAGCTCTGAGTCCAGCTGCCAAGAACAAGTGAAGTTGTTGATGTAAGACATTTATACGGCAACTGGTCAGGATTAATCACAGTGATTTAATATTGTATCGGTTTCATTAAGAAAAAGTAGGAATTTAATTGCCCCCAGTTTTAATAGGCAGCGATGCCGCAAAGTCGGATTAAATGTTAACAAAGTGGCCATATGTTAACCGTGAGTATGGATTTTTTTTTTTTTAATTTTTTTTTTTTGGCAGTGAAAATCATTTATGAGTGTGTAGCTTTGTAAGCAGCGGCCCTGTTGTTTAATGAAACCATCCAATTTTCCTGCTGGATGTTTGGAAACGTGCCTGCGTGCTGCCCTCGGCGCTTCAATATTTCAGCACACACCAGTGAGGAAAACAAGAAAACCACCTGCCTGCTGATCCGACAATTGCGCAAACACGCGCACACGCACACGCGCGCACACACACACAAACACACACTCTCTCTCTCACACACACACACACGCACGCATACACCCCTATCAACATTTTGCTGATTCATAACAGGACAGTCACATCTGTGTGCGCATGTATGACACATAGGCAGTGCATTCAGACACACTAATTTTGACCACATTGTCAGTTTCAAGCCGTGAGTGGAAATAATTCACCGTGTTAATATAAGTGGCTCTTCCGGAGATGATTACTAGCAGCAGGGACTGACTCTCAGACGGGGCCTACTACTGGAGGAGGCATCAGCGGATGTAGAAGGATGTCCAGACATTTAGAAAAAAAAAAAAAAAAGGGAAGCAGTGGAGAGGAAACCCAACTAAAATTAGTTTTTCAGACAGAGAGAAGAGTTTCTTTATGACATGAATTTGCATCATATGATGGTTAATGTGGGGATGTGAGGAGGCTCTGTAGAGAAATGATAATCCAGTTTTGTACGTTCAGTCATCTCGTCACATTCAGCACAGCTTTTCATCTACTTTTTATATCAGTGTTTGTATTGGTTTCGCTTTCGGAGCCCCTAATGAATCATCTTCAATCAATAATGCACCACCATGTAAAGCCTTTATGTTTTTATATCTTTAAGCAGATGTTCTGCAGTCAGTATAGTACAGAGGTAGCAGCAGAGATTTGATCAGCATTGAAAACAATTCCATGAGAAATCAATAAAAGTTGAGCTGAGACAATTATTCTTTTAATCAACTGACAGAAAATTAAATGACTTTTTTTTAAAAACAATTTTGAAAATCAATTGAGTCATTGAAGTCATTTATCAAACATAAATGTACAACTTTCTCTTTCTCCAGATTCTCAAATGTAACAATTTCCTTTCCTTTCTCTGTTTGATATCATTTTAATCTGAAGATTTTTGGGTGCAACCAAAGGAGCAAATTGAAAACGTCACAAGTATTTTTCACAATTGTCTGAAATTTTATAGACTAGACAATTCATTGTTAAAAAAAAAAAAAAAAAGGCAGATTAATCAAAATGATCATTAGCTGCAGCTAGTGATCACAGGAACAGGAAAACCCAACTCACCGCTGTTACCTGCATAGTATCTACAGCTAGATTAGCCTGTTAGGGGCCCTGCGGCAAGAATTTCATCTTGGGCCCCTATCGGCCTCCCCACATCATTTACAAATATCCGCCCATTGTGCGCTGTATAAACTCAAACACGGTAATGAAAGTAATAAAACTAGTTGCCAAAACAATCTATCAATCTATCAATTTAATTGCTGTTCCGGAGCTTTCAAACATATCACGCAATCTTCCTCAGTAGACTGAGTTCAGTTGACACGGTGTCACATTTCTGTTTATCTTTAAGGAATGTCCTCCGTGTTGGTTTAAAGTTTGAGATTAAAAGTTTCTTGTTGACGTTGGAAACTGTGGTTGTCAAGATAAAAAATGTTACATCAAACTAAATTTCCGCCCTCTTGACGACAAGGGCAACAAGATTAATAAATAATGCAGGACCTGCCTTATTTCATGTTGCACTTAAAGAAGAGCAAATTACCCAACAAACAGTTACACCAAATTAATTCATCAAATTATCCGAGGTGTCAATTTGATGGATTGAATCATCACCGTGTGAGGCTGGGATTCTGGGGGTCTGGACCCACTGGGCTGTTGCCCATTTTTCCCCAGTTGTTAACACATTTTTGGAGCGAGAAATATGATGTATGAGCTTTTTAGAATCCAGGACAGACATTATGTAATAGCAAAACAGTGACTCTATAATACATAATGAACAAAATAGCAGAGCTCTGAACACCATTGTCTCTCAGTATGAGTGTGATTCGCTGTATCTGTGCTTGTATGAGTGGTTCCTGCCTCAGTAGAAATTCACGTTTCGGGTTACCTGTGAATTCTGTGCGTTTTTTTTTTTTTTTTTGAATCAAACCAACCGAACATGTCGCGCTTTTGAATCGAGGCATTGTCTTTCACTCCCTTGTAAACAAACCGACAAATGTGCCCCAACAAGTACGAGCAGGGGGTAGAACATGAGCCTTGCTGTCCTTCACTCCTCGCATGATAATGAAATTTGCAATAATCCCGCGGCATTAACCATTAACCGGCATTAATCCTGCTGTGTTTGGCCTTATTAGCCGAGAACAAATCCATCACCCTTTTTGAAGAGAACTTTCAGGGCTGTAAGCTGTTATTTCCGCCCTTGAGAGCGTTACTTGGCAAACCTATATGCACAGAACTTCAGATTAGTGACATGCTTGAAATGGCTGTAGAGTGTGTCACAGTGAGTCCGGCAGTGATAGCATGGCCTGTACATGCCTGCTTGTGTGTTTGTGTGTGTGTGTTCTTGTTTATCTGTCTGTGTTTTTTTTCCTGGGTGCATGCATGTGCTCACCGAAGACAGACCATCCCATCTGCGTCACAGACTGCGCATGACGTCTGTCAGATGTTTTTTTAGATGTTTACGCTCGTCTTATTTCAACAAATAGAATGTTTCGTTCGGATTTCAACGAGCGCTTTCTTCTTCCTGGTCTATGCAGCTGAACCTCCGTCCCTCCATTATTCACTAAATCTCTGTCTGTGGCTCTCAGTCCTTTCTCCTCACCAGCACCGCTACAGAAAAAAAAAAAAAATCCATGCTATTTGTAGCCCCAGCATCAGAGGCTAATCTGAGAAATGAGCCCATTACTTTTTTTTTTTTTTTTTTTCTCCCTCTGGTGTGCGTTCGCTGAATAATTGAAGTAAATGGTGCGTTTTTTTGTGTGTGTGTGTGCCTGTGAATTATGTGCTCTCAATGTGAGTGTAGCTCACAGCCAGCTGTGAAAGTTGTATTTCCGCTGGGTTTATGTGGTCATAATTAGCAGCTCCCATGTGACTGGGTGTATGTGTGTGTGTGTGTGTTTTTTTGGTGTGTGTGTGTGTGTGTGTGTTTGAGCTTGTATATGAGAACACGCCTGTGAGCAGGGGTGTGCTTGTGTTTACATGACAGCCGACCAGGAAGGGAAGTGACGCAGGAGGCAGCGGAGGGGCGAGAGCTGCAGACATTATACTGCTGCAGAGGGGAGAGAGTGAGAGTGAGAGAGAGAGAGAGAGTGAGAGAAAGAGAGAGCGAGCGAGAGAGAGAGAGAAAGAGAAAAGGGGAAGGGACAGGAAAACCACAGACAGATAAAAAAGAGTGAGACAGGAACAAAGAAGCTAATGAGCGATCACTTTCTTCGTCACCGCTGTCGACGACAGGATCGTCGCCCCGCTCCTGCTGCCGGATTCACAAATCAACAAACATGCAGTGAAAATGAGTCAGTGTCCGTGTAGGTTGGGCAAGTGCGCATTTGATTATGAAATGTGTTTACCCTCTGCTCACTAAAAGTAGTGACACAGGCTTTTGTTTGTTCAGAGCTTTGCCTGTTCCAGTTCAGAGCCAACCTCCCTAGTTGCTATTCACAGTGACCTCATCATCTCTCTGGCCAGCTGCCCTCTACGGACTGAGCACACTCGAACTTTCTTGGCTCTCGGAAGACTTTCATAACAGCTTCGGTAATTGACACTCCTCAAATATTTCCTCAGCAAACGCAGGGCTTCCTAAGGGATGTAAAATGGACATGGGAAGATGGCTCTCAAAGCAGATCATGAAAGGCCCTAAGAGCCATCTGACAGACTGTATTACCGAGGGAATTGGCGAAGGGAAATGTCTACGGAAAATCAGTTTACTCATGATAAGGTTTAGAGTGTACTCACCTTCTCGGGCCGACATCAATATGGAAATAGGATTCTTCTATGGCCACTTAACATCATATTGTAAAGCCCTGCTAGTGTTCCCAAGAGGCTGCGATGTTCAGCCATCATGGTTCATCCTCTTAGAAGCGTGTATGCGCCCTGTGAATTTAATGCGTATATAAGACGTTTTTCTTAAAACGTCTCAGCACTCAAAATGGAAAGGGTTCATCCACTGGGGAGCATGAATGTACCTAGTAAATTTCATCGCAGCCAGCTTGTCAGATTATGAGATACAATTGATTGTGTGCGATACAATTGTTGGCATGCAAGTTCATATTTTGTCCACCGAGTGTTCTAGAGAGGAGAGGGATCATCCTTTGGGGAGCTCGAATGTGCTCCGTAAATGGGCGATCTACCAGTTTGATTGCGTCCAAAGTCTTTTTGTCTTGAGGGTGCTGATAGAGGGAAGCTTATTTAGGGGCCAAAGTGGAAAGGGTTCATCCCCTGGGGAGCAAGAATTTGCCTTGTAAATTGAATGCCACTCAGTCGGTTAGATTATGAGATATCTTGTTGTCCAGATATAATATTTTGGTACTTGAGAAAAATCCATTGAGTATCTAAAATGGATTGGGTTCATCCTCTCAGGAGCATGAACGTTTGCTCAGTGAATTTCATGAGAATCTGTCGCTTGGATTCTACATGTCTTTGCCTGTGACATTACAGAAAAAACACAACTTTCAAAATGAGTAGTGTTCATCTTCTGGGGAGTATGAATGTGCGAAATACATTTTCAAGGTAGTCTGCACAGCAATATTTAGTATTTTATTTGTACTAATGGAAATTCTGGCGACAGGGTCACAGAAAGTATGACTATATGTTCAGATCAAACACGAAGCAGATTTTCCCCTCGTGTTACTCCCATGAGTTTGACCGCTGAATCACTTGTGTTTATTTGCCCCAGACTGCCAAAATACATTACCGTGCATTTAGCTGTAAGCTAGCTAGTGACCGAAGGCACCGGCTTTGTCTGCGGGGAGTTGTGCCTATGGGAGTTCAGTTCATACTCCAGTTCGTTCTGTGATTTTCCCTTCAGTCTCCCTCTTTCACCTCTTGTCTCTGCACCTTCATGAAGTAACATTAATAAAGCCCCATGATATTCAAGCTGCCTGGTGCAAATTTGAACCTAGTATGTAATCACTCTGCATGAAAGATTAGCTTCATGTTTGGTCTGAACACACCATTAGGATTCATCTTCTGGGGATCATAAATGCAGGAAGTAAATTTCATAATAACTGGCCATTATTTTTTTTGAGAAAAATGTTTGTGAATGGGAATTTTGACCTCTTGAATTCTATCATAGTGGGTTTTTTTTCCCCCATTTCATGCCAAACAACTGTAGACCATGATTTACAACTGTCATTGTTTACCACCCTGTTGATTTTTCTTCCTGTGATATATATATATAAAACTTCTCAAGGCAACTGGACTGCATTGCGTGCCTTCTAGGAGGCGTTGTGATAAAACTGTGAATGGAGCTGGTCTGGTCAGAGGTGAGCGGCGGATTGCATTGTTAAGCAGGCTGCAGGATGGAGGGTGAGTTGGCAGGGAGAGTCTGGCCCGGCACCAAGCTCCTTGGCATACGACTGGCCTGGAGAGGACGTGAAATGAAACCTCAGCAGGGCACGGGGTAATGGAGGAGAAAACTGCCCACGTCTTTATTAGAGAGGAGAGGAGGGAGAGGAGGAGGGAGAGACGGCGACAGAACAGAGAGAGTCAAGCGAAATTAGATTTCAAAATAATGTAACGTTACAGGATTTGTCTTTAACTGACTTTGTGTTTTTTTGTTCTTTTCCTCTACATCCTCTCATTTTGGCAAGGCTGCAGCACTGTAGGGACATCATGCCTGGCTTAAACAAAGATGTAACATTTTCTGGCAACAGACCGCTGCCCATATGTCTGCTGGTCATGGCAATTAAAGCATAAGGGGGGAGGAGGAGGATGGGCTGCAGGGCTAAGATATAAACACAGAGATGTAAAGAGAGAGTGAGAAAAAAAAGAGTGATGGAGTCTTAGCTGCGGTTTAGCAGGAAGCTCTTGATTGTTTGTGTGTTTTCTCCCTCCCTCCCCCATCCACCCCCTTCCTTCTTCACATACACATAAAGCGCACACACACACACACACACGCTCTCCTTGTTTGCTTTGATTTGCGTCCAAAGAGAAAGGCACTCGCATTGCGGAGCATGACCGAGAGAGCTCCGCCACCAGAACGTATTCACAGGAGCCGAATGGAGAGAGCTGAAGAGTTAAGAGGTGAATCTAGCCGGGTTTTTTTTTTTGGGGGGGGGATTAGACATGATACAGTCTGAAAGGATGCAGCTGCAGAAGACGTAGATGTATTTCACAATGAATTAGATGGGAGAGAGAGGTGGAGGGGGGGGGGGGGGGGGGATGATTGCATCTGGGAGTCAGTGGAAGAGCAGTCGGGAGAGAGACCACAGGAGCAGATAGTTGTGAGGTAATGGGTGGAGGGGAGGTGTACGGGTGTGGGGGGGGGTATACGGCAGGTGGGGTTGTTGTGGTTGAGGATGTGGGAGACAATCGAGGACTGTTCTTTTGTGTTTAGGAATTTGTTGAGATTTTGAAAGATCAAGGGAAAGGTGAGGAAATCAATTAAGTTGAGGCAACTAAAAATAATTGTTTCGTGAAGGCAGTTCAAGTAGAGATAACAGTTGCTCCCATAGTTTTACAGACAGTTTAGAAGAGCCAGTCCACGGTCCAGGAGATAAATGGGGAGGAGGAGAGAGAGTAACAGGGTAAAAAGATAGATGGAAGTCATAAAAGATACTTGTAAAGTAGTTTGCTGTAGATAAGATCCCCAGGAAGGAGTTATTGTAGATTTTAGATTGATAGTCGTGGGAGGGTCATTTGGATTTGTAGAAGTTACTTGGAAAGGAGAAAGTACAGCCTGGTAAGAGATTCTTGAGAATAAACAGAGGAGGAGGAGGAAGGGGAATTAGTTGGGAGATGAGCTATTTGGTGTGATATTTGGAGAGACGTTAGTTACAATTCTTTAAAAATGAAAAAAAAAAAACAAAACTGATCTGCGCTGCATGATAGTATCACATAAGTAATGTTGATCTGCTTATTTCAGAAGTAAGTGGGGAAAAAAACAAAAACACTGTATTGAAGGGAAATACTCAAGATGTCTTATGTGTTCATTTTATTCCCCAGCAACTCTGCCAGACATATTTTTTGTCTTAGGAATTGTTGTCTCTCTAATAGAATTTAAAGTGAGACCAGATAACTTTTGAGAAGAAGACATAACAAGAATCTTCATCTTATCAACAAAGTGATGAGCAATGAAATGCTAAATTCAATACACTCTGGGGGGGTTTTTTTGCTGCTAAAGCCTCACTCTGTCTGGTACTGACCAGTATCTTATGGTGGCTAATGTTAGCAAACTTTTGATGGACATTACTGTGTAGCTGAAATCACTGAGTCAGTTCTTTATGAGTCTTCCGCTTCTTCTTTTACTGTTACACTGTGTTTTAGTACTTAACCATTATCCTCGTGTCATTTGAGGACACACTGGCCAGTGTTAAGCTAAGTAGGCAGGCTGTAAAGTCCACCACAGAGTCTCTGTAAATGCAGAAACTGCCTTTACCCACACTGTATGCTACCTCATATGTACAGTACATGCACCAACACATGTATATGTATATATATATACACCACCATTTATATTAAGTCAAAATATTTCATATACATGAATTTAAAGCTAGACTGTGTATTTGAGAAAAGAAATTAACATGATATACGATGTACCTTTGCTGCTACAGCTACTTAGCCTGGTACGACCAGTAGCGTACGCTTGCTAATGTTAGCTAGAATAACAGCGACGTGTAACTTAATAATGATGTGTAACATTACTGAGTCAGTTTGCTGACTTTATGACTCTATGTGTTAGCTTGTCACGTATGAATGTTTCACTGGTTTTTATCACAAAAGTAAAACAGGAAGAGCACACATTGTACCTCAGCATGAGACATGCTAGTTTCCTGCTTGCTCTCGCGTTTGTCTCACTCTTGTCACGTCGCTGAATGCTAATGTCTTTAAAGCAACGGACTCTTTTAGAATTTTTGGAAAGGTTTGAGAGTTCGTAACAACGGACAGAAGAGTGGTTGCTCCCGACGTTAAGGAGAGAAATGAGTTAGAGACTTAGCTGAAGAGGTTACGCCTTGGTTTTTGGACGTGCGGATGACTAGGGAGGTAGCTGGAGAGGAGTTAGTTAAAGGAGAGAGTTTTAGAGGAGGTACAGACTGCTACAGCTCTGCTAAGTAGGCCAAAGGCACAGGGGAGTGTCACATGAACCAACGCTGCTATGTTAGCCATTCTCCAGTGTCTTGTTCAGCCACAGATGGGAAGAGAGACAGAGGGAGAGAGGGAGAGAGAGAGAGAGAGCGCTTAGCGTGCGTCATGTATCCCATGCTGCTTGGCGTCTGTGCATGACACCCAAAACCACATAGCTGAAAAAGGGAAGTGCTCATTTCCATCGGACAGGAGACCGCACTGACCTTTTCCTTAACCGCTTTAACCACCGCTGAAGGTCAGCAAAGCCAGGGGAATTTCTCGGGCTAGGGGGGGGGGCTGGCGTCTAGCTCTTATCTGAGGTCATGAGGGCCACAGGAAGTTCAAACTGTTCCTCTGTGTCACAGCATCCCATGGCAACAAAACTCGGACCAGTGTCTCGTCGTCTGTTTACCGCCTGGCATGCTCTGCCATTTCACACTACCAACAGCACCACCACCACCACCACCACCTCCTCCTCCTCTTCTTCCCTTGACACACTCTCACACCCATCAGCCTGCAAGCCCACTAAAGTGAGATACATCCCCAAGGCAACAGAAGGGATGGCGACACCGGCCCTGAAGCAGAGACGGGAGAGCGAGAGAGATAGGAGGAAAATATGCAAAGAGTTGGGAAGGGTTAGAGAAACAGTCGCGAGGTCAGAGTGATGAATAAAAAAGAAGATGGAGAACAGGAAAAAAAAAACCCCAGACAAGTCAGTCAATGATACCCGTTTTTCGGGCCCCCGCTACTGACACGGCTGTATTTGCTTGTGGATTTATTCCCGTCGGTTTGTACATCCGTTTCTGGGTTCTGGCTGGGAGAGTTTCTTTTTGGTGTGTCATCTGTGTTTGTCCAGCTCAAGGAGGAGGGGGGGGGGGGGGGGGGAGGCACTCTCTCTCTCTATGGCACCAGTTTCCCTAGCGACTGGAACCCAGTAGACCAGCCATACCAGTTCACTCTGCAGGAGGAAGTGCCAGGGTTAGGTGGGGATAATACAATGATCTCGAGTTCCTGCGAATTCACAACAACAGCGCGGAGAAGGCTTTGATTTCTAAGAAAAGCTCTTGATGTGGGCCCGATGATGCTGCTGACATTGTAGTGTTTTTTTACGCACACGCAAACATGCACTTGTTAATCCCTCGTCGACCACATCCACTTCCACACGTCGACGAGCGATGCAACAGCTCCTCTCTCTTCCTCGCCGGCTTTTTACGTCAGCATGACTGGCCTAGATTGTTGAAAATGGACCTGGAACACTTGCCGTTTATAGCCTTTCCTCTGCCTCTCCCTGATGTAACAGCAGAGCACGACTTTCCCAGAAAAAGTTCTGCTGCCCTTTCCTAGATGCAGAACAATAGAGAGGAGATGGAGCTGCTGTTTTTTTTTTTTTTTTTTTTTTTTTATATAAAAAAAACAGGCCAGACCAGTTCTTTTCCATCATTGAGGGGATTATTCTCTCTGTGGTTTGTCCAGAAGTCAAATGTTACTTTTGATTTTGAGTGTGCCGACTGTTTTTTTGCTCCTGTAATACACTCACACACACACACACACACACACACACCAACTCAAAGCATTGTCATTATGCCAGAGAAGTAGACCCATAGGAACAGAAAACCGGCATCGTTGTAGATCGCAGCCAGTTAAGCAACCGCAGTAATAAAAAAAAAAAAAAAAAAAAAAAGCCAAATATTTGAGAAAACTTGTCATAGTTCGTTCATCACAGTGTGTTGGCGAGTTTGTTTTTCAATGTTCCCCTCGCTGCATACCTCAGTTCTTTAAAGGGATACTTCAACATTTTGGGAAATCCGCTCGTTCTAGTGAAACGAGAGGACCAGTAACACTTTCGTGCCTGCACAGTCAAGACGAAACTCTTGAGTTGCTGATGATTTCTCGGTGGGTTTTGTCATGACGCTCGCTCTTTTCTCTTTCATGGACACGTGCGCTCGCATATAAACACATGAAGAGCCTGACGCTGCAAAATGTTTATCCAACATGTGTTTGCTGACATGCCTGAAACTGGACTTGTATCATGATTTTTTTTTTTCCTCTGATTTTTGCATTTTATTTTATTTGGTAGACACATCACATAGACTGTCACAATAAATGTCTCACCTGAGATTCTCTCCCTCTTTCAGTTCGTGGATCTGGGCGACACAGTTTCATGAGAGTCACGGTGATGCTCAAACCCATCTTTAAGTCACCTCAAAAAACTTCTATTTCTATAATTTTTCATTCGATTTAACCCGAACGTGCGGCTCGATCTCTCGCTACGACATCAGAGCTCAGCTGAGAAGGCTGCAGCTCACCTTGTCGGTCTGTCTCTGTGCTGCTCGGGCTGCTGTTGACAGGTTTGTCACAATAAAATGATGCTTGACAGCCACAAATAAATCAGTTAAACAAGCCGTGGCTAGTCGAGCTGATAAATAAGGCACCGGCTACGGAACTGTGCAATAATTTACAAAAATATTGACATAGAAGGGGATTCCATGCCAGCAGTCCACAGGCTGTTGGTTTGGACTGGTCTTCTGTGCTGATAGTCGTTTGTTCTACTGGTGAGGAATGGGTTATGGGTTATTGCCAGACCTCTTATAGGCCACCAGATATTTGTTTTTACCATCACAGGCATTTTAGTGCCATTAAACTGGACTTTTTTTTTTTACTGTATTTTACTGTTTTAACCCAAACTATAATCTTGTGGTTTTTGTACATAAATCTAACCATCATAACCTAAACTATGGGAAGGATTTGGTATATCACCTGCAAGCAAAAACATTCCTCCAGTTTGAATTTGATCATGTAATCTTGTGTAATCAACACAAATGCACATATGTAATAATTCCGTAGCAACGATAAATATACTATTGACACGCAGGAATCCGTATCAAAAGCCAGTGCCTATAAATAAAGTTCATGTCTTAGTGACACATACGCAATAATAATTCTGCTCTTGATCCACAAGAGGACAGATGACATTTAAATATTCAATATTTCTCTCCCACTCATTTAATTCCAAAGATTCATATTTGGATCGATGACAGAACAGTCTTATTAACTAAGCTCAGCTGTCACTGAAGCTTAAAGTTTCTTCTTTAAAAAGGAGCGGCTATCTTCATTTGCTTTAGGGGAGGGATCTTCACCAACAGCAATAAAGTTGTTGAACTGAACAGCTGTTGTCTGAGCAACAAACACAAATCAGCTGACAACACCTGACACCTGAAATCATACATGACATCAAATCATCTCAAAGTTTTATCCAGTGAAGTTGTTTTCATTTCTGTGGAATGTTTAAACTATACTTACAGCAACACCTTGATAGTAGAGACATGACCCGTCCATACCCGGATCTACGCCTGTGTGTGTGTGTGTGTGTGTGTTTTTAGATTATGTTGGGAAGGGCCACTTTATAACAACAATCTCACATTGTCATCTTATTGATTCAATATTTAGCCTTTCTCTCTCTCTCTCTCTCTCTCTCTCGCTCTCTCTGTCTGGTCCACCCCTCCACCCCGCTCCTTCCCCGTTCCCACGGCAACACGTGGCTATTGGTTACATAACAGCAGCGCTCGCGGCGTGTGTGTGTGCGCGTGCGTGTGTGTGCGTGCATATGTGTGTCCCTTTAACTGCCCCTGGGCTGGGGAAATCCAACACGAAACATGCTGCTTTCAGGTCTCATCCTTTAGGCCCATGTGAGTGTATTATTGATAGTGTTAACACTAATTGCACCAGGGGCATAAATACACCCTGCTGTGCATGTGTGTGTGTGTGTGTGTGTGCTTTTAATTCACCTATAGCTGCAGTCTTTTTCTTTTCCACTAGATGGGAACAACGCGCAACGTGCAAAACACCCCTCTGTTCTGTTTGATTGCATTTATTCATGTCAGGTTGCTTGTGCTCATTATGGCTTACGTCAGTTCAATGAGGTGTTGTTAATCCAAGATGCTGCTGGCGCCCAGCCCACACTTTTTTGTTCCTATTTAACATTTTTACGGCTTCTCCTACACGGGAGGAGTGAATGTGCAGCCTCTCTCTCTGTGTGTGTGTGTGTGTGTGTGTGTGTGTGTGTGTGCTGCTTCATTCAATAAGTGTCCTTGCTGTTGTTTGAGGTATGAATGGGGATTAGTGTATGATTAAATAGTCAGGTGGATGTGTGTGGGAGTGTCAGATGAACCACACACACACACACACACACACACACACACACACACACACACACACACACAGAGCCGTGCCCTCAGATCCCCTCTAATGGCATTAGGCAGGCCTCGGCAGGGGAGGGCCAAGCCGCTGTTCATTTCAATTAGAGCCATGTCAAGGAGCGATCCCACACAGTGCGCTCGCCTTAATTGAGCTCATTTCATATTTATGAGGGAGAGATGCAAGCAATTCATAAACACTCCACTCTGCTACTCCCAGGGGGGTTGTTTTCACTTAAGTCGGTTAAAAAATATGTGATCCTAATGGATGCCTGTGTTTTGGATATGTGAGTAAATGTGTGTGTGTGTGTGTGTGTGTGTGTGTGTGTTTGCATGTGCTTGCTCATGCTTGTGAGAGAGAGAGAGAGAGAGAAAAAAAAGGAAGAGTATGAGAGATAAGATTTTTTGTTGGTTCTGGTGAAGTGTTTTACTTCGAAAAGGTTGGTGGCGTATTTGCATAAGTGGATGATGTGTGTGTGTGTGTGTGTGTGTGTAACACCTGCAGTAACCGAGCTCCTCTTTTTTTTTTTCAGAGCCCTCAGGGCCTCACAGGAGCTGGGTTGTACAGTATTGGACTGTGCAGCGGGGCAGTGAAAGCCATTATTCGAAGCTTGTCTTATCTTTACAACGCGCACTGCTTCCATCGTGTCAGCAGCTCCTGTTTATGCCACCGAACCAGCCTCGATAAATCCAGAGAGGAGCCGGCGCTAACAGTTACCTTTTTTACTACGGCATTGCGTGCAACTCCTCTTTCCTATTAAACAGTGGAAGCCAGTCGTGTCCTGCGATGTGACTCATACGTATTGGCCAAGGATTGAGCTGATTTGAATAAAAAAAAAAACATGAGAATGTCGTTAGATTTATTCTTTATTGCACAACCAAAATCACATAGCTCATTACTTTTTGCAGTCGAAAATCAATGTATTACTCAACGGAAGGAAAAGGAGGAGATGCATGAGATACTCCTCAGATAAGCTTCTTAGTGAGCTGGCATGTATGTGATTAATTGACAGCTGAGGAACAGAGATATAATGTAACAGATGCGCTGTAGCTCACAGGCTAACATTTAGCAGTGATAATGAAGAATGAGGACCAAAGTTTTTTTTTTTTTTTAACATTCACACAAGTTGTCAATCAGAAGTCAGCTTCAGTAATGGTCAAGTTTGGATTGTCCAGATCAACTGTTCATGAGTCATGCTGGGGTTTATGTTTCTACTCAGAATTGCAGCTTGAAGTCAGCACAGTTGATGTTTCAGTTCTTGCAATTTGCCATTGCTTGTTTAATTTTTTGTTCGGACAGTGTCACAGAAACATATGGTATAGGTATGTGTAGCAGAAGTAAAAGTTTCCTCTAATATATATAAAAAAAGTAAATAAACAGTAACAGGCTACTTTTGAAGATACTGTGGTTTCTTCAAACTTATCATTTGACTTACTGGAACCATCTGAACTCATCTGAATCTTAAAATCAGCCACATAAAAGAGAAGTGACATATTTGTATTACCTTAGCAACAACCTCAGCAACCAAGGCTACAGCAAGGTAGAAAAAAAAACGGTTGCAAACAAGCATTCGGAGCAGGTTGAAGCCCTGACCCTTCTCAGGCTGGAGATACAGTGTACTTAGCTTTTTAACCAAGTGTTTGTGTAGTCAACTGGATGCATTATGAATGGAACTGTTCACACACTTGCCTATGTCATTTGTGTGTTACTGGAAGGTTCCACTCAAGGGCTAAGAACTAATGAGAGAATAGAATGATGCCAAAAAAATGCAAAGATGGAGAACAAGCATGATTTAAACTATTAACACGGTGACCCTCGAGGAGGTTACTATTTTGTTCATTCCGAGATCGCTGCAGGAAAGGCACCAGCGGCAGCCAGCGCTGGCTATTCTGACAAGCACATTTGTCAGTGTGCAGCAGCAATGACACGTCATACAGATGCGAGTAATTGTAGACTTGGTCCATTAACTTAGCTCAGGAGAATCTTGGGATATGAAGGGAAATGGAACGGTCCATTATAACACAATGGCCACCGTGGCCACTGTAAAATCACATTTTCCTGACGAGCAGCCTCTTACTGTCATAAGAGTACTCACTGTCCTGTCTACGTAGCAAAGGAGGAAGTAGCGTGACATTTGTACAGTCACAGAATGTCTTGAGGTTGATGGTTGACTCAAGAGACTGCAGTTTACATCCTTTCTTGTAACTACCCTTAACCCTTAACTTCGTACCCTTTGGAACTGTCCCATGGGTCATTTTAGAGCCATATTTTGTCAGACTTACCTACTTAAAACAGGAAATGTTTGCATGTAACTGCACTACCAATCTACCTAAAAACTTGCATTGGATTACAGCCTGCAATGATATATAATATGCAAGTTCTAGTACATAAGGGAAACGGTATGCCCCATGAAATTCACTTCTTTATCATCCAACATTAGCCTGGTGTCTCAGAGTTTACTCAGGATGCATTACTTGCTGGATAAATAATCTGGTTGTTGGACTGCTGATGTAGAGCTACAACAGTTTTAGCTAAGAGTTAAACAAACATAAATGGTTAATGGAGTAAACATTTTTCTTCCTGCTTTGACATTTCGTGTCCCAGCCAATGTGTGACTGAGAGCTATTTATTTTCGTATCACTTCCTCATTGTGGAGAGTTAGAGGTGGTGGTGACCTGTGAGCTGTAATAACCTGCCGCCAGGGCCATTTAACCTGAGTCATTGTGACACAGATTCTCGGGGGTTGCTGCGAAATGGTTAGAAACTGAAAAAAAACCATGACTTCAAAAAAAAAAAAGAGAAAAGGGGAAATTGTCATATCTGTACAAACCCAAGAGGTGATAAATCAAAAGCAAAAGTTGTGAAGTGTTAATCCGTGTCATCCTGATCTCGCCACACGATTGGCTCGCTGAATTGGCCTCCTGGCAATCTTTGATTGGCCCAGATCCTTGTGTTTTCTCAGTGACTCAGTCCACTCAGAGAGGCAAAATCACAGCCTCTGATGACGTGTTTCCATAGCAACCGCACGGGGGGGGGGTCAGGTGGCGCCGCCAGTGAAGCACAGAGGAGCCATTTCCTAATAAACAGGGTTTTATTGTCTCTCCATCTG
This sequence comes from Euthynnus affinis, assembly GCA_029490765.1. Taxonomy (NCBI): domain Eukaryota; kingdom Metazoa; phylum Chordata; class Actinopteri; order Scombriformes; family Scombridae; genus Euthynnus; species Euthynnus affinis. Next base: position 21,230,356 of record CM055860.1, on the reverse strand, counting down.
TTTTTCTCCTGTGTGAAATGTAAACATGCCTTAAACTAAGAAAGAGAGAAAAGAGAGACGGAAAAGAGAAGGACCAGGACATCGAACCAGACTCGGAGGGCGTGGGGTTTCCGTTCTCTTTTACACGCGTGGCATTCAATCTCCTTAAGTTTATGAGTGTTGCGCTGTCCTTGACCCCCTCTGTCCGTACTATGATGCATACATACATGCTAGTTTACAGGGAAATGTACACAGCAGATATGAGCTGACTCTGCAGAGAACTGACTTTAAAAAAATCCTTTTAAAACAAGAAAAAGTCAAGAGGTTTATTTTTCAATCATAGAGGTAATCTCTTTTTTTTGTGTTTGATAATCATGTCAAAGTGACTTTCAAGTTTTATCACTGAATGAAAGAAAAAAAAAAAGTTATTACATACACATACATCAGAAATGCTCCTGTCTCTCTGGTGTACATGTTCAATTGACAACTGAGTTGGTAAATGCGGCTTACAAACTTGCTAGTGGTGGGATGGCTATGTTGATGGGTCAGTGCACCACTTTGGTCCAACATGATATTACTATATTGTGTTTCAACAACTATTGAATGGGTTGTCATGGGATTTGGTTCAGACATTCATGGTGCCCAGATTATGAAGCATACTGACTTTGTTGATACCTTGGACATTCTACAAGCATCGCCATGAAGATGACATTGATGTTTTTTTTAGTGAAATTCCTTTACAACTATTGGATTGATTAATGAAATTTGCCACCGTGGTGCACACAATGTGAAAACTAATGATTAGATTTATGACCATTGACTAGTCACTTTCCCATTGGCCTTAGCTTAGCTTTGTGTTTAGTGCTGACTAACCAATGTTAAAATAATCACATGTTAAACTAAGGTAGTGAACATGTCAAGTCAAGTCAGTTTTATTTATATAGTGCCAAATTATAACAGAAGTTATCTCAGGGCACTTTTCACATTGAGCAGGTCTAGACTGTACTCTTTAATTTACAGCATTTCCCCATGAGCAAGCACCTGGCAACAGTGGCAAGGAAAAACTCCCCTTTTAATAGAAAGAAACATTAAGGAGAGGGGAGAGGGAGAGAGGCACAGCAACAACAATAATAAAGATAACAAGAATAATAGTAATAGAAATACGACTAATAATAATAATAATAATAATAGCAGATGTGGGTGTCAAGCATGGATGTATAAAGAGAACTGGATACAGCGTCGGAGACGGGGCCTTGTTAATTCCAATGAAAGTTGCTCAGTAGCGCATTGAAACCAAAAAAATTTGACTTCCGCGCATAAAAGTAACTGAATCCGAGTCGGCTACTTCCGGTTTAGCCCTCCGGCTAACTTGAATGGGGATAAAACAATGCAATTGTGCGGCCCTTTTAGGCTTTTGAGATGTGATCGGACCGAACGGATCAAATTCTGACGGTGAGACGAGTCATTTTGCGGGGGTTGTGATGCTCAAAAAAAATTATCCACTGATTAACGGACGTCTCTTTCACAATGTAAGTCTATGGGAAAAAGTCTTTCTGGGCCCAGTAGCGTCACGTGATGTTGTCATACCACGGTTTGGCCGCTATGTGAAATTCGCTTCACGGTTTGGCGCTGTTCCTGGGGGCTTCTTGTCAAGCATAACCATTGCAACATGGGGTCTGCAGCCACAGTCCTTGAAAGCTTGCAATCCATAACCATGCTGTCCATGACCATGATCCATAGAAACCTGCGAAACGAGAAAGCACAAAAACTCAGGAAGAAGACAAGTTAGTAATGGTACATGGATGCATATTGATGGAGAGGGGGAGGAGGAGAGAGGAGCTCAGTGCACACACATTTATATACAATTTGATTTCAGTTGGACTTTATGTCAATGTTTAATCTTTGTCCAAATATTTTTTTGGCCATTAAAGGCAGATTAGTTTGTTGTTTTCTTCATGTTTTTAAGGGATTAAATCCAAGACAAGACTTCCATTTCTTCCTGTGGGTGTCAGGTGATTGACAGGAATTAGAGCGTAACGTAATGCAGCACTGATATGAAAACACTCAACTGAGGCACAATGAAATAATGAGAAAACAGAAACTTGACGGATGGACCACCTCGCTCCGGTGATTTTCAAGTCTATTGGAAATTGTTTTTGTCGATATGATCTGCTAAGCCTGTAATTCATGTTACTTTCTCATTTGTGTGAGAATCCCTCTGAAGATAGAGCCTGGATGGCCGAGTGGTTACGGACACCAAAGACCAAATTGAAGCTCTACATGTTTCTTCTTCTTGTTTCTTAGGCTTTTATTTACTTAATGTAGGTGTTGTTTTATATGAACGTTTAAGGTCTACTAAATCCAGACATTTAAGGGATCTTGAATTTTTATTGTTTGATTGTGATTCAGGCAGTTTAGCTTTTTTTACAGGATGTCTCCTAGTGGGTGATAGTTCTCTTCTAACAGCTAAATAACTTGAAAGTTTCCCATCTGCACATTTGCTAGTTTTGAAATATTTTTTCTTTGTTTGACACAAGACTGCACGCACAAACCTAGTAAGAAAATTCCAGCTGAATACACCCTTAATGAAAGCTATGACTAAATACATTTACACAGATTCAGCCATTACAAGAGCTCTATGTCAGGGTACACAGATCCAACTCACTAAGTGAAAGCAAAGCTTAAAGCCTTGCATATAGAATATACTGTATTATGAGTAGCAAGGCTCCACCTGAATCATAAAGCTGAGTGAAATATCAGGAGTGTCAAGGCAACAGTGTCAGTTTCTTAATACAAGGGTACAAGGGGGAGAATAGGACTTGTCTGATCTGGTCTGTCTACCTCTATCTAGCTCCGTCCCCTTTCTTTATGTATTCATAATGTTTCTTTCAGTTTTAGAATGAGAGAAAAAAGAAGACACGGAGTCTGGAAAAGATTATTCATTTCACAGGACCACAAGGTTTTCTTCTTAAACAGTATTCTTAAGCCTATGAGTAATCAGTTGCAATATTAGCTGTCACAAACAACTAGTTGTTCTCTAGGCTACTTTCCTCGATGGCCCATCGCCGCCTCAGGTCCTTCCTGCAAATCCTGCTAAAGAATGGTAGTTGCATTGATGTGACTAATCTGGGAAAGGCTTTCCATGTTAACCACTAAAAGGGAATTTCTTGTAAAGCCACCAAAGGACTGATTAAAGGGAAACTGCAGATGAGCAAGCTTCCTAGGAAGCCTACTTCAGATTAATTGCATGTTTGTGGGAGTAATTTACAGGCTCTCAGAGGTCGAAGATTTCTCTTGTAATAAGGCTAATAGATTCACTCCAACATGTTGCAATATTGACATGCGTACACACACTTAGGCTGTTCTATTTGTGGAACTTTTTCGTAGGCATGAACCGAGCCAGATTACAGATTCTGATACCTTCAACTCATCTGCTGATCTCAATTGTGGAACACTTTGAGATCTTACAATGTAAGGTAACATGAGGCTAGGGATGTCATGACGCAATGAATGTAACTGATACTTTTATGTATCTGAAATTTTATAATTACACTGACTGAAAGAAACAGTATTTCATTGGTTATGTCTTGCCAATGTCTTGTCTTGTCTTGGCTCGCTTCCCAATCTGTTTAATAGGCCAGTATTGAAACCTGTACTAATCTAGTGTATAAAATTGGTGCATCCCTTCTAGTTGGGTTGTATTCTGCAGATGCTGCTCATCTCGTGAAACCTCCTGCATGTTTTTAAGTAGGGTTAGTAATTAATAATACATACATTTATCATGCAAAGCACCATAACCAGTTTCATTATCATGTGTTCTTTGACATTTATTAGATTGATATAAATGTATGAGCATGCAGGAAAAAAAATCACATAGTTTTAGGTTGCTTTTCTTTTCTGAAGAATTCATTGTGTTTCAGCCACTTCTGAAACTAAACCTAGCCCCTTGTTAAAGGACCAGTATGTAAGATTTAGGGGGATCTATTGGGAGAAATGGAATATAATTTTTATAAGTATGTTTTCATTAGTGTATAATCACCTGAAAATAAGAATAGCTGTGTTTTCTTTACCTTAGAATGAGCCCTTTATATCTACGTAGGGGGTGGGGTCTCTTTCACCGAGGCTGCCATGTTGCAACGCCATGTTTCTACGGTAGCCCAGAACAGACAAACCAAACACTGGCTCTAGAGTTATGCTGCCACTGTAGGTTCTCCTACACACATGGAAGGGAAGGGTGGGCAGAAGGGTATTCAGTTGGTTGCAGTCTACAACTTCACCACTAGATGCCACTAAATCCTACACACTGGTCCTTTAAATTAGTCTCTTTTTTTTTTTACTCTAATTTTATAAGTGCAGATTCAAATTACCAGTTTTACTAGAGCACAGTAACTTACTGCAGCACAAATGAAATCACATCCATCAGGGATTACACACATTTGCAAAGAGGCCAAATATTGCGATATTTACAGCGTGCAATAAATTAGTTGAGTAGAGCAATCTGTTTTTGTTTGTGCACTTTCCTCTGAATTCTCCCATCTTTCTAATTCAACTAATGCAGCGTGAACTCCGCGGTCTTATCCCTGTAGAATCACACAGAATCTCTGGTTGAAGTAGCTTGTTTAGCAAAAACAAAATCATGTAAGGGCCAGAGAGAAACAATAAGTCTTTGTTTTAACACTGTATAATGTTTGTACGAAAGTGCATCTCTCACTGTAGTCAGTTAGAAACCTGTCCTTCTAACGGTCGCCTGAGCTCACATTCACCTCTCGAGATGGTAATTACTGGTTAGACCACACCAACAGAGCATACATCGTGTTCTCTGCTCACAGCTGCTGTGAGGGAGAAAAGTAGTGTCAATAATAAACCTTTATTATTATCTCTCTCTCTCTCTCTCTCTGTTGCTCTTCTCCTAATGTGTCATATAGGCCTTTATTGTCTTTTATTAAGTAAATGAGTTTTGATTCAGAAGACAGTGTAGTTTCAAGGCAGGTTTTACTTCACTCAGCAAGAATTGAGATTACTACATTTGGTCATGTCAGTTTCGAAATAAGGACTATTTAGAATTGCCATATAAGGAGTTTCAGTTTAAGTCAGTGTTGAAGTAGCACACGCACATATTGTACTATAAGAAAAGACAGGGCCCTGAATCTGACAGGGCCCTGAATCTCATGAGTCATGTTGGCGTTTTACATTTTTTGGTTTGGACAAGCGCCTTCATACTTAAAGTTTTCGTTCAGTTTAAATTTGTATTTTAACTTAGCAACAGCGAGATATCAATAAACAACAAGATGATTTAAAGACATGCAGATTATGTACACAAAGAAAACATAAAAATGCTAAATCAGATACAAGAAACAAGATAAATTATTATTATTATTATTAATAATTAAAATCCTTATCTTTTTAAAAACATATTCTGTAAATCTTTGGTCACTTTAACCAAAAATGAGAAAAAAAATATCCAGTGAAACCCTGAAATTTGACCTCTGCTAGTAAGAAGTTTACAAAGATGAAATTTAAGGGATTGGTTGATAAGAGTGGATGTGTGACTTTGTTGAAAATTTCTTCTCCGAATTGTAACTTGTAAATAAAAGTGCATATTAGAACAGTGATGTGAACAGTTAGAATTTCCAAAATAAAGGGATCAGATGCCGCCTCGGGTTGTGGTTATTAAGAAAACATTTTTGGACAGAGAAACCTTTATAAAGAGCTGTAGAACATGTTGCAGTATAAAAAGTAATAATCAATTAAAGATATGACTGTGAAAGCGTCAACAAAATCATTTTCCTATTTATGGCAGTAGATTGTTTTTTCTCTACATTTCAGTTTATTTTTAGATTATGCTATTTTGATGTTGAACATGTTGAACAAGTAACTAAACATAGGCAGCGAAACAAAACAAAACAAAAATAACAGCAAACTTTCAGTAAGCAACACAAATAATAACCAATGTTCAGTGTTCAATGTTTGAAAAGGGCGTAGGATGAAGTAAAGAACATTTCTAGTCCTACCTGCTTTTTTATACTCAAATTGCTAAAAAAAACCATTCAAAAACAACAAAAGAGAATAAATATAACTTGCATAGAAACCATAACAACAAACAAAAACAACACAAGTCAAAAAGACACTGTACCAAATCATATTATTCCAGTCCAGCTCTTTGTTCATTCATTCTATATCTGTTCAATGTGTTATTTTTTTTTTTTTAAATATTTGTTTAAACTTAGTTAATGTTCATTTCTTCACTACAGTTGTTCTATAGAATAACTCCCTTTGTTGTCATATAATGAAGTTTTGCATTTGTCCTCACTAATTGTTTTTTGAACATACATATTCCTGATATGATTTGAATAGTTTTGAACTTAACCAGGTCCTTAAATTTGAGTGCATTTAGTTGGATGAAGAGTGGCTTTTTTGATTCTCTGTAAGTGGTTTTTATGGCTCTTTTTTGAAGGATGAAGATTAGATCATCAGTGATGATTCTGAGGAATTCTCTATTAAGTCTATTAGACTTGTTTTTTTTTTATTATTCAGTGATGATTTGATCAGTCTGAACCATTTTGCATAATATTTTAATTAAACATTTGAATGGAAGTGAATCAAAACAAATAAGGGACATACTACATTAGACACATTGGGCAGATCATTTCTAAAAGAAATGATAGTGGCCCAAGAATGGACCCTTGAGGAATACCTGTCAGTAATCTCACTTTGTTAGAATAGCAGCCCTTTTTACTAACAATTTTTTTGTTTGAAATATAGATATTTATCCATAAAAATGTCATAAAAACCATATTTCTGTTATGTACTCAATAACAATAAAGGAGTAAATACTTTTGAATGGTTTATGGAGTGGTCAATAGAGAAAGAACAGAGTTGGAAGTTGAAGATGAAGATGACTAATTTTGATGTACAGTTTCTAGTAACTCATGGAAACATGGCAGAGTTAATAGTCATCTGTAATAATATGAGTCAAATAGCAAATAGTTTGTCTTTGGTCTATTCAGAGGTAAAGAAATAACATAAAATGCCTTCATGAGGTTGTGTTTCATCTGTTTGGAATGCTGAAACATGATCTCATCCAGCTAAGAACTTAGTATTTAACTGAGTATCTGGAGGTTTAAACACAGAAATTAAAGGACAATTACTTTTCCATTTGTGGAATCTTGGTAGCTGGTGTGGGACCACTTACTGTGTATGCAATTAAGAAACCTTTGACAGAAGAGCTTTTATTTTAGCAAAAAGTGGCACAAAGACACATTTGCAGCATCAGCAACCTAATAAAAGAGGCTGCATGCATTTCTGTTTTTTTGCAAAATATTATTGCAAAAACAAATAGTTTTATGTTGACTGATACATCATGATATTTTCAACATTTATTTTCTAATGCCCCAAAAGTGAACTGAAAAGTGCAACCATTGAGTGATGTGATCAATCTGCCACCTCACTTGGATTTAGAGGAGAATTATCTGAACTTCTTCGCAACTACATCACCAAATTTACATTTCTCCACTGTGTTTCAACTTGACTTCAATCCATTTGGAATCTGTCTTTTTGAACTCAATTGTCTTAAGTGGTCTCTACCAGCTAGCCTTGCTTTAATGTGAACCTATTACACCTGCACTGATCAATATTTTCACTCAAACAATGGATCAACTGGCCATGTGTAAATGGGTCGGTTTTAGCGATGAACCTTAAGAGAATTATCACCTAACTTTGCAGCTCTATAAAAAGTTTTAAGCATCTTTCAGCTCATTGTGGTTTTACAACCCGCAACTTTACTTGCAACCTATACTTGATCCCCTCTCATTGCTTTAATCAGGCTGTAGCAGCTGTAGTCAGAAAAAAAATCTTTAATAAACCCACACACACTACCTGCCCAGTCCCAAACAGAAGACAGTAGCAACAAGCTAGTGAACATAGTGGAGCATTTTGCAGATATTTCCCTCAGGAGCCAAATTCTAGATCACTTGCAAGGTGGTTGAGATGACAGAGTAACTTACCACGTCGTTAAGAAAAGCTTCAGTTGCAAGATAACCATCATTACCCACAAACAATTAGAGTAAGACAGTTACTCTTACATTGCTATCATGAATAATAGTCATTCTAGTGAAATTAAGTTGCTTTGTTTTTAGATTAATGTAAGTACAGCAAACAGAAAAATATCAGGAGGATGGGAGAGGATTCAGTAAGAGAGGGTGTTGTAGTTTGTCAAAGGGTGGTTGATAGGAAGTAAAGCTGGCCTCAGGAGTCCAGTTGGAAATGTGCGTCAACAACAGAAGAATAAGAAACCTCAGACCATTTCCTTTCAGCTCAGCTCTTTTTTTTTTTTTTTTTTTTTTATAAATATACATATCACACTTCCTGTCGGTTTAAAAGATCACACAAACAACTCATAAAGTGATCGACATATGACCCCTGATTTGACTGTTAGGTTGGTTATGATGAGGCGTTAAACTGGTGGTGTCATCCAGTGAAGATGCTGAACACACCCTCAGCAACCGTTGCTGCACAATACACCACTGACATATAAATAGGGGTAAAATGCATAAAAGAGAACCCCCATTTCTCAAAGATGTGACTTTATGTAAGTAGTTTTTAAGTGGCATCAGGTGATGTAAAGGACATATCTCGCCCTTTTAGCCCCTGTGATTTGAAAACCTACGTGTGTGTTTGTGTGGGTATACTGTGAGGAAGTGCAACCTCGGTAAGCTGGTATGGGTTGGTACGCTATGGAAATGATTCTTTTGTGGTAGGATGGTTTGCTTATTTCCGTGAAGTTGAACATTCTGGTTTGAAATAGACATAGGGAAATAAATTATCTTGAATTTAACATAAATCTAAATATGAAAAACATGAGTTTCTGTTTCTGTTGTACAATAACTATTAGGTGCATTGTGCTTTGAGATAATTACCTCTACCTCCTCAGCACATAGGCCTAAATATTAATAATATAGGGAGAATAATAAACGTTGAAACTATACACCAGGGGTGGCTCAACTAGTCAGAGACTAACTTACCCTGCAGGGTCAGGTTCAGTCTGTCCAAGTGACACGGCATGTTGACCAAAAAGGACAGATCTATAATGCACTCGAGGTCTGAGAGCTCAGATAGTCTTTGTCCTTCTCTTCCATGAACAGTTTCACGGCATCCAAAAGCTCAAAGAAGCGAGCGGGCACCCGGCCTTTACACAGCCATCTCACAGTGTAGTGCGGCGGCAGGTAATCTGGAAGTCCTTGGTCCAGCTCAGCGATGAGATTTTTGAATTGCCTGTGGTTAAGCACGTGTGCGGATGTAGTTGACGATTTCTATCACAGGCTTCCTGACGTTGTCTAAATTCAATGATTTAGACACGAGTTGCTCTCTCGTGGATGATGCGTTGGAAATTCCAAAACTGTGGAAATGTTTAGTCAGCTTTGCACAGCTAGTCCGTTCACAGATCTGATCATGGTTGGCGCTCCATCCGTGGCTATTGCTATTTGATTTTCACAAATGCAATCATCATTGTTTCTTTCACATCTATGTCTTGCCGGCTCTGTTTAAATGGCACAACGTAAAGCAGTTCTTCTATTTCTTCTTTGATCTCACAATCGCTCGACACAGACCGTGCAAACATTGCCAACTGAGGCTTTTCCTGTATGTGACAACTCTCATCCAATGCGATGCTTAAATACTGACATGCTTGAAGGTCAGAGTGAAACTCATCTCATGCGCATGTGCGTTTGACAAAAAAAACGTATAAATGAAGCAAACACGCACATGAAAAAGAACACAGACACAAATTTTGATATGAATGAAAGAGACGCATGCACCGTTAAAGCAATAGAGAATCACTATCATTAGCACACAATAATATACATTCACTGGCCACTTTATTAGGAGTCTAATGCAATCCAATACAACAGCTGTGCCAGAAAAACCTACTTTTACAAAGCTTATACATGTTTGGTTTTTGTGGTGGTGGTGTACTGGAGTGCATTGTATTGAATGGTGTTCCTAATATTTTGTCCACTCTTTTAACATACATGAGGGGGGCAAAATATTAGGATGGCAGAGGCATGAATGCCATTAGGATGGTATTTATGGCAAAGCTGTTGCATTGGATTGCATTAGATTGACAAGTGTTCCTAATGGTTCCTAAGTGTCCCCTCTAGTGAACAGCAATATACAGTCAACAGTGTAACTACATCATCTTAAATAATGATAAAGAATGAGGTAGAGTACGTACGTAAGAAGGTTGATTCAGGCAGAAATATTCATAACATGAGTGTCAAAGCTTACATGTATGTCCTTCACGCACACATCAGAGGTTACAGGCGGTCCATCATATTGTATCTCGTCAGGTTTTCACTGTGGTGACGGTAGGGAAAAAACTCCACTCTCCACGCTCGTTAACTACTTCAGAGTGTGGCTGGGATGTGTGTCAGGAAGGTGAGAGAGAGAGAGAGAGAGAGAGAGAGAGAGTCTGTGTGTGTGTGTGGGATGTCACCTTATTAAGAGGTAAAACTGGTCGGCTTTCATATAATGTGTTGCATCACTCCTCACTTAAAACTTACTGCAACTTTTAGCCCTTGAACTAGAAATTGTCAGCGTTTCACAGTTCTTCCAACCTGTTTGATTTCCAGCCATTCATTTCCATTTTATTGAGTTTAAATAGTTCATAGCAATGGTTGCAAAGTTCTTTAAGATAGATAATCCATCTGTAAATATTATCACTTTTTTTTTATTAGTTATTTGTCAAATTTGCACCATTTCTATGCAGTTGTGATCAGAAGCTTAACGTCAGTCTTTTAGATGCAAGAGACAACCAGTGCCACATTATCCCCCTCATTCATGATGTCAAATAAGCAAAGCTAATTGTCTTGGTTTAATGTTCTGACCACACCACAGACTGTATGCAAAGATGGACATAGCCATAGCGAGATGTGACGTCCTTCACTGGTTTGCATTGGAGCCGGTTTGAAGCCCAGAGTTGCCCAGAGTTCATTCCTCCTATCCATACTGGATATTAAAAGGATACTGGATATAAAAATGTATAAGTGATGGAGGCCAAAATCCACAGTGTGTCCACACAGTCATTTTGTTAACAGTTGATGTGAAGCCTTTATGAGGCGTCAGCAGTCTGAGTCATATCAAGTGGATATCTTTAGCATCGAATTCCCACAGACAGTGTTTCCCTGTTGAGCTGTGGTGGAAGTAAAGTAACAAAAAGATTCACTTTGGCACTAAAAAAAAATCGGTAACGTTGAAAGATATCTCCTTGATTTGACTCATTTGGATGCTGAGGCTTCATATGACCTTCAGATAAACTTTTAAATAGATTTTTGTGGATTTTGTCCCCCCATCACTTACATTGTAAGTGAATTATGAAGGAGTCTTTTCATTTTCAGTATGAACAGGAGGAATAAAATCAATATTTTAGTGCATTTAGTGCCGCATTTTGGCGCCTGACTGCTGTTTTAAGACAGACTTTAAAAACTGTGAACACATCCTTTGACAAAACCTTAACCATATTGTCAGATTCACTAATCCAGCAGCAGATTCGTGACGGTTTTTTAAAGGCACCGATGAATAATGTCATTGCTCTGACAGGGGCATCAGATCAGAGAGCGCTCCTGTGTCATTTGGGATTTCATTTGAAGGATTTGTTATGTGTACTTGGAGCTCTGCTAATCCTCTGTAGGTCAATATGGACACGTACCACAGAGTGTACCTTCGTCAACCATTCCTCGTGGTCATCGTTTGCTTTTTTTCAAAGCGCCTGAGCCGCTCGAGCCGCAAATGTGGTGATAAGTGACCCAGGAGTTTCACAGCGGCGCCTCTGGTTTTCACGCCTGAGCTGCTATGTAACCTGCTTGTTTTCCCTGCTTGCTGTAAAGATGCCAGATTGCACCATCCTGCTGCAGGAACAACAAGTTGAGTAACGTGATTGGCAGGTCGCTATGACTCCACCCTACCTGCTGCTTATTGGTTCTCCCAGGCCCCAAAAAGCGTAAGATCTGCCGCTATGACTGCTGTGATATTTTTTGCAGCTTGTTGCAGGATGCTCAGAATAGTTACTCTGACAAGAAACTGAGACTGTGTGTGTGGGACTTTCCTCCGTCTCAGGTCGAGAGAGTGTGGATGAGGTCGGCTGATCTCTCTTTTTAATCACAAACTTGAGTTCACTTTGTAATTAAGGGTGTTTTTTTTTTTTTTTTTTTTTTTTCATTGTCAATGGAGTCTGAAGTGTCGTCAATCAGGCAGAGCAGCGCAGGTAATTACATTATCCTCCTCTGCTCCTCTGTTCTCTCCATCTAACTGTTTATCTTTTCAATTTACATATGTGTGCGTGTCAGGCAAAGGGTCTGACCTTGACCTCAGATCCGTCATCTTCCTCTGCCTCGCCGCTCTGATTCATCCACGCTCGCAGGTGAATGCGAGGAAGGCAGAACAAACACATATATATATATATATTTATACATACACGTAAGCACATCGGCTTACTTAGAACTGGTTGTGTGTGTTTTGTGGTCTGTGAGTGGGACTGCTATGTGTGAGTCATGTTCCTCTTTTCATTCATGTTCGCACAAGGCAGAGCGAGCGCCGTGATGTCAAAAGCAGTGTGCGGAGAAGATTAGAAAAAAAAAAAAAAGAGGAGAGGATTGGTGAAAACAGTGAGAACATCACAGGCTGGTGGAGTATTTATTGCTGTTGCTCTCTTCCCCCCCACCTCCCCGACTGCTGCATGCTGAGTAAAAAACATAGCTGTGAGTACTCTGAGATCACGTAGGTTGTTTTGTCTGCTTGGTGGCTGTTTTTCAGGCTGTTATTTAAAGATCAAAGTGTCTTATCCGCTGCTGGAGTGTGTTTTTCTGCCCCCGTCGCCTCTCAGGTTGGTGTGACTGGGAGACATGGGAGCAGGGCTTCGGGGTCAAAGTGCACCCATGTGTTTGGTGTGGGCGCATCCGTTGGCTGAAGCAGTGCTTTTTGCATGTTTCTATGAACATGTTTATATAATGTCTACGCTCAGACACGCAGCGCGCTGCTTTTAAATGAACTTTATTCGCCCTAAGGAAGGTTATTCCGCTTATTAGGAACATTGTTCCACAGTGGTCTACGTAATGCTATTACAGTTTTTAATAAGCTGCAACATGGAGGAAGTTGCCATATAAAGCATTTTTTCACAGCTGATAGTGGGTAAAGAGGCTCTGCGTCATGCATTTCATCTGCAGAGGCTGAAGTGTTGTCAGTAGCTTTCTTGTTTAAGTGCATACATTCAGTAATCCATGTACGTAAAAGAGAACAGGTTTTGCAAATGTTTGCATTTTCACAGGATTTTTTGTGCTTATCAAAACCATATATGCATACATATAGACAGAGTAGTAGGGCTCTAGCGCCCCCTACATTGTAAGTTATAGAAAACGACATGTATCAGTGATGACTGATGATTGACGACTGTTAAGTTGAATCATTTCCTCCAAGCAAGAAACACAAAGAGAAAATTACAAATTCTTAAATAAACGATTTTACAAAACACACAAACCAAACAAAACGTATAACATTATTATTATTATTAAAAAATAAAAAATAATCATTTGTGAAAACTTGGTTATATCGAAGTGGACAGGTGTGAGCTTTGATTGGACTGTTTGACATACTTTTGGAAAAACTGAATTCCAGAGGTGATCAGTGAGAAAGCTTCCTGGGAAAGAAAAAGCGGCCCTCACCTTAGAGCGACGTACATTCACTTGGAACAGAGTAACTGATCCTACTACTTTTACCCGTGTAGTTTTCGATATAGCTCTTTTCGACTCTGAAAATGTTTTATTCCCGCACCATCGGGTGCATCCTGGCGGGGAACATCACTGTCTGGTACTGAAACAGCAGCAAAAAGGACCGCAAGGCCCCGTGAACAGCGGTCCATTCGGCTAAACATACAATAGGCGGGTCACCGCGCTGCAAGAATAAGGCTAGGAGGATAATTAACGATCCCAAACACCTGGATAACCGACTTTTCTCCCTGCTATGGTCAGGAAGATGGTACCGGATACAGCAGACTAGCACTCATAGGCTCAGGAAGAACGTAGGGAAGTTCCATCGCCTCTTTTTAATGTACAAATTGAAAGTACTGGTGGGATTACATTTCACTGTGATTGCACCTTGAACTTGATTGATTGATTGATTGATTGATTGCTATCGTGTACCAGGATGCGTTATTATACTATATTATCATAAAAAGTACCGTAAGACCCTAAGAATGTAACTTAATGGCTCCATTTACTTAAGTCAGTATCAGTGCCAAAGCTGGATTACCAACTAGGCCCCAGACTACTCCATGTCATTTGGTTCTACACAGTCTAATTCATTGCAAATTAGTCATAAATGTGCAGTAGTGAAGTCCATTGTGAAAACTGACCGCTACATCTTGTGGTTCAGGTCTTGTTGTAAGATTGTGTTTTATCAAACTGAGGGACAGGTCGTATCCATCGTTGTAGCCATCAGGAATACTGAAAGGCTGCAACCAACTGTTATTTTCTTGAATAATCCATTGATTCTTCAGTCTATAAAATGTCAGAAAATCGTGAAAAATGCTGATTCATTATTCCCTGAAATCCAAATGAACATATTCAAATAACTTGTTTTGTCTGACCAACAGTCAAAAACACAAAGATGTGAAGTTTATTATCTTCGAAAACCGGAAAACTAGCAAATATTCATACCTGAGATGATAGTAGAGAATGATTTGGATTTTTGCTTTAAAATAATTGAAAAGATTAATCAATTACCATGTATAGTGAGGATTAAAGGGGCCCAACAGCAAACTTTTGCCCCGGGGGCCCCATTAGAGTTTAATCCGGCCACGATCAACGCCAATACTGATCTGGCAGATTAGTGCAACTGTGAACTGAGCCTTCAAGACAAAACTAATCTCCAGACTGTGCAGTGTTAAGGTGTTAAGGTTGAGGTTTGGGCCATGGATGTGGATACAATAGAGTTGAACTTTTCTGACCTCATTTGTTGGTCCCAAAAATCATTGGACCAGCAACCAGAAAGCTATCAAGCTGTTATTTAGACTTGAGGAGAGAATACTTTTGTATTCTATTGGCAAAGGCATGGAGGGAGTACCAAAAAATGTCTCTATTACAAAAAAATAAAAACAAAACAGATATCCATACATGAGTCATAGAAATCTACCATGATCCTGTATGCAAAAGAGACAACCTTGAGTTGTTCTGCAAAACCCTGGATTACATTCAATGACAACTTTTCCCCCCATCTTTCCCCATCAATATCTAAGCAAATTTAGATATAGTAAGACTTCAATCATGAGGTGTGTAATCGTCCAATATGTCATTCTTAGACATACTGGGCTGTGTGTGCTGGCTCATTCACTATTTTTAAACAGCTAAAAGCACAAAGCAGGAGACTTGGTGAGTCTTGAAAGTCCAAAAGATGAGATATATTGTTCCAAAACAAACTAATACAGGTTGGAAAGTCGGTTTTAAAATCCTAGCATTAGCTGAAGGGATTAAATTACACCCTCTGTGGATATATTTAGGTAATTTTGTGGATGAAGTCATCATTATAAGTCTCAATTATTGGACTTTTATACATACACTAAAAACCAACTTCATTACAGTTGTGCTCTGTGAAACAAAAACCCAAATGTGTCTCAGTTGGCCAGCTTTCACACTACCTGAAATGGAAGTTAGATACTCATCTTCTCTTGAGTAGTTTAGTGCTGAAAAGTGGGAGTAACATTCACAAGTAGTCAGCCAGCCATAAGAGAACTACTCTAATGAGTGTCAGAGTTCATCCGTTGTGTTATGACTCAAACTGTGCAGTCGCTTGTGCTTATGACAGTGTGGTAACAGATCAACTGCCTGCCCTGGGGTTTTCACCTGGGAGTTGTAATGTGATAATCTGGAACCACATACCCCCCCAACCCTCAACCCCCAACCCCTCCACCCCACACACACGCACATACATATTCATTGATCTAAACCTTCGCAGGCATCCTCTACCCACAAAACACACATGAAAACACACATCTATGTTTGCCTCAGTCCAATGTCATTATGAAAATGGAACACCATATAGAGATGAGACAGAAAGGACAAACCAAGAGAGGGACTGTATGCTAATGAGCACAACACACAAAACATGGCATGACAGTTGAATGGGACCAGTCTATATCTTTCTCATAACGTAAATCGTAACTTACACGTTTAGTCAAGAAAATCCCCTTTGAAGGGGATTTTATTCTGTCTGATTCAAATATTAGTCTGTCCCCTTTGATCTGAGACTGAGTGAGATTATGATTACATTTAAAGGAATTTCCACCCTAAAAATAGTCAGGTTATATGGTAGTCATAGTATGTCATTTCTTTCTGATTGTTGTTATTCCCCCATGCAGGTAAATAACAGCAAAGTAAATTCAAACCCACTATGTGACATCACTCTACATGTGTGAGGGGATGTTATGGAGCCATTCTTCTTTTGTTCTTTCAGAGCCAGGTAAATATTTCCTCAAAAAATGAAGGCATTTTTATTGTGAAAAAACCCCAGTATTGTTCATATTCAACATTTATCACATTAATGTTGAGTTTGTATACATAGTTTTATATTGTGTTCAGTCCATCTCGTACTTCTTTCAACCATTTGCAAACCTCTTTTTGCATATTTTAAATCCTGCGTTGTTTTTTTTTGTTGGTTAGTAGTGCTCAGGTTGCGACGTTTTAAGGAGCGTTACCGCCACCAGCTGTCAATATGCCTCATAGCTCTCTGCAGAAATCTGTACGTCACACCACCCCTGCGCTTGGTCACATGCATGCTCATCAACAAGTGCGTTTCCGGTCAAGCATGAGATGCAAACAACATGGGACTCGAAACTTTTCTCTATAGCAGGGTGATTCCAGTTAGAATTAGTGTTCTCTAGAAAAGGATTGAAATTACTGTGAAAACACACAGAACAGAAGTGAAATGAACTACCAAAACCAAAACTCGCTTGTGGAAAACTGATTTGACTTTGTTTTTCTTGAGAGAAGTGTGTGCGGGTTTTCCCATTCACTTCAATGGGGTCGCGCTATTTCTTGAGGTACCATCTAGTGGCCATTAGAGGAAATGCCTCTTGGTCAGTAGAAAAGGAGACGTAGTCCATCATGTTGTGATGACTGACTTTCAACTGTCACACAGTCCGAAGAGAAATATCACCGAGACGAATGTCAACAAGCAACAGCGGGGAAAAAAAATGTTGAAATGCATTCTGGGCTATGTAGGAAACCCAAATAGGAAATAGAAGTGAATGACACAGGTGCGAGGTACAACCAGAAAGCAAATTAAGACAACTGAACATCATAAATGGGGGATAACAAATACCAGATGAGAGAATCTCATAAGGGAGTGTGTGTGAGTGGATCATATACCAAGCAGCTGTGTGTGTTTGGTAGAGGGAAAGTGTGCATGTGTGTGTTGTGTGTGTGTGCACAGGGCGGTCTCAAAGGCTCAGGCCCATGCCAGGAAGCACATTCTTTGGCAGCATGCAGGGCTGCTGTCAGATGCCACTCAGGAACACGATGTACAGCGTTCTGGATGCAGCAAAAAAAAACTGGCGCCCTCAGATCAAACCACACACACACACACACACACACACGCTCACACTGCTGAGGTGCTTGGCAGAAAAGTAGCATTGTCATAGTGCTGCGGTTATATCATTAAGGAAACTGTGGTGATTGACGTTTACCTCCAGCCAGCGAGATGCAGACTTTGGCCCCTCGGCTGCGGTCATGTTAACACTGCAGTTGTTACATTAATGCTCAAGAGTTACTCGAGCTGTGACGCATCCCTCAGCCAATGGGATTTTCTCTCTCTCTCTCTCTCTCTCTCTCTCTCTCTCTCCTAGCGTTGTGTTACTCGTCTGTCAGACCCGGTGGATAAATGTCTCGAGTCGAGTCCAAGGGCAACGGGAACAACACCACCATTGTTTCTCTGCATCCTCCCCTCACTCTCTGTCAGTCACATTGTGCAGGTTCATCCCTTAAGTGTGGGAAAACAGCAGCCAGCAGCGGGCAGAGGTAGATGATTTTAGATTGACTGTAAAAACCCATCTGTCAATACCCCCACTGAGTGATTTATGTGGGTTGGATGTCAGGAATGGAGATCCCTAGAGTTTAAAATTGATAGTAGGAGGAATCGATGGAATGTTGGAGCTCTAGCTGTGAATCTCCCAGTGAAGTGACTGCGGCTGCTGTCATAGTGTCCAAGGAGCAGGTCCAACATTTGGCTCTAGTTCTACATCATTATGATAAGATATGTGATTTGTATTATGTGAATTTGCCCTTTAATTGCCTATGTGTTGCTAGTTTGTTTTAAACTTGGGCCAAATAAGCCTGGTGACAGTACATTCCTTGTGGATACAGTTAGATCTCCAGTGCACCAGGAGAGGATTTCACCTTTCTGACTATTGTTTAAGCACACACACTGTAAGCTCCAACAGTGCTTACTGCAGTTCCCCTAAGGACTGATGCTTAGATTTGTACTGCTTAGGGAGACTGAACGCAAAACACTCCGGGGGTCCTGTGAGGTCTCTACAGAAATTACTCAGCAGAGATCACCATTATGTTGACATCCAGCCATTAAAAAGGCTGGCAGCCCAGTTTTAGGATATATGACCATGATGGCTATAAATGAGAGAACTAGCCTCGTGAGTTGAAGGCTTCTGATTCAAATTCTAATCAAATCAAAGAGGTGAAAGGGAAATGGAAGTGCTTGTTAGCAAGGCACTTAAAGCTACACGAGGAAACTTTGCACGTTGGTGCCATCTAGTGTCATTGACGTATTATTTTCATACTTGCATAAAATTCTTACCGAATGTAGCTTCAACACTCAGTGGCGTCCACTAGGTGGCGATGTGTCTGCGATCCCCACTGAGATCTACTCTTGGTGGAGTGGCTTTTAATCAGTCTGCCTGGTTGTCACGTAATATGACCAGGCAGTGTGTTACGTGTGTGTGTGTGTGTGTGTGTGTGCTCGGTGTGTGATTGACGTATGGAACAGCTTGACATTGATGTGACTGCGCGCACACACACACTAATTAAGGGCATTACAAGTGCATGAACCCGGCTGCATCAGTGTTGTGTGCTGTCTCATGCTCATGAGAAGCGCAGCAGTTGTCAGTAATGAACTGGTGTGTAAGCGTGCATGTGTATGTGAAACTGAAACCTCTACGGGTGTCACGAGGACATTATGTAGGACGAGCGAGGGATGGTTTGATCAGATTCTGATGATGCACAAGACGGATGTGGACATGTTTTTGTGTGTGTGTGACAGGCGGAGAAACAGACTTACGCAAGTCGATTATACCTATGACCACACCCAGTTGTGCAGCATTACATCACTGTTGTGCGGAGCCTGCAGTCACCACTAGTTGGCAGCATAAACAAGATAATTTGCCTGGGTATAGTTACTCTTTAAAGGAAAACTATGGTTTATTGCTATTTGGGTTTTATTTTTGTTACTGATAACAGTGTACTGTAACACAAAAAAAATACTTAAGATCTCCAAATATGCTAAAATTGCTAAAAATAGTTCCAACAGGGAAACAACAAGCCCCAGCGGTCAGATCATTGTGCGAGAAGTAAGCAAACCAAAAGTTATGCCAGATTAGCTAACTGAAGCAAAACTGAAAATGAGCACTGTTACCATTGAGACAATGTTTGTATTATTGATGGCAAGAGCTATGACAATAAACCCAAGTTGAACTGTAGTTCCCCCTTAAATTTGCTTCATTAACGATCTGACTCGAAATGACTAATGTGTTACTTAACAGTAAAACCTACAGTAATACTTTCTACAAATTAATTTCTCTCAAACACTCTCTTCTCATCTTTTTAATGAAGCATAGCTCGGGAAGAGAGCTGGGTTAGCGGATTGACACGAGCTTTTTCATTCATGCTTCGCAATCAGCGGCTCATTCATCAGCTGTGAGGCTAACAGCTGACTAGTAACATCCAATCATACAGGTGTACAGAGCATCCGTCATAACCTGACCCTTCTGCTGATTCTTTATACCACAGCTCACTATCTCCCCCATATATGCTGTATTATTTTTTTATTGTTGATTCACAGCAACAAAGATTTAATGTATATATGTGTTGTGGTGATGAGTTCGCTGCTGGGACTCTTTGACAGCTCCCTCCAAAAGCAGAGCGGCAAATCTCACTGGATTTGCATTTGCTACTAATGGTCGGTTACTTGACTTAAGCTAAGTGTCTCTGACTGAAAGACAGCCATTATTGTAATAACTACGTATATTCTTTCAGACCCTTATTAATATGATTCCTATACAACTGTGCTTCATTTGAGTGCATTGAGTGCATCTCTCCACTGCTGCTATCTAATAACGGTGTAAAATATCCCCCTAAAATATATCAAATAAATCTCCGAATGAGGGTGTTACTAGAGGAAAGGTCAGGGGTTCACCGAGAAAAAGAACATTCCTTCAAATTTAATATCAGTCTGCAGTCTGGCTGGTAGTTGTTGTGATACACTGCTCTGGAGCAAAGTGATGGATAGATGAACCAGGCTCTCCTCTAGCAGCTATTCTAGTTTCATCTTTTGAAATGATCAAACACAATCCTAATGGACCCCACTGGAAGTAGATTCTAACCCGCTAGTCTATCCCTTCAGGCTCCTCGAAAGTCAAACATACTGAGCGATGTTTTATCTCATCCCGTTTCCATCTTCACTTCTCCTAAACAACTTGCACAACTTGTTCCTTCGCGGCCGGCGGTGAGCAGGTCAAAGGTCAGAGCTGATGATCGCATTCCTTGCGAGCAGAGATTGATCTTGTTAGAGAGAGAGGCGCTGTGTGGATAGAGATGAAAATCAGATCTGAGGAGAGAGATGCAGATGAATTATTCTCTTTTTCTCTGTTTACAGCAGACGTGCGTGTGTGATCCGTGGCTTCGTTTCTCACCATGTGTGTTTATTTATGTAACCGCTCGCTCTGTGTCTTTTTTATTTTTTCCCCTGGGACTTGTGAGGCTCACTGGCTGTTGATAACCAAGGGCAGGCATTAAAGAGATGATGGCCATCTCACAGGGACCTCTTATGTAACCATGTGCTCTCTTTCTCTCTTTCTCTTTCTCTCTCTCCATGTCTACATGTAGAGAGAAAGATAGAACGAAGGCTGCAGGCTTCACTGGATATTAATGTATGCCGCAGATTCCTGTGGGCTTCAAATTAGCAGGCAGAATTGGAATGAAATACTGGAAAGAAGGTCTGAATCTCTTTCTCTCTCTCTCTCTCTCGCTCTGTGTGTGTGTGTGTTAGTGTGTATGTTTTAAATAAGTGAGCAAATGATGAATCTGCAAGGGATTTCTTGTGATCATCTGCCATTAATTTCCGATTTACGGAAATCCAGATTAAAGCAAAAAGCTTGTTAGTATTAAAATTGAAGATCCTGCCTGTCTGTGTGTGTGTGTGTCTGTCTGTGTGTGTGTGTGTGTGTGTGTGTGTGTTAATACCTCATCGTACTTCTCCCCTCTGGACTAAATTGTTTACCTGGCTATGGAACGAGAAGAATGTGTGTGTGTGGGCGAACAGCGTGATCCTACCTGTTGTGAAAGCCTGTGTGTGTGTGTGTGTGTGTGTGTTTCTCTGGCCCTCATACACTATGCCACTCCCTCTCACTGTGAACTTTGCCTCCTAACCACGTTGTGTGGCCGTTGCAAGCTTCATCTGGGTGTGTGGATGTGTGTACGTTTTCTCCCCCCCCGCAGTGACCTGACATTGATGTATGTTGGCAGGCACACGAGCGAGATGGGAGGATGAAAAGGCTGCGAGATAAATGGAGGAAGATTAGTGAAAGACGGAAATGAGGAGAATGAAGCCCGTTGTGCCGGATCTGAGATTTTGTTTTACTAGGTGTTTTATTTGCTCCGAACTGATAAAGCGAAAAGGAAGTAGTGATAAAATGTCACTGTGTCGGAGGCTTTCCATTGGTCAAGTTACTCATAAAGTGTTGAATCATAGACTCATCCATTTGTCCCCTGGTAGATCATTTACTGTCCTGTTTCATGCTTCTGCATTAGCATATATCATAAACATTACAGTAGACAGCAGAGGTCAACACCAATATTCTGCTGTTAACCAGAATATTTCTTTTGCTTTGCTCTTTTTGCTATAAGATGATGATGTAACTAAAACATTTGTCCGAAGAGTAGCTTACTAGCTGATAGCTTAAGTTTTAAAACTAGCTATGTAGCCTAACTTGAAGTGGCAATTATGGATGGTAAAAATGTAGTGAAATAGTAGAGCAGGTAGAGAAGAAAATGATGAAATCAGTGAAGTGTCTCTGTTAATGTCAGTGACACAGCAATATCTATCCTTTTGCTAACATTAGCTAACATTAGCCACCATAAGCTAATGGTCATACCATAAACAAGGAAGGCTCAAACAGTAAAACCCTTGCGTGTATTAACTGACAAGGGTGGGGTTTTATTGCCTTATGGTTAGGGTCCTGTTAGCTAACCTAGCCACTACAGTAGTGACAAGGACATGATTCCCCCACTGGCTTCCCACAATTAACATTACTGGCTGTGTCCATTTGGGTCTAAGCCAAAAGCACTGCAGCCAGGGGCTGGGTCCCTGCAGTGATGAGTGAGGGCATTTTACTCTGCACCACCCGGATGCTGGTGTCCATCATTTTAAACTTTAAATGGGTCAAAGATTTGTCGAGAAAGGGTTTTAATCTCTAGAAAAGATGAAATGTTTATAAAAACACTAACTACTTGGGTTTCCCCCTAAATTTCAAGTATCAATCCGTGTTGTCATTGCTTATGGAACAACACAGGATGACGGCATAGCGTAACTCCAAAGTCTTACAAGCCCCGCCTCATGGTGGCATACCTGTCAACATACCTGTAATGCAAATAGAGAGCAGGGTGATGGAAATTCTTTAGGAAGGAAGGCGGGGCAGCACCACGTGCGCCCCTTGCCTCTGTATTCCTGAGCCACACCAGACCAGACTGTGGCACTGTAGTGTACTCGCCACTTGAGCTGACAGCACGGTTAATAAATAACCGTTTACATGTCGAGTGACAGACTCCGCCTGAACTGGAAAATTAGGTAAAATATCTCATATTTTACACACAATGTTATGGTGCTGCCATAAATAATGACATCTCAGATTAGCAATCAATAATGTAACGTAACTTAATCTGTTATATAATGACTTAAGATGATGCCGTTGTAGAAAAACATATAAAAAGCTACTTCTGTAAAATTTAAGGAGACAATAGCTCACATGGTTAATGTTTCCCATTTAGTAAATCTATAACTTGTCATTTTCAGACCGTTGAGTTATTTCCCATCATTCAGTGTAACAGTTTGAATATTCATGTATGTGACCGACACATCGATCGCTCAAGAGTCTGAGATGTTTCCCTGAAAAGGGAAGTTTCTATCTTGAATAAAAGCAGTTCAGCTGTGGTGAAATTTTGTACTCTTCCAACATGTGAAATATTGCAGCTCGGGATTGTGGGTAAAAAAAAGCTGATGTCAAAGCCACATGGCTATCAGGTGACCTGGGATGAGGATGGAATGATACAGAACTAGGTGAAAGTTCATGATGAACAGGGGGACGGTAGGACACACACACACACACACTCAAGGAATTAGCTGTGATGCATGATGACGAATGAGTCGAGTGTGTGACTATGTGTGTATATTTATACAAATTGCCCCTTCGTGGTTTCCTGCCGTCGAAACTGAAGGCACCTCTCTGAATTCCTCATCTCTAACTCACTTCCTATTGTGCCCCAGCACCTGTCAAACACACACACACGCACACACTCCTACACACACAAACTCCTACACACACAAACTCCTACACACGCACAGCAGCCAGCAGCCGCAGTGTGTGTGTGTGGGTAAACCACAGGCATGCGTTTCATGTTTTGTGTGTTTTCTTGTTGTGTTCTGTGGTTTTTGGGGAACGAAGCGGTGAAATTGATGTACAATAACAACTAGTTTGGACAGAGCTCTCTCTCTCTCTCTCTCTCTCTCTCTCTCTGTCTCTTTTTCTCTCTACCTCTCCCTCTCTCTCACACACACACACTCACACACACCCTTTCAGAAAGCACACTTTTGAAAATGTGCTTAAAGCTATCTCTCTATCATGTTGGGGAAGATAGATGCGATAGACAGGAGCCCTCTGCTAGTTTCTTGCCTGTTGAGTCAGTACTGATATGACGACACTTTTAATGGTGTTGCATTATGAATGACGCTACACACACACACACACACACACACACATAC
Source organism: Euthynnus affinis (assembly GCA_029490765.1). Lineage (NCBI taxonomy): Eukaryota > Metazoa > Chordata > Actinopteri > Scombriformes > Scombridae > Euthynnus > Euthynnus affinis. The sequence continues at coordinate 21,206,074 of CM055860.1, read as the reverse complement.
ACACACATTCACGTTCACATACACTCAAGTTTCCAGTTAGTCATTAGCTGTGTGACGGAAGCAAGATATTCTGTGCTGAAGGGAAGAGGGCAGACTGAAGAAGCCCTCACTTGGAGTTCAACCTTTTTTCTTTCTCTCTCCTCTCTGTCCCATCTCTCTTTCTACATATCTTTTCTTCCTCTTATTCTCTCTTTCTTTTCTACCTTTCAGGATTGGATCCCAGAGACAGTAGGCACCTTACAACTTCTGCTTTGTGAGTGTTGAGCGTACGCCGGTTTATGTGAGATTTATTGTTTTGTCAGTAATTCGCTGCTCTGTATGGCTTGTGTCACATGTTTTAATGTCAGCAGGTTACAGTGAGTGACTGAAGTTCAAATGAGCTTTTATCTGCTTGTGTGTAGCCACCGTGTGAAGCAAGAAAGCCGCTTTCTATGATTGATTTAAAATAATGCTTTACAGATGAGAACAACCTTTGGGTTTATTTGACTGATGTGTGTCTTTCTCCAGTATGACACTTGTTTTGTCTTTTTGTTTGCTTTTCAATTCATCAGGAAGACCGCTCGATAGACATTTCTCGGAAAAAGGGTCAAAAAAAATCAATGTATTAATTTTCACAACTGCTTGGCTTGTCATTTATAAATGCAGGAGTTATAAATAGCTAGTAACTATCCTTCGCAACCTGGCAACGCCAAAGGTGCTCTTATCAATGTCCTATAAGTATTGACTGTGCATAAACATGGATGATGCGTCTCCGCTTCGTACCGCTACGAAAAAGTGAAGCCAAAAATATCTCCTTTCTGGGAGCTGCCGTCTTGCTTGTGTGATGTCATTTGGAGCCAGAGTCTGCGCGGTAGAGTCGGGCAACGGCTCGTGGAATGAGCCCCCCTCAGCCGTCGACGGAGGTTTTAGAGTGGCTGTCACAGCTGTCAATTATGACGTCAGCTCCCCCCGCCCCCCTCTTTCTATATATCGTCAAATAACTAATCAAAAACAAACTTATCAGAAAAATAAGTACTTGGATGAACATCAGCGAGTTAAGAACTACCAGAAAATGACAGAAGCAAGCTTTGGAGAAAATTTGTTTGACGCGTACGAACAATGAGGGGGCGGGACTTATGACCTATACTGCAGCCAGCCACCAGGGGGTGACTGAGATGTTTCGCTTCACTTCTGGGGCACTGTCATGACGTCTGTCTTTATATACAGTCAGTGCTTATAGCTAATCAATGACTTAGTGACTTATAAATCCTTTATAAAGTGTGCCTTATTAGAAAGTGGTACCAAAACGTAGATAGAGAACATATAGAAACCACATTTTCCCGGTCCGTCAGAGGTGCAAACTTCTCACACAAGTTTTCTCCATGCTGAAATATTCTTACCTGCCTTCTCACACTGCCTTTCAGTCAGACACACACTCACACACACACACACACACACTGATGTTGACTCAGCACTTTTCTTCCCCACGTTTCCCTGGTGTTCCTGGAATCTGACCAGTGCTTGTGAATGGTTGGGAGGGCTGGGCGTGGCACTGCTGTACCTTTGCCCCGCACTGCATCAGTATCACGTTCATAAAAGCTTTATCTTCTCACACACAAATACACACACACAAATACACAAACACACACACACACACACACACAGTTCAACTTTACATCTTAATCCAGTGCGCTGACAGGCAGGGGGTGCGTTGTTGTTCTTATTGCTCTGTTTGGTTGTAGCTCACCTGTTTGTGTGGTGTGTGTGTGTGTGTGTGTGTGTGTGTAGGTGTGTCATGTGTAGGTGTGTAAACAGAGGCCTCATTCCGTCAAGAGGTGAATCTCTGCGGGGGGTATACGAGAGTTTGGCCTCATTAGCGAGAAACCTGCTCATCGCTTGGGTCACACGTGTGCAGTGTTTCTCTTTCTTTTACACACACACACACACACACACACACACACACACACACACAGCAGGGTCAGACCTTTATGTATGTGTGTGTGTGTATGTGTGTGTGTGTGTAGCCATGGATCATGCTCTCTAATTGGAGAAACAGCTCCTGTTCTCCTGCTCTCCTCTTCTCTGAGCAGCTGTATTTATGTTTGCTGCTGTGACCCAGATAGAAATGGAGCACTTTTCTTGGAGTCTCGTTTCATTGAGATACGCCGAGGTTTGGAGATATCAGCTGTAGCACTACAATGAAGACCAGTGGCTCTCAGTCTCAGTCACAATTTTTGTGACTTTTTTCAGTAATAAGCACTGTAAGGGATTACAATTTGAAATTCAGTAATTACATTAGATATGAATCCCAGCAACACTCCATTTTTTTCAACAGTTTTGGGGGTTGACTTGTTTGCCGTCTTAGCACATCTTAGTTTGGTGCGGGGGCTGAAGGTGGGAACATTGTTAGCTGCCAAATAAGGAGAAATGCTACTCCAAAGTTGTCATATTTACATGTTGTGCTCCTAGCTGGCTCGCTAACGCTAGCCACTAAGTAAGGCAACAGTCAAGGAATCAGCTGGTTTAGTTGGAGGCTGTGAGAACCAGGCAGCATCACTGAGAGGACGGGACTTCACACAGTCACTGAAGTTCATGTTAAGATAGCTGTTGATGGTTGTTAAATACCCCCCAAACTGGAGGCTGGCTAGTTGTTAAACCACAACATCCCCTTTTTTGGAAAATGGAACACATAGGCATGGAGGCTTCAACAGTTGTTTCGAGGCACCATTAACAGAGCATGCATTTTTTCAAGAAACTTTTTTTCAAGAAACACTGCTAGCTACGCAGCACTTTCATGCCCATCCTGTGACAAAAGTTTTCTTGCAGAGAGTCAGATGAGGTGATTCATACCCCTTTCATGTCTGTACGCTAAATATAAAGCTAGAAAGAGCAGGTGGTTAGCTTAATTTAGCATAAAGACTGGTAGCAGGCGGAAACTGTTAGCCAAAAATAAAGTGTCTGCCTGCCAGCACCTTGAAAGCTGGCTAATTAACGCATCTTTGCTAGTTGCCTTTCAACTTCACAGTGAAGATAAGACTCATAATACAGCACATAACTTCTTGCTAAAACAATAACCCGTTGTTTTTATGTTTCAGTTCTTGTATGGATTAAACAAACGAGATAACCCACTGACTGGTGAGCTTTAGAGATTCTTGAAGACATATTTTTTGAACTTAAGACAGAGCCAAGCTAACTGTCTTCTTCTTCCAGTGTTTACGCTAAACTAAGCTAATCCCCTGCTGTCACTAGCTTTATATTTAGCATGTACACAAAACAGCAGTATTAATCTTTTCATCCGACTCTAAGCCAGTAAACGGCTAAGTGTGTTTCTCAAAATGTGAAACTAGTTTTTTCTCATTTTAATGTCACCAAAAAGTTGTTGGCCTCCGTTGCCTTTAAATGAACAATTATCAATTGATCATCAGGCTGAAAACTAGGCAGTAGGACAACAAAAGTGCGATAAAAACAGACATAATTATGAATTTGCAGAGTAACAATGAAGACTGTTCATTCATTGTTGATGTGAATATGTCCAGTATACCGTCCTAGACCTCTGACCTCTCTGTGGCTGGGGGTCAAAGCCAAGAGTTCATGTTTTTGTTGTGACAGTAGTCTGTGAAGAAGTTTGATACATGGATGTGGTTTGATATCCCGCATGGAGCTGCGTCCAGTTTCCCACAATGCCTTGTGTGTACAGAGGGGAGATGAGGGAGGGAGGAGGAGCCTCGCTGCGGTGAGTGCGGCCACTCGGACAGAACCACTCTTTGCCTCTAGCATCGCCATGGAGACGGGGGCTCTTTTTATAGAGTTCCTCGGCTGCTCTCATTCTCCTGCTGTTTACCATTCAGTTCATATGTTGGAGACTAACGGAGCGCAATCTAGAGCCGGGAGGAAGTGGGACTTATTCGCAGAGCGGAGATGGTTTTTCTGTGGTCCTGCTGTATGTGAGTGTGACGGTCAGCGCAAGTCACTAACACTGCCAGGGCTGTCGGTTGGGCTCTTGAGTACACTCAAATTGTATGTTCAAGTGTGAAATTTGCTGGTTTCCCACTTTTTCCTGGTGTTCCCTGTCATCCTTCCGGGGTTGCTGGGATCCTGTCCAGCTGCCTGGGAAAATGGAGCACTTGGCATCACACACACACACACACACATTTGAACACACAGTTGCCTTTGGGCGCAAAGTGTGTGGTGTGTTTGCGTGTGTGTGTGTGTGTGTTTGTGCATCCTGGAGTCAAGGAAATGCTGATATACAAAGAGAAAGAAGGAGAGGGAAAGTGGAGCTTTGACAAAAACACACACACACAGTCTGCCAGGATGCCACACACACACACACACACATATTACAGTCACACCTATGCACATGCATGGAACAGAGCTGATCCATAGCCCGCTCGCACGTGGGTTTGTGCTTCCTTTCCTTTATGCACATTTTTTGGCTTGTTTCAGGGACACACCCACTTTGTGTTGTAGGACAGGACACACACACACACACACACACAGAAGGAGAAAGGGTAAGAGAGGCGTAACTCTGTCACTGTCAGAACACAGCGAGAGCGAGGAACTACCACTGAAGCAGCTGCTCAGTTAGGGGATGTTGTAAGACGGGACAAAGTGAAAACAGAGGTGTGGTAAATCACTAGCTACACTCTTCTGATGGAACAGATGCTGCGATTGTGGCCGATTCTGAGGAAAAAGGAAGGTTTTACTTGCAAACGTTAGTCATGAGGGAAAACTGGGAGGAGACGGTAGGCAAGGAGACAGTAGGGCAAAGCAGACAGAGACGAGCACACGCTCACCTACACACGCCATGCCACAGGAGACGGTGAGTAAAACAGACCGCTGCGGTATCTCTTATTTTTTTTACGTCTTTATGTAACGCAGATCTGATGCCGGTAATGTTTGGCTATTGGCTTGTTTACAGGAGTGCATATGGAAGTGGGTGTGTGTGGGTGGGTGTGTGTGTGTGTGTGTGTGTGCGTATATATGTGTGTGAGCACTCACGACCGCCCAGCACAGCACTCGCCTGGGTTTGTTTACCTGCCTGTTTGCTTTCCCACATGAACTCACGTCAGTGGAAGGTAACATGATCCGCTGATCCAACCCTCCTGCCATCAACAGTTACCCGGCCACATCTTAATAATGATCTGTTGCCATTGAACAAATGGCAGGTAGACAGCACACACACATAGACACACACACACACACACACACACACACACACAGACAGAGAGAAGTTGTCAGACAGGCGGAGGTTGTGGGTGTGTGTGTGGAGAGGTGAAAGTCTGGGAGTACTGACGAGATGCCAAATGCCGGTAGGGAGTGAAACATCTCATCCAGTGTTTTTTTTCCACTAGGAAGCTGGAGGGCAGCAGGCAGGCAGGCAGGCAGGCAGGCAGGCAGGTTAACACAGCAGCAATCACGCTGTGTGTACATGAAGTGATATTCACCAACTTTCATACAGCAATCCACCTACCTGATGACACGTGTATGAATAGAGTTGTCAGATTGGTTAACACTTTAGAGGACAGCCTTTTATATAATGTTGTTTTTCTGCTGTTTATGATACAGCTATTATTATAATGACAGGGCATAAAGCTGGTCTCCAACATCAGTTTTGATCATCAGATTACTGTGAGGCTAGCTAATGATGAACTATCCGTAAAACCGCATTACAGTCATTAAATACCTACACAGTAATGTTCACTGTGAATGTTTAACAATTTTTTGTGCCCCCCCAGCAACATTATTAACATATCTCGTACTCATAAATTCAGTCATTTAACAGAGGGTTGAATTAGCTATTGAGATGTTAACTTGACTTCATATAACTAGAGAAAAGAAGGGTGTTTCTCTTTCGCTTCAATACAGTCATTTAGTTTGTTTGTTCTTTTTAGATCGGCCCATAGTAGCCTTCACAGGTACTTTTCAGCCATGGCGGATGCTACTTGGCTCTGTGTTATGATAAAAGGAACATGAATGAAATAGCTCAGTAACTAGTCAACAGCATAATCAAGATACCGTCTTGTTTGGAATATGGTCTTTATAAAACTTTGTATAAACTTAGTCATTTCCTGACTTGTCTCCTACTCACCATCTTTCCCCCCCCAAAAAAATTCTTACTCAGTCCTGTCAGAGTGTATCTGTGTGTCTTATTCACTGTGTGGCCCGAGGTGGTTTTGCTTTCAGAATTAGAATGTCTTTCTCTTGTTAACCAACAATCGTCATATGTATGGCAGATTGATGCCGGTGCGACGACTTCAAGAATGTTTACACAGACAGGCGAGTGTCAATTTTGGCTTTTAAACTCGTGTGATGTAAAAGCTCTGCAACAGAGACTAAACCAGACAACACTGAGACAAGCCCTGGAAAATGTTGCCTACGTTTAGGCTACCTTCTGCTGGCTCCGAATACTTTTTAAATCAACTTGAGTGTAATTGTTGTCCCAGCGTGTTCTTCAACATTTCACAACCTCGCTCTCGGCTGTATTTTATGTTCCTCGAACATTTAGATGATTGAAAGGATAATATAAGTGTCATGAAGAATTAGAGGTTATTTGTGCCTGTCTACAGGTTGTTGTTTTTCCGCAATGCAGAGCACAGGTATCACACGTTTTAAGATTTTGATACAAACTTTGGTATCAAAGCTAGCAGATATGATAAGTCAGACAACTTAGGTAGTCATATCCAGGCAGATACTTCATTTCTTGGGTGTTAGGTGACTAGATTCAAACATTAATTATCAATCAATGATGGACTCTCCACCCACAACTGACACAGCTCTTTGCTGATCTTCTCCGATGAATTCGACTAATTGCCCAACCCTAATTCCTCTCCCTGTACCTGCTCAGCCTGTCCAAGACAAGAGATTGGCGCCAGAAACGTGTTTTCACCAACTCAAAATGTGACACCTGACCATTAGGGAGTGCCCTCTGACTGGAGCCAGGGTTGTGTTGTGAACCTGCCTTACATCATATCCTGAAGGGTTGGGAGCTGCCAGCCGCCACGGCAAGCGCTTTGTTTGAATTGGAAGTAGCGGCGGAGAGCCCGTGTCACAGCGGGTGTGTTTATATGTGGTGGCGGGCGTTAACTTACTGTGAGAGAGGATCTGACTCTGCAGTTCTCAGCAGGAGCACCAACGCCACTGAGTAGCATGAGCTGTGATCTCATCCTGCTGTTTGATGTTTGTGTGTGTGTGTGTGTGTGTGTGTGTGGCTGTAGTGGTGGTTCTGCTGTACAAGGAAGGGTCAGTGCTGATGCTTGCCTAGGTTTTGAAAAGTTCAGTTTTGCTTGTTTAGAGGCCAGTCCAGCAGAAGCGTGACTAAGAGGTGGCCAGGTTTGGCAAGCGCTGTCCCTGAAATCAGATGGGGTAAACCAAAGTCAGACCAGAAATTTACCAGTCAGGAAATGATTGTGGGCAGTGTTGCAGGCATAGTTTCTGGAGCAAGCGTGGCTAGCAGGCTAACAACAGCAGCATTTTTACAAACGATCAATGCTTCCTGAATAAGAGATCAATCTCACTCTGTCTCTTTAATTGGCGTCCAGACTTACTAAATTCTGCGTGAGTTGAACAAGGCGCGATCTATTTGTGAAAGGAAGTTAACACCTCTCGCCCTGAATGAGAACAGCTTTTTGGTGTGACTGTGAAATAAATTAGGGTTTGTCACCAACGTAATATCTTTGCTCATGATTGATGATCCATGAAGTGGAGCCATCTAACCGGTATATTTTATGTCTTTTTTTTTCCCCACCCATGTAGAACAAAGAGAAGACCCAAAGAGGGATCCTGTGATGTGTAACTAAAGCAGGAAATATGTCAGACAAGAGCTTGAAGCTGACCACAGTAAGTCATATAATACTGTATATACATATAGGTAATACATGATTAATATGCATTTGACGGTTAGGAAATTGTCCCACTGGTTCTCTTTTGCGATGTGGCGTGCACTAGCTGCCTTTTGCTAACATCACTCAAGCTAATTTGAGATTAAACAATAAAATATCAGTTTAAAAAATAGGTTCATATTTTTTCAAGTCTTTCTTTATTTAGTATTGACATGCCACGTACACTGAAAAAGGTATTGGTCACTCATGCCTCTTCTCCATACTGGCTGTAAAGTGATTCCTGACTAGAGCAAATCCATTGCAATGAAAAGTGAACCAATTCCACAGTCATTCTGTACAAATTCAGCTGAAGCTAATATGTGGCTTCAGCTGGTTAAGTTGGCCAAACCAAGTTGCTACCTTCCAAAGTTTTTTTTTTTTATGATTACAGTCTTTAGCTGCAGAGGAGGGATACGTCCTGGCATGTAAGGTTTGTTGCCAGGACACAACACCGACAATGAACCTGCATGTGACTTCCAAGATGAAGATACCCCCTAAATTTGGCTGCTGAAGCTTTAGGCCAGTTCATGGTTCCCATGCGGTTCGATACATACTACAATCAAGGGTCTGCAGACACAGATGCTTTCCACATGTGCACACAAGAAAACAAGTTTGCAGTAATGACAACTTTCTGGAGTTGTAAAATCCAGTCTGTGAATATTACAAACCGCTGTGCAGTGTCTTACTGATCAGTCTTTAAATGCAATAATCTGTTACTCCAACCGGACATGCTGGATTGTTTCATTTCATTGTCTAACCAGCAGTTTAAACAATACACCCACACCAACCCAGCCCCATGTTTTGTTTTACACTGGGCTGTTTTCGGTCTGAATGTAGTCGAGGAGTTCCTGTATGTCGCTGAAGAACAAGAAAGTCGAAAAAGAAAAGCGACAGCTTGATGAGAACAGGAACACAGTATGTACGTACAGTAGCTGAAACAGACATTCCTGTTTGTTTTCCCACTGCATGTGCAGTTGGCGTGCTTGCAGCGCGTACTGCGGTCTCAAACTTTTTGGGACTTTTTGGGACCCTCACAGGCAGATGACGAAATTTGCATCACGTGGCCCAACGCACATCCTCACAGACCCTTGCGGCCACGAGGATGTGGAATGCACAGATCAAAGTGTGTGGTTGTTGTCCCCCATCTTTCAGAGCGTAATCACAGTAACAAAGAGTCACTGATTGTGTCGACGTACATCTGGCATGTGAGTATTGCATCATACACATGAAAATATCCGAATCTAACCATTAAAGGTTATGGTAGTCCTCAAGAGCTATCAGGCCAACATTTGGTAGGAACAAGTAGACACTTTCCTTGTGCTTGTGACAAGAATCAACAGGTTTGGTGGGAACTGTAGTCATATTTTGAGAAAAGCCAGACACCCATTTTCAACCATGGTCTCAGTTGTTTATAATAATGATGAAATGCAGCTCACGTATCTTAGTCTAGCACAAGTTCATTTATAGATTTCATTGATGTAACAGTGTTAGAGCGGTGTTCAATTAGACTGCTTGTGATTTAGCAAAAAATAATTCTGCTTCCTTTGTTTTGATTTTTCAATTATTCAGTTGAATGAGAGAGTATGGCCATGCTGTCTGAAACCGGGCCAGCTGTTCATGGCTTCCCTCGGTGGCTCTCACTCCATCATCACAGCCATGTTGCTATTGTTGTCTCCGAACCCCAGTAGAGATGGAGGCGGGTTGATGACATGATGTGACTTAGTAAACCCATAGTTCCTCTTTCTACGCGACAAGAAGAGGCCTTTTGTTATACTTACACACCCTCATGTCTTAAATTAGACACACAGTCGTGACATTTGACACCAGTGCAGACTGCTACTTCCATCAATATGATATAGTGCAGTGTGAAGGCATGTCGTGAGAAGTGGCTGACATTAGTACGTGTGTGGGTTCTGCTGTTGTAAGCTGTTCAGTCGATTGCTGGATCGCAAATGTGTTCTCATTATAATTGTAGTCTCTCTTTTTCTTTTTGTTTTGTTCTTAGCAGTAAATAGTTCCAAACCGTCAACGATTAATAACCCAAGTATCAGAATGAGTGCATGTTGGTTTGCATGTGGGTGTTGCCTTAAACTCTTGAGATTAGAAGATACCTTTTCCAGTGCAGGTACATCCATATCTAGCAGACAGTCTGAACGAACCTTACTAGGCAGACAAACACACCAGAGTTCATGTTACCTGACCCAAAGTGGTTAGTTGTGAAAGCACCTTTAAAAGTCAGGGTGTTAGATGATAAAGCTTCATTTTCAAGTCATATACAGATCCAGACTGCCGAAACTGATAGTGTGCAACAGTGAGGAAAATAAGGGTACTACTTTCTAAAATCTGTTAACACGACTCCTCTTGCAGGCCTTTAAGACATCCATGACCGTTTCACACTGTTATGACTGTCCTTGTATGCTCCTAACAAGGGTTGCGCACTTACTCATGTGTCCATGCATGACCTCAAATGTTGACTGATGGATCACTGCTCTAATTGGCGTTGAGTTTGCGTGTCTTTTTACTTTCTCTGGTCAGGGATAGTATCTGACAGGTTCTGTATGGATTGGGTTTCAAAGCAGAGGCTGAATTTTGAAACCAGACATCTCAGGTTCTTCCAAAATTTAAGTGTTTGTTAATTCTTAATGGATATCTAACAAAATCCCAGAGCGTAGTATTTTATTTAAGCTGTGGTAGGCTTGGAAACAGAACTCTGCTCTTGTCTCTCTAGCCTGATTGGCATCATCTCTGTCCAGTCATCTGGTATTGCAACCTGTCTTGATGGGATTGACAGATTTCAACATAGACACACAGGACATCCTGTCATTATTGATTTTCTCTCAGAGAGGAACGGCTCGGGAATGTTCCGCTACTTCTTGGTTATCGATTGTTAGAAAGTAGAGAGAGCTGACATTGGGATTCATGGGTTACTGAGCAAATGCTGCTCAGCTTTAATGGAAACTGACACTTAAAGAAGAGATGTGTGAAGCTTCCAGTATGTATTCATGCTGCAGGGCTCTGTGTTGCACTGGATGTTGTTGTATTTGATCAGATTTCCTCTGGTTCACCTCTGGGTATTAAGAGGTAAAGAAGCCGGGGGGCGGAGGGGAAGACAGATAAATCATTTGTGTGTCTGAAAGTGAATAGAGAAGAGTTTGATTCCAAGAGAAGACCATTTGGAAAAAAAATGACACATGACTCAATGGCTGGTGGCATAAAATCAATACTATCTTCTTTATCTGTTCTTTCTTCTGTTCATCTTTACAAAATGTTGTGTATTGTTCAAACCCACAGAATTTTTAGCTGACATCTCAAAAGATACCAATGAAATGTATATAAAATATATAAAATACAAAATCCATTCGAAAACCAATGGTTGGTTATATGCTGAACTTAAGCTAAGCTAACTAGTGATTCACAGAAAGCTTAATTTTTAACATACAGACATGGAAGTGGTGTTAATCTTCAATGGAAAGTGAATAAGCACAGTTCCTGAAATGTTGATGTAGCCTAGAGTAGTTAAATCATACAATTTCAATTTCACAACACTAATTAGCACCGTGTAAAATCCCATTCAATTATGCTAAAAGTGTTAGCGACTTAAGAAGTGGATCTGTGATGCGTTTGCGCGCGATGGACTAAAGAGACTTTATTTTGTTTTGATGCACTCTTTGCACTATTTTGGTCAACTGCTGCATTTTATCCTTACTGGCTATGTAGTTTGCTAGTTAATTCCACTGTTAGCGCAGGTTTTTTTTTTTTTTTTTTACAGTGTACAAGAATTTAGCGCATCAGTGACTAAATTTATGTTGTTGTTTGTGTTTACCATTGTGCACATCAAGAAGGCAAAATGATTAATTCTCTAATGACAATAAATCTCTAAAGTCAGTAGTAATCTGGACTTAAGTGATTAATGAACCATCCAGTTGACAGTCTTTATTGTTTTTCTATGTGCACACATTATGTTTCTTTAGCTTGTTATTTTCTCATTGAATCACTGGACAGATCTACATTGTAACTAGAACGTGCATTGGGTTACACCTGCTCATTATCTGGTTTACTGTTCAATACATGCAGTCAAATCTACAGCAGTGTTATGTGTTTCTATTTCACTATGGTCATCCATCGTCTTGGCTCCCACTGTCCCTTAATTCTTATGAGTCTGGTCCAATCCTTGTGGTTACCTTTTAATTGGTCATTTCTCGCACTGAACTTAGTGGTAACACATACTGGTTACATCGAACTATTCCTTTAAGGTAGACAATGGTTGTGCTTTATTTAGGACAACACACAGCCTGGAGTGTGTTCACTCTGAGCGTGTTTTTGAACAGACAGCTGAGAATGATGGCATGACAAAGAGGGATTCTGGATTTCATTTAACCTGAGTCATAGTTCGATTAATCATTCAACCAAGTTAACTGCTGAGATCCGGGAATGTGGCAACATTGCCAAAAAAGAAGTTTGACATTTCCTACATTTCGCAGGCACTATATTTCTACCTCAAAAATAACAGTGTCACCACATTTCCAGATCTGAACAATTACAGTAACTTGGTTAAATGATAGCCATAACTGTGACATTGGATAATTAAGACAAGACATCCCCACAGTGTATTTACTATTGTTCTCAGCTGCCTAAAACTAGCAAACTAAAGAAATAAAAGTTGAATGAAATCACTACCAAACCATAATTCTCCTTTAAAGGAAGCGTCTCTGTTTAAAGCAAGGAGTCTCTCTGTCTGTCCGTCTGTCTGTATGTTTGTCCTTCACAAATCTCAAGAACCATTCATCCGATCTACTTCGCACTTGGTGGGTGTATTCCTGGGGATGCAAGGGAGTGCACTGTGGAAATTTGCTGCAATTTGGACACATGACACATTTGATATGAATACACTTGGAATAAACAAGCCAACAGTGAGCCGCTCCACTCTGCAGCAGGGAGGGGCTTTCTGGGCTCCGTCTGCACTTCGTAATCGGAGCTGTGCAACCCTGCCATGAGAGAGAGGAGAGTATGTTATCTCCTTTCTTTGATAATGTTAAAAGTTATGGGTTGTGGGTCTGAGAGCACGAGTGAGCGACAGAGAAACGGGCTTGAAAGTTTCCTCTGAGAGGGAGAGAGAAGCCAATGGACGACAGAAATACAACGTTATTTTCTGATTGCTTCACAGCGGTTAGGTTCCGAGGCACAAATTAAAAATAAAAACCCATCAAACACTCAACAGGTGATTTACTGTGGAGAGAAGAGGCTCTTTGTGTGCAATTCAGACATGTTTAACATTAATACACTTTGAATAAACAAGCAAACAGCGAACAGCAGGGGCTGTTTGATATAAACACCGTCACATCACAGCCAGACAGGTCTTCTGGGCTCTTACTCGCCAATACTCAGTTAATGCCCAGGAGAGAAGAACAAGTGCCCACAGAAGAACAAAAAAAAAAAAAAAAAAAACAGAAGCGGAGGCAGTAAAAAGAGCCAATATGAGCGCAGACACATTTGATTGGCAGTGAAATCAACCACTGGAAGGCCATAAACTGCTTCTACAATTCAACCTCAGTTTAGTCTGTCTGGATTAAAAGCATTTCATTTGTTACAACCATTTATCAGTTGAAACATATATATGTAGTTCATGAGAAATGACAAGCCATTGGACTGTTCTGAACAGGCAAGTTCTGGACGGACACTGCACTTGTCGGTACAAATGTTGAAAGGTGCCAAAATGAAGGTTCAAGCGGTCAAGGTGCGATGTACTTACATTGGTTTCTTTTATGCATGGTGGGAGTATTTTTTTATTTGAAATATGGAGCTTTTATTCCTTCGGTTTCGTTGTTTTAGGCAGTCAAAATCTGATGCTCTGAGTCACATCGAAACATGATCCAAAGCAAACTACAGAAAAATCACTCCCCAAGTCTGCTGTTTGGACTGATGCTCATATTCAGCTGGTTCTTCATTTGGACCATCATACTTTCCATTGACAGCTGACCAAAAACTACAATTGGACAATTTGAGCATAAACAATGTGAGCACCATCCTCAAACGTTCCTCCTCACCAGCTCTTGCTCCTCGGTGAATACAAATCATAACACAATCACAGATGAGATTCTCTGAGAGATATTGAGATATTGAACTGTTGCCAATAACTTGTGAAAGAGAACTCTTCATGTGCACACAGACTGTTTACACTCTTGCCAGCAGACCTTGACGTACATCCTTCACTCGCAGTCAATTCACCCACACATTCAAACAAAACACCCACTTGCCTTCCGCACAATCAGATATCAGCCGGGCTATTTGGAATTGCCAGATATTTGGCTTTAGATGAAGAGATTTTGCTGAATCATAGTGGTGGTGTGTTGGATAGACGGGAGATTCCAGGAATGCATCAGCTCTTACTGTAACATGCCGCGTTTTGGGAAGCTGGTGTGGCACGGAGCCAAGAAAGAAACAGGGGGAAGTTGAAGATTTACAAGTTGGCCTGTGGTTAGTGCTTTAGCTGACTAACTGTATGTGTGTGTGTGTGTGTGTGTGTGTGTGTGTGTGTATGTGTGTGTGTAGCCAAAATGCATTCATCACACGGCTGCTGTGTGTCTGCCCGGCAGCGAGGCCGGAGTGTTTGAATTACATGATGAGGTGCTTTTGGCACCGTGTGGCCAGTAAAGGTTGCTCTTTGTAATTTAAGTGTGCATATGTGTGTGTGTGTGTGTGTGTGTGTGTAGGTGTGTGTAGGTGAGAGAGGAAGAGAGAGAGAGAGGGGGTTTGTTTTCTGACTCACTGTTTTATGGGCTTTAGGAGAAGTGTGTCACACTCAGAAACAAGTGCAGTGTAATCCAGAAAGGTCTCAGGAGTGTTTGAACTATGTATCTGTGTGTGTGTGTGTGTGGTCTGTCATAGGCTACTTTGGGGACTTGGAACTGGAGACGGCTTGTCCAACTGGAGACAAAAACCGTTCCCAATGGGGGAAAAAAACTTGATTTTTGGGTCAGTGGTTAAGGTTAGGGTAAGGGGGGTGGGGATGAGGGTAAGGGTTAGAGTAACTCTCCAGGAAATGAATGTAAGTCTATGTAATGTGCCAAGAGGATGTGTGTGTGTGTGTGTGTGTGTGTGTGTGTGTGTGTGTGTGTGTGTGCAAACTGCTAAGAGTTTTAGGGGATGAGTAGGTGCGTTTATTGGCAAAGAAATGGCAAAAGATCTCCGTTTACTGTAAACGGGTGATGAGTCAAGATTATGTCACGACCTGTTTCCCTCTCTCTCTCTCTCACACACACACACATACACACACACACACACACACACACACACTTAAAGCCCCTCCTTCACGCTCTCGTTCTTCCTGGCAGCATGTGCCCCGCTGAGTAGGAGGTGAAAGCTTTCCCTGTCACCCCGCCCCCCCTCACCCCATTCACTCTCCTTAAGGCCTGTTTTCCAGTTAACTTTAGATCCACGAGCAGCAGCATGTGGCTATTTTTACCCCTTCTTCAAATTGGCCTGTTAAGATTGTTTATCTGTGTCCAGGGAGGAAGGCCTCTTGGCCAGACCGGCCGCTCGCCGCAGCTCTGGGAGTGGACTGGAGTTGTGTGATCCATTCCCGGAACTGAGCCCAAACAAAGCCAGATGTTTGAAATTCTCAAGAAGGAGAGGTTTTTATTTTGTCCTCGCTCTGTTCTGGGTGGTAAATAGGGTGAGGAGAAATATGTCAGCCTTGTTTGTGTTCGACAAACGCAGGAACTCTTGAGGCGAATCCGTGATGAGGGCGTTCTGCTTCAGAGGAATATTCATGGCTTGTGGGCACTGCAGTGCTTATTCAAAGGATAATATCAGTGTTTGTCTCGACTCTTTTCATTTGTGCCAATCACGTCGGTTGCCTGTCTTTCATCCTTTCTTGCTGCAGGTGTCCGCGCAATGTTCAAGAGATATCAGTTCTTTCTTCCCTCATTCAGGAGAGGCTTTTTTTTTTTCTTCTTCTGCTATTCATGTTTTGTTTGTGGTGAGGTCTGGCAACTGGATGATTCATTCAACACATAAGTCCAGATCGCCATCGACTTTTGTTTAGATATTCACTGTCCCTCGGGGATGAATCCTTTTGACTTTGGGTGACTTCTTGATTGTTAAAAGCCACACCAACATCAAGTCAAAGGCTCCCCCGGACCAACACTTTGGTCTCTGAAGACATATGTTTGAAATTCAGTGGCTGGATCTCCATGAATTTTGCTGTTGATATGCATGCTCCCCAGAGGATGTGTTCTAACAGTTCTCCAGACCTTTACTCTAGGTTGCATCAGTCCAAAATTTCCACTTGCACACAAGAAATTACGTAATCTAACTGGCTGTTGGCCATGAAGTTTCCTGAGTGCATTAATGCTCTAAAAGGGATAAATCCTTTTGATTTTAATGATCCAATGGTGCTTCTCCTGGCACCTCCCTCGGGACGAACTTCAGATTTTTAGCCCCACTAATAAAAAGGCACCTAGAATGGCGAAATTCTACCAAACTACAGTCATGGACTCATTATTTGTCATATGATGAGTTATCAGATAAAATCCACATACATTGGTAACTGACTTTGTTACATTTTGGTAGTTGTAAATTCTGCAGCTTGAAGAGACAGATGCATTTAGCCCCTTTCAACATCTGGCTAGAATGCGTCAGATTTTAATCAGTCTCTTTTGCTTCTTGCTGCTAACTTTGCCTTTTGAAATCAGATACGTGATCCTCCTTAGACAAACAGGGTACGCGGGCCAGAAAGTGATGTAGCCGCGTCCAGTGGACAATGGAAGTTACGGTCACTAGTGAGTCTTTGTTTACACGATTGAAACAGCTTCCACATGGAGAGACAGTCTGAGCACGGTAATCCTGAAAGCCTTCGTTTGACTCCGTCGAAGTCGGTGTTTCATCCATACTTCTCCGCTAAAAGTGTTTCATGTCAGCGCTCACTTTAGACTCTCCTTCCTGTCCATCAGCTGACATCCACAGAAAGAAGCGGGGCGTCTTTGTTTTCCATGGCAGCAGTTAATTATAAGCTACTGTAGGTTTTTGAAACCATGAAATATGAGTTATGAAAATCTGCTTATGACATGAATTGTAGAGTAGACAAAAGCCGTACACTGTAAAATACACTATCCTGCTTAAGTATCCGTGCAGTATCTTTGTCAGCTGCGTTGAGTGTGTGTGTGTGTGTGTGTGTGTGTGTGTGGCACTGACTTAAAGAACCGTTATGTTCCTTATCTGAGAATGATGCTCTCCGCTGCCGCCATCAGCCACGCTTCAATTAGCATAACTCTGTACGCTGGGGCTTATGCCCGCCTCCCTGTGGGCTTTCACTCTGCACGACCTCCGCCTGAACCACACCACTGACGCACATTAACACACACAGGGCCCTGGGGCTATACACACTACTACAGCATGAGCCGCTTTATGGTAATGTCATTGATGAGAGAAACAGCGGTGGTCTGTCTCAGAGACGTTTATCCATAAATCCAGACGTTGGTGAGCAGTAATAAAAAGGCCCCGTAGCCAAACGCCAAGACAAATTGTATCCAGAGACAAGTTAGTTCATCTCCCGAAAGGGTTCGCTGTGTTTCGGTCTTTGGAGGAATGATGCGTTATGGTACTAGGTTTCAGTGCTGTAATACGGACTAGATTGAGGAGGCCATGAAAACAAGGGGTCGAAACTTTAAACCCAAATATGATGCCATAGATAGCTCTGGTTTGATTTTGGTAAGACTTCCAGAGAAGTCATGTTGAAGTCAGAACATGTTGACTGCTGTACGCAATCAGCCTAATGGAGGCATTCCAATTAAAGGTTTCAAAGTCGAACGTGATACAAAATCTCAGAGCAAAATTGGGTTACAACAAGTTGAGTTTGCAAACTTTAACCACACATACACACACGCACACACACGAGCGTGCTTAAATGGCAAGAGGCACACATTTACACGTCCATTTCAAACACCTGTGTGCTTTGGCTGGTTTCCCAACGATGAATGGTTGGGTTCGTGCCAACTTTCACTCCCCATTCCCAGGAAGTGTTAAAATAATCATCCTTGACTGCAGTATATTACTATTCTTTAGGGATTTGGGAGATTGTATTATTGGTTCCACCATGAATAACAGTTAAGCAGTGACTGCTCTATGATTCACCGTCTGTAAAAACATGCGTCTATCAGCATCTTCTCTTTCCCGCGTCTGTGTCAAGCTGCTCCAATTTTCCTGGAACAGATATATGTGAACAATAAGATACCTCACAGAGAGGGGGATCTCTTGACGGGAAGGGAGGATCAGTATCAGGTCAGTGGCCCTGAGGTGCCGGATCTGTCTGACAGGCTGCCTGCCTGGAGGAACAGTCCACTGGGAGAATTTAGAGGAGTCACAAAGCACAGGGTGATTAATGGTTTTTAATACTGTAGATGCAACCAAGTCTTTCTATTCTCTTACAGGAACAAGTGAAGGGTTTGATTACACTGCAGTGCAATGCATACCCCCTTTGGGAATTAGATGTTAAGTGATATGTATATTTTTATATATATATATATATATATATATATATATATATATATATACATAGCAAACATAGCTGCTCAAGGCATTTGTGGCCAAACTAGGGTCCAGGTACCTCTAGTTTATGAGGACTAGTTACATATTTCTCTCATTTCACTTTTGCCAACATGTTGACATGTGATTACAGGTTCCACTGTCTCTATAATCCTCCCTAAAATAAAATTATCATTCTTAACTTACCCCAAAAACCTCCCCAGGTGGATTTCCATGGGACAAAAGTAATCAAACTGTTGTTTGTGGTTTCAGATGTCTTGGTGGCTAACTGTGTTTTTGTTGTAATTTCATAGTGTGATATCATGCCTTGTAGAATCTTCTCAACTTCATACAAGGGGTAAAAATAATATTTTTCCTTTGGTAAGCACCTAAAAAGAAATCCCATACTATAGTTATATATCTTTACCTGTGGTTCCATTTACAGCGGCTTTCTTTCCACATAATTTAAAGCAGTCTTAATAGATTTTTTGGCCACTTGAGGGGAGCAGAGCGATGCCTAAACACCAAATTGCCCAATTATTACCATATCAAACTGTCATGGCTATATTAGCGAACAGTTGCTTGCATACATATTGAGCAGACACAATTGCAACATTAGCATTCACTTGGAGTTTGGAGAAATCCAATATTCACTCTCCACCACAAATATCTGTCTCTTTATCAGATTAATGTTCACTTTGACCAGCTAAGTGCTAACTTGTCTGTCTGTAGTTTAGTGCTGGGCAGGTTGTGTCCAATATGTTAATCAGAGCTTTGGCAATAAAAAAACAAACATCTACCTGCTGCAGGTGGAAACAAACCATAAAACCAAAACAATGAGCTGAAAGATGCTAAAATGCTCCACAGAGATGAAGGGAACTGCAGAATCTGGTGATAGATTTTTGTGGGTTTCATACTATGTGTCACACCTTTCACATTACATATAGTCATCTGACTTATTGTGAATATAAAAATATGCTGTCTTGGAGACAGCAATGCTAGCCATGCTCGACAGCTAAATGCTGAAAAACAACATGAACAACATTATAGTGGCATACTGTTGTAATGTGACAAATATTGCAATCGTAAAATCTTTTTATAATGTTAGTGATACAGGAGTTTGAAACAGGAAAACAAGTTGAATTTGTGTACTTTAACCTTTTGGATAATACTTGTTGTTTATAGCTGACTTTAAATATGACATCCATATAAAGCTTTGGCAACTTGTTAATGAATCAGCTGGTCTCTGTGAATCATTTCTACCTGTTTTACACCATTGTTTTCAAAGATCACAGTTGATGTGATTTAGGCGATACAGAGGTGTGTGCATGCCTGCATCTTTGCTTTTCAGTGAAATTCGTTGTGCTTGGACACAACAAAGCATCCTTTTTCTTTTTTTTTTATTAGCGACTCACCCACACACCCGCTCTCTCATGCATGCAGATTCCTCACTCTCTCCATTTCTCACCTAAAGGTGTGTGATGATGCAGCGTGTGGCAGGTGGTTCAAACAGTGGTGCAGGAGTGTGAATAATACTTCTCGCTAAACGGCGCGGACATCCTGTGCAACTCTTCGATTAATGTTCCTGTCCCTCCTACACTCACTTTTCCATCCATCCATCCATCAGCTCACTTATCCATCCCTTCCCCCAGGTTGCACAGTACGTTGCGCAAATCCGTAGTTTCACATGATGATTCACGAAAGACAAATCTTTGACCCCAAAAAAATGGACTTCTTATGAAAGACGGCCGATTATCAGCACAGTGGAGTATTGCACCATGACTCAGCAAAACAAGAACCGAGGGACAAAAAAAAAAAAAAATCTTATATAAACTCGCAATCGACATTATTTAACGTCAATTCTATCCCTCTCCTTCCAGGCAGTGAGGCAACGTGGATGTACGTACCAACGAATGGACCAGGGGGGATGACATCACCGTCACCCGTGGGAGCCAGGGCCTGCCATTCATGACAGCGGTGTGTGTGTGTGTGTGTGTGTGTCTGTCTGTCTCTGTGTGTCACTTCCTGGGAGAGAATAGAACAGGAAGCTAGGGTGAGAGCCGACAACAAGCCCTCGCCTCACCTCCACAAGGAAGCCTTTCTCCCCAGAGAGAGAAAAAGAGGGATGTGTATGTGTGTGTGTGTGTGTGTGTGTGTGTGCGTGTGTGTGTGTGTCCTTCGCTCACTCCTGCATTCATACTGCAGAGTGCTGGTTCTGGGTTTGCGTAAGCCTACTGTGTGCATTTACTTTTAGCTCAAGTCTGACCTTTTTTTTTTTTTAAAAAAAAAAAAAAAAAAAATCAGAAAATTGAGGTCACTTTTCTTGCCAGTTGCGTGCAGACTCTGCAGAGGGGAAAATGTCTACCTCAGCCACCATGGCATTGCCAGGGTTTATTTTTCCTTACACGCCAGAGCAGCACTTAACATCTGTGACATCATGCCCTCTCTTTGACCTCAAATACGATGACCTCCACAACACGGGTCCAATGGGACTCTGACATTGACGGGAGGGTGAAACTTAATGTAGGTGGAAAAATGGAGAATGTAACAGAAAATATCCAAGGATGAGGAAAGCAAGTTAGAAAACGATTGCTTGTGATTGCTTACATTCCAATGTAGTGCTCAGTATCCTGGTAAGCTGCTTGTTTTTAACACTCTACCTTTCATTTCTTATTCCGTGTTCGGTGTGACCGCCCCAGGCACTGACAGATTCTCATTCATGCAATCACCTTAAGCGTCATGTTTCATGTCAAATATGCTCGTATCAAATATTCAAAGCAGGTATTGTTCCACCATAAAAGACTAAGACGTCAAACAAGCCTTTTATTAGTATCACCTATGTGAGACTAGTCGTTGTTGTTGTGGTGTTACTTCAACTCTGTGAGACTCTAGTCTTTGGTTGTATTATATAGCATTATATTATAAGGTGAGGTGTTCCCATTGTTTGTCCGTCTTAACTTTATATTCACTCTTCTTTCTGCTGCGTCGTGTCATTTATTTCCTATTAACTGGCTCCGAGTTGATACTGAATGTCTGCTGAGTGACCCTGTCTGTTAACCTTTCTAGACTGAGGGTGAAGAGAGATGACAGGTTCCTTTGTGAGGATAAAGGGAGAGTCATATCGCCAACTTTTTTTAAAGGGTAGCATGGGAGCTTCCAGATATATGCCGCCCTCTTGTGCCCATAAGCAGAATTGCGGGAGTCCAGTCTACTTGAACCACATGTGACAACATGGCAAAATATTGTGTCATGAATTTAAGGGAGTCTCATTGTGAGGCTGTATCACACGATTAATTAAATGTTCTCCTCCGCCTTCTCCCCTCCACCCTTCCTCCACCCTCCTAAACCCACGGTCGAAGCCC
This sequence comes from Euthynnus affinis, assembly GCA_029490765.1. Classification (NCBI taxonomy): domain Eukaryota; kingdom Metazoa; phylum Chordata; class Actinopteri; order Scombriformes; family Scombridae; genus Euthynnus; species Euthynnus affinis. Next base: position 21,184,332 of record CM055860.1, on the reverse strand, counting down.
CAAATAAAAGATTTCCCAACCTCTGACATCGAGGTTGTAGCAGGTCATCTGACACCCATCCTTCAAACACCTGTGTGGGCCACTGGGACAATGTGGTATTTACTGTAGCCTTGTTGTCATGACGACCTGACTGGTTACATAAGTGCTTGGGCACCGGTTCCCACAACCTGCGGTGTACAGAGGTCTTTGTGCTGTGACATGAGACACCACACACTCACTGTCGCTGTTTGTACATTCTTCCAGCTGGATGTGCTGCTCTCCTCTTATGTGATAGAGGTGTGAAGACAGCAAAGCCAAAACAGACAGTCAAAATCACAACGCTTTCTTGATTCTACTGAGCAAATCTGACTCATCAAAGATATCACTGAATATTTGCGATCTCACTTGTTTTCGTTGGTTTACCAATCGACTGTTCACTAATCTGAACCCTTGTCCAATCATAGCTTAGCAACTGTAACTAGGCATGGCAGGCATGGGATTTTAGGAGTTTGGAGGTTTAAACCCATGGATTAATTTTAAGAACTGGATGCCGGGCTCAAAGATGGCACCTATTCAAACAGATGGGAATTGTGTGGCACACAAACTGAAAAAGTTTCTAGCTTCCAGGTTTGCTTCTGCCTTGTGTGAGTTATTTTATTTTCAGACTTCATTCATTTGGGGGGTTACAGGTGACCTTTTAGAAAAAAGCCCAGTTCACAACTAGCACATCCACTTATAAGAGAAAACATGGTTTAAAGATATTCTCCAAGCAGCCAAACAGGGTTATGTTAAAATGAAATAACAATATGATCCTAAATTTTTCATCATAGTTATAATACTAAGACTAACCAGCTCTACACAGCAATAGAGATCAATCACTGTTTTTTAACTTCCATGTCCTCTACTTGGAAATAAAGACTGATGTTGACCTTTTGTCTGGGACCGGTTAGCTTTAGCCTCAGTCTTTTAGCATGATATCATGCATGTAGCTATCATGTATGTAGTCATCAAGTTCATATTTAAGAACCCCTTTTACAGGATTCTCGTTTTAATATGAGTCAGCTGGAAACATTAAAAATTCTGCCCGAGAAGCTTTGTCAACCAACTCTTGGAGCTACCATTCGCCCAATCAGCTAGCTAGCTACAGTTAATAAAATCTGATAGCAACAGTCATTTCAGCTGGCTAGAAATGGGAGCTTCTTTTGCCTACCTGTGTGTGAAATCAAGGGCCATAAAATCACTATGAATTTTGAATGGTAAATTGGCCGTGCTGTAAACTGCATGTGCTTTGCGAGAACAGCTTGATAGGCGTAGCAACAATAACTTGACGAATAGTTGATTCGCGTTCAGAGCAAGTGAAGCACTCTTGCCCATTACTAGATTTTATTAGAGTTTGAAGGAAAAGAACATTGGAAGGATTTAAAATGGTCATTTCACTGTACATAAGAGGAAATGGACGTGTTCATACAAGGAAATAAGGGAAAGGTATGTCACTGTCGCATGTACACGTGTCACATGTGTCACATAGCTCTACCTGCTAGACAGGTATAGTCAGGTGCATTCAATGTTACTGTGAAGAGAATGAGCCTGGGGGATGGTGAATGACCTATTGTTGGAGTTGAGGGGTGTGTACAGTGAAGTCATGTATACTACTGCATGCATACACACACATTCATTGACAGGGGCTCTCCGCTCTGTTGTCATGGGATTCTTTCTCTACAGGATCAATGGTAGCCAGGATAAAGCTGTGAGCACCCAAACATGGTTTAGAACAAAGTAAGTACACATCATTCTATACTGTATGTTTGTGATGTCTAAAATAAGACCACGCTTTCAGTATGCAGCTGGCAGCACCCAGTATGAGGTTACTGTCATGTGCTGTCAGCCTTGTTTCTTGTGATGTCTGTGCTGTTTGAATTCCTCCTCTGCTGCCGGAGGCGAATTTTCACGTGTCGTTCCTGCCGTTCATGCCACCGAGCTGCCATGACAACCACATTTAAGACAGACTTCCGTTAAATGAAAAGCGCTGTCATGTTTCTCCTCCTCTGACGGCATGCCTCATCCACTGGCAGAGTGACACACGTGAACAGTGAGACACTGAAAAAAAAAAAAAAAAGTATGACTGAATTAACTTGACTGCCAGCGATGTTGTGTGTGTTTTTTTTTTATGCATGGCTGAGTGGCTTTTCAAGGTGTTCCTTGTATTGCTATCATTATTGTGATGTTCTTCTGATAAATAACAGGCCTTATTATTTATATGATCTGATTATTATTGTTGTTAGTAGTAGTAGTAATTATAGTAGTTTTTCAGTGTTATTTCAAGAATTTAAGTTAATTCATGACGTTGGAGATACTGGTTTACAGGGCTGGATTAACATGCTAGGGCAGACATGAGCTGGGGGCCTCTATTTAGCCCCCTAAGATGCCCCCACAATCAGTGAGCATTTCTACACTGGAATATTACCAGAATGCACCATGTAACCCTATATTACCCGAAATATTACAAGTTTTAACACTAGATTTTGACACAGGACCCATCCACAAGACTGGATCTAAAAATCCAGGAGCTACCTGAGGACCCTTACTCTTTCAGTTGTTAATTGCGGACCTTGAGCTATTATTATTTTGTCAGATGTATTTTTACTTTGTGGCAAATTGCTAAATATTTATTTACTGCATAAATGTTTGTTCACTTACTAGTTTACTCAATGTTGTTGTTTACTTATGTTTCAAATATCTCTCCATTAGGAGGTTAAATGGGTTCTCTTGCTAGGTTTTTCTTTTTTTTTAATTGATAAAATAAAAAAGACAATATGAACCACTTTCACTATCACTCCCTTTTTAATGCACGAGTCCGAAGCACAAACAGTAAAGATTTGTTTTTTTCCCCTCACTGTTCTGTTTAGATACAACTGTGTTTGGCAAGGCTTTACTTCAAGGCTGAGTAAAGATTGAACTGCATTTCCTCCTGACGAAGATAACAAACCCCCTCCCACCCTGATGTTGCAACTTGTTATGTAGATAGCGAAATGACATAGAACACATGAATAAAAAAATAAAATGTAACAAGTGACTATTGCTCCTTGCCGTCGGTTCATCTCACCGCTGCAGCTGTGGTCCGACACCAAAACATCTTCCCCCAGAAGCTGGTTTCACGTGGTGGTTTAGATTTGTGTTCCCGTTGTCTAGCACCATTTGAAATCAGTGTTCTTGGGGACAGGAGGACAGCTCTGGCAGTGAGGGAGCCTCAGGGGGACGAGCACAGGACAGCCCTTCCTCCTGTTCTTTCTCCACCAAAAGATAACTGATTTCCTCTGGTGCTTAGAGTCCACTGCAGCCTTCTAGCACCATTTGAAATCGGTTATAAAACCGTGGATCGATGCATCTGTGAGTCATCAGCAAAACAGAGGACATGCAGATGAAGAAAGTTACTGCAGGCCCCTTGTTTCTTGACCCAAGCTGGAAGAGAAAGCTTTCAGAATCCACAATATTGATGACACTACTGGATGTTGTTGTTAACTTCTACCAATCATGAATAAAAGCTTGATTTCAGCTCTAATAAATCTAATCGACTTGTTGTTTGTGTGTGAAAATTAAAGTTTACCATTTACATTAATTATAGGCCATAGTACAGTTAGTTGATGTTGCTGCAGTTCCTACTGATCACCACTAGAGGCTGATAAAAGTCACAGAATACTGAGGACCCTTTAAGGTGACAGAGTTGCTCCAAGTGATATACAGAATTCAATACTGCAGATTTTACAGAATAATAATTTCATGTCTTTGTTTTTCTTGTGACTTCTTTGACTCATGCATAAAACAAGACGAAGGAGTGGCAGCTGAGATCCTGTCCAGCAAACACAGAGCAGGATCTGAAACTGAGGCCAAAGCATCACATGGAGAAATGAAAGTGTGCAATGAACTATAAGCGCTGAATATTTAGTGTCCAAATGAGCTCGGAAGTGTGAAACATGATGTTCTAGAAAACAGTCTCGCTGACTGATCTTATCGCCCACCCTGAGCTTTTAATACAACCCCCAGTTCCAACAACAACAAGACAGAAATACTCACTTTGAAATGCAACAGGCCAGACAGAAATGTGTTTGGAACATGATCACAGAAGACTTTTCATGAGAACGAACTCCCGAGGGATGAGACTGGATAGCTGGAGTCCTGAGGAGGACTCCGGCTATCTGTTTTTGTGTCACTGTGTTCGCTATGGCGATAATCTTAAAGAGGGAGAGGGGAAAAGCAATGTTTACAGTGACTATGGATACAGTGATACAGTCAACAACACACCATAATCACTGAGAATTAGATACTGTAGGGTATTATGGTTTTAATACAACAAATAGTCAGCCATGTGTGCTAAGTGAACGTTTCAGCGATAATACCATAAGAGTAAAAAATACAAGAAATTGCCACATTTGAAGTCACGACATGGACAAAGCTTAACACTGCCATTCTATCATAGATAGAGCAGATGGTCATAATGATCCAGACAGCAGCCTGCAACATAAGAGCCACAGACTCATAAACAACAAGCCACATTAGCTTTCCTTCTAAAGGCTCTAACAATCAATCAAACAATCACCAGGGAAAAGATTAGCTTCTCAGCTATAACACATAAAATGACTTGTAAACATACTTGCAAATGTCATTTCAGCCCCATTAAATGCTGGTGTCATGGAAATGATCTGAAAACACTAAACACATGAAATAATACACAAAACACTGCTGGGTTGAAGATTAAAAAATATTTTTGTACAATAAGGAGACAGAACACACAAAGATTTGCATCAGTTTATCTCAGCCAGCAAAAGGCAACCCTGATCTTTTATAGTTGCAGAAGGAAGAAAGAAATGATCTGTGATTGGTCAAATCAAACAAACTTACAATTACAGATACATTTACATACACATGTAGGTTGTGTCATCTAAAGACACAAATCAGGGAAGAGCCCCAAAGCCATATGTGACCTTTAACCCCTTAACATGTCTTGTTTACTCCAAGACCCAGAGATTTACCTTCTTGGGGATGAAACAGGATGGAGAAGGCCAGTGGGCCCCTCAACAATAACAAAAGAACTTGTCTGTTCAAAGGCAAACACAGAGTCACAGAGAAAATGTAATGATCTCACTCCACATTTGTATATTAAAATGATAAGACAATCCTTTGGTCTTTGATTGCTTTTACATTCCCCCTTTCATCATTTTAATAACATGAGCCATAAAACACATTAACTGTATACATGAATAAACTCGAGAAATGAAGAAGACATTCAGAAAGATTAATCAAGCAAATCAATTTAAACAATCAAAGAGTAATATGCTTACCATACTAAAGCATAGTGAATATCAAAAACAAACTATTAATATGCTTTAACTAAAAGTAAATAGTCTATAATAGCCTAATACATGTATAGGCAGTACACTCAGAATATGGTGCATAACTATAAAATGAAAAGTAAACACACAATAATATGGCATACACATTACATACTGATTAGGGCACTAGCCCTAATAAAATCATCTTAATCGTCTTAATGCACAGTTCAACTCAAAACATACAATCATAACAAATATCACAAATATCATGACCAGTATTCTAAATGAGTTCAGCCCAGGATAAAATCACATCCTGATGTCTTCAACCCATGCATTTTATATTCAGTAGCATATAAACCACCATGGAGAGGTTTACTAGCCCTTGTAGTGCATGGTGGTAAGGAATCCATCTCTTCAACACTGTGGCATAATACACCATCATTACCAGTTTGTCCATCTCACTCCTTCCTTCACCACTATGAGCCTCGACAAAATCAAACAACCCCCATGTAGCTAAGAAAGGAGTCCACATTCCAACAAAAAACAAACCTGGGAACAGTTGGGGAATGGCATACCACAACAGCCAAAGGATTATCAACAGGATCAGATTTTTCAATATCAAACCATTATCAGAGTGATTTATTTGAGGTTGTTCACTTTCCCCCCTGACAAATGGTGGCAACATTTAAAGTTTACATACTTACAATAGTCATAATCTTTGTGATGGTTGATTCCTATCTCCAAACGTTCTGTTCACAGACACATTACCATGTGGTGGGCATGATGTTCCTCATTTGCCATCCCATTCCTCTGGCATTGTGGTAGTACAATCTTTTGCGCAGTGACCTGCTTGATGACACCTCCAGCAGACATCGCTTTCTTCTCCGTTGTCTCAAGGGAAGCTGCCTCTCCTTTGTCCACGGCTTCTGTTAGCTGAAGCATATTAGGCCAGCTGAACCATTAGCTGAACCATTTCAGCTGCAGCTTTAAATTTTTTCATTTGTTTTTTTTTTTTTCATTTTGAATGATTGTCTCAACCCAACCAGTCAAAGCAGACGACCGCCCACCTAGAGCCGGGTTCTGCTTGAGGTTTCTTCCTGTTAAAGTGGAGTTTTTCCTTACCGCTGTCGCCAAGGGCTTGCTCATGGGGGAATTGTTGGGTCTCTCTCTCTGTAAATTAAAGAGTATGGTCTAGACCTGCTCCATGTGAAAAGACCCCTGAGATGACTTTTGTTGTGATTTGGCGCTACATAAATAAAATTTAATTGAAACAGAATTGAAATCTCTGGAGACAAGCCGTCCACAAAGTTCTGTATAAACTGTCTTTCCCACACAGAGTCAGCAGTGGTATTGGATGGTTGGTTGTTATGCATATTAAAAACTTGGAGCTTTCTGGAGAAATAATAATCAAATGTCTCTTCTGGTTTTTGCACACATGCATTCACAGTTGTCATGTTTATAACTGGTTTGCATTTAGTTTATAATGCTTCACACAAGGCAATCAGCTGGTTTGGTAAGGAGCACCATTTGGAGTTTCCCAATATATTATAGGGTAGGACTGGAGTAGATGAGTCCCAATTAGCCAGTTTGATTTCTCCCCAAACAAGACCCAACTTGGTGACATAAACATGCACCAATTCCACTGAAGTAGGTTTGCACTGGACCGCCATCTTCTTCAGGGCAGTTGCAAATGTTTTCCCATTATTCTTAGGCTCTGTAAGTTTTTCAAAAATAGCCTGTAATTCTTTTTATCTTCCAGGGTCTATAAACATGCTGTACACCCCCAGCTCCATTGGGGCTTTCTATCATTGGAGCAAGAAATGCACTTTCCAAAGAACCTCCAAATGCTCATCCTTGTGCAGCTGCAGATGGAAAAGACGTCGAAGTTGACATCATGGACTGGTTAGCATGTGCTTTTTTCTGCATTGTTACAGGGCTCCATACAGGAGTGGAAGGATGTGGTGTCTCTTGAGGGCTTGATGTAAAACTCTTCAAGGCTTGATTTAGTAGACCAGTATATGGTGGAGGTGATAGGTCAGTAGATGATGCTGCAGCAGCTCCTCTGCTATCTGGTGCCACGGATGCTCCTCCTGCAGCTCGTAACTTAACTCTAACGCCACCACTTATAGGAGAAATGTTATTTTTGCTTGTGTGTGTTTTAAAAGATTATGTCGTCTGAATGCTTTCACCAGAAACTTGAACAAGCTTGAATAGGAAGATAATTACCACAGGCTTAATCTGTTATGAGTGTGTGCCCTTAATGAAGGATGAAACACAGGGAATGTCCAATGGGTTATTGTTTGATGTGCAGTTTTATGGGGTGTCACGTCGCCTGATTAATATCCTGAACGATTAATATCCTGAACGATGATGAATGATCTAACTGTCGTACCATCAGTTGAATTTTTGACATGTGTGAAATTTTGGTCGACTGTCTGCGTTTTGAGCACTTCCTCAGATTTCCCATGGCTGCTGTCAAATGGTCCATTATAAACTGTAGTGAGCTTTGTATTATTATTGGACTGATATTTTATATGTTGCTGCTAAAACTGTTGTCTTGACCGAGACTGCTGTGATATACAACTGAACTTGGCAGCAGACCACACTGAATATATTGTCTGCATCTTCCACACATCTGTGGCTCCATATTTTTCTGTTTTTCTTCTTACCTTCCATTCATAGTAGCTAGAACTGCACAAAGAAACACTGCTTTTCTCTTTGTGTCAACATGGTTGAGGACACAGTTGCCTTATGTGAATAAACTTTATTGCAAGTGTTACTGGACAAAACCTGCCAGTGGTTTCAGGCTTACATTCAGTGGGAGTTCAAGAAAACTTCTGTTTTTCCTGGGGTAGCGCACCTCAGTGAAAAACAATGGATGGCACAGCAGGAGAAGTTACCAATGAAAAAGAATTTATTCTTATTATGTTTATTAAGACAACAGGTGACAGCTAATGTCCTGCTGCACAATACTTTGAACACTGAACAAAGAAAAAAACAACAGTGCAATGAACTGACTAATATTGGTTCAGTCTTGACATAGCAGCAATAGTGCTCACACCACAAAAGAGCAGTAGCCAAATAGATCTACCAGATAATCCCCTAATAAACATATTACAGTTTAGAATCATTAAGGATAAATAAGTACAACAGATTCAAAGTAAAATAAAATGATGGTAACCTGTCATAGTTCTGTTACAGTCCTGTCTGGTCAAATTGAGTTGCCTGGGTTTTGGTACTCTGTTTGTCTGTGTGTCCCTCCTGTGTTCCTGTACTCCTCTTTTTGTCACAAACTGTACTCTATACACTCATTTTTTTAAAGATGTGGAACCTTTTCTTTATGTTCAGCATCTCTTGAATTTTGATGCATTCCAGTTGAGGACTTCAGTCCATTTTACTTTCTCATTGGATATTTTATGTTGTGATGGTACTTGATTGAGGTTTCCATCCGCAAGTTTTTACTCACTTGCAAGCAACAAATTCTTTGGTGTGAATATGCATAGATGAGAATTCTCCTTACTGTTCTTTTGGCCTCTCAGATTTTGTGTTAGGCCCACGACAGAGTGTACTGTCTGACCTTCATTCTCTTTGCGGGGGGATGTTTGCTGACCAACTCCCTTTGTGTGTTGGAAGCCTTGCTGCACATGTGCCTCAGTGAGGGAGGTATCCTCCATCGTGAGTGTTCCTCTAAATCAGTCACATTCACTATGAGTGATTTTGCTCCTCTTGACTTTTTCTTATGTATGAGTAGTTGAAAGAGAGCCAGGAATATAAAATTACATTTTCTTTAATGCTGGTAAATTCCACATGCCATGCATGGAACCAACCTTCACATTTCCTGCACTGGGCATATGGCTGACTAGGGTCATTAGGCTGCTTACATAAACAAAAAGAGTGGTTCCTGGGAATCCAACCATTACATACATTCAGATATGTACATTACTTGCCCCAAGCCATTTTCTTTCTAGTGGGTATCTTTGAGTCAGAGTCCTTCTGACAGAGGCTCTGACACATCAGTCTTGATTTCCTCTTAACTCAAGGCCTGGACTCCGAGCAGACAACACCCAGACTTGATGCTGTTGATGATGGAAAAACGGTGAATTGTTTGCCTGTTCAGTTTATGAAATCTTGGCTACAAGTTGCAAATAATGTACAAAGTAAATTACTTACCTGTCCAAAGGTTTTGAACCTGTAACAACAGGTAACTTGTGAAAACATTGGTGGTTTGAGTTAAAACAACTCCTTATCATAAACCACATTTGCACTGTCAAATTTTAGCCACTAAATGATTTGCTTTAAATTCAATGTCAACATCTTCATTTGCTACTAAGCAATAAAATATGCCACTTTTAAATTAATTGAGGCAAGAATCAATCAGAGCATTGCATATTTATCTTTACATAGTTGGCAATAGTCTGCAAGCAGTAACACCTTAATGATAAATGCCAACTCCTAATTATGTTTGCAAGATAATTGGATTTACACATAATGTTTTACTGTAGACATTACGCAGCCAAATTTGTGCTGTAAAATATCTCTCGTTGGAAAATTTCAACTGCTCCATTTTCTTGCCAGTGCAAAGCCAGCAGTTTAGCAAACGCAGCCTTTGTGCAGTTTTCTTCAGGTGCAAGCAATTTTTTTGTCTGGGCCTGCTGGGTAATTCCCTGGCACCAAACAGAATATATTTGTGCCAATGCAGGAGGAGAGCTGCAGTTCAGGCTGTGTTTATGCTGATTAGGTGTCGCAGTGCAATTTCTGGTGCTCATCTCATGACGCAAATTGTGGCTTTAGTTGGCAGAGGTGACAGAATCCTGTTTAATTCTGTTATCTGAGTAGCAAATGTACCGCACTATTCTAACATGAGGGAATGCTATTTGACAGGGAACAGACTTTGACACAAGACTAAGACAGAGAGTGAAGGAATCATGTCTTCAGATGAGGTTAAATGACTTTTCTCTTGGGTTCTACTGTGGTGTCAGAGTTTCAGCTTATGGTTGGCGCCATTTTTTCTGTTTAGAGCCAGGACCTTCCAGATAAGGAGGTTGGGGTGTTGCCTTTCACTTTCTGGAAACATGCCCTGCTACCTCAGAACAAAGCTAATGCAAGCTTACTGGGAACACTAACTTGGGCTAACATTATAGCAAATATTGTTATCAAGTAACATTTAACTTACAGAGATATAGTGACAATAGTGCAACTCAGTGGGTGGGGTGGTTTCTGTGTAGCAGGATGTTAAATACAAATGAAAACATCCAGACATGACTTTTCTTTATATATTCTATTATCAAGGGTCATTAAAATCATTTGCGAAAATAAAATTTTAACAATTTCTAAAGCCATCCAATCTCAAATATTTAGGGGACTTTCTTCACTATGTAGGCTATTAATGCTACCGCCTTTGATGAGAAATTTACTCCTCAACTCTCACAGAGCAACAACTGCTAAATGTCATCCACAAGAAGCATCTGAAGCAGTTCTTTTTCTTCTCATGGGGTTCACTGTCATCTGAAAAACATTGGATGGTGTCAGTGTTATTAATTAACAACAACGTGGAAGCTCTCAACATTTCAGGCTGAAGTGGAGCAGTTTATTTCATACCTGATGTGGAGTCATCCAGCTCTGTGGTGACTGTCTGGATGCCTTTAGTAGCATCAGCAGCCTTAGTAGTGCCCGGAGCTGCAGCAGGGTCAGGATCCAGCATTAGATTTTCAATACTCAATGTGCCACTGATGTGAGCCAATGTCGTATTTCTGTCACTCTGAGTGTCCTGGGCACTGAACACACACAGTGCAGACATAAACAACATAATTTATCGTATAAGATAAGAACTCTGCTGATCCCAGGAGGGAAATTTAGCATTACAGCAGCACAAGAAGAGACCAGAGAGGCAGATAGGAACAGGGCACATATGAACAAAAAGAGGTTTAAAAAAAAAAGATCAAAATATAGTACTGTATATTCAGGAGATTGATGTGCATTTCTCACACAGGTACACATTGCCCAGGGGTACAATGTGGGCCTCCAAAAGAATTCAGCCATAGGCTACTAAATGGTTAGAACTGACCCTGCTGTTCAGGAAGCAGTGCTTAACGTCTATACTTCTTCTTAAGTTACCTTCACCACTTGTCTCTGTGCTTAAAAAAAGATAGTTTGAATTTGATAAGAGAACCGCTGAGGCCTCTCTACCATACAAATATCTAGCAGCAGCAGGATGAGTAAATAGCTACTGTGCCTGTCATCAGCCCTGGTTGCAGTCTCTGTCCTCATTAAGTTGTTCCATGCCTGGCTGGTGCTGGGCTCACTGGCTGCTGGCTGTAGAGTTTCTTTGATGTAGCTCTGGGTGATGAATAGATGGTTTAGGACTTCACTGGGAGTGATCCTCTTGTTGGCATCCACTCGAAGCATCGCTTTCAGCAGTTCAATGCACTGCACCCATTCCTGAGCTTCTGCATTGCTCACCATCTCCTCACTCAACTACATTTGAAACATTGTGCAATTCCAAAAGCAGTCAAGTTATTCAGATAAATGAAAGAATCGAATAAAGACATTTTTGGCAGCTACAACCTATTAAACTACTTACCATTTTCAGATCATCCAGAGAGCTGAAGGGGTATATTTTGTTGCCAATAGAGATTTTATTCCAGTACTGGTTACGTGACTAAAAGAGGAAGATAACTAGAGATTATTCTGATTTTAATAAAGTATCTATCAGATGAAGATGCTTTTAAGAAAGTCCAATGCAATACCATCATGGTCCACTGGTTGCAAGAGTTCTTGATGAAGAACTCTTTTGTTTTTAGACCAGCATCTAGAAGATGGTCTGCTGGTTGACCCAAGATCTCACAGATAGACTTCATCTGGAGACAAAACAGTGTCGCGTCAAAATATTCAACAGGAACGATAAGAATCAGCCTCAGTCACTCTTTACGTAGGACGAATCGAGGCTGGGTGCAGTACATGACTGCATCACTACCAGATCTATTAGGAAGGAGGTAGAAAAGAAAGCTTTTGGCTTACCTGACTATACTCGGAGAACCAAGGGAAGATCAATGAACCAAACATCATCTGCCCCATCACCACGCCAAGAGACCACATGTCAATGGCCTCAGTGAAGGGGAGTCCCAGCATAATCTCTGGAGCCCTGAATGTAAGGGCAAAACATTACACCCATTGAAGATTTGTCACCAATCAGTGTCTCTGTTTATACACCTTACCTATAATAAGGCACTTGGTAACAACTGCCCACTACAGCTTCACATGTGCGGAACGCCAAGCCGAAGTCGATCAGCTTTACTGTTACAAGCTGCTCCTGATCCTTCACCAGCATGATATTGTCTGGTTTTAAATCTGAATGGATGACTCCGGCATTTCTTAATCCACTCAGTGCTGTGGCCAACTGCAGGCATAAGGTCAGTAATAAGACTGTTTCACACTGTTTCAAAACAGATGGACCTTTCAATCTGTAACTTTGTGACGCTGCATTCAAACCTGTTGGATGATGAATCTGATGTCCTTCAGAGGCAGACGGTCCTCGTTGTGCTCCATCATGTAGTCAAACAGGCTCATGCCCAGCAACTCCAACACCAGACCAGTGGTGCTGTTGATCTGGTACCAGTCATAGAACTTAACAATGTTGTACTGGTCCAGATTTTGCCTCATGAGGTCTTGTAATATGGATGCCTTGAGGATTCGTGATTCAAGTTTATGTATCAGTTGGTCATTTTTTTTTTTGTTAAAATAAAATTTTACTTGTGTATGAACATATTCAAGTTAACCAACCTCATGTGCAACAGCGTCGCCATATTTCGAGAGTTTTATGGCCACAGTCTCACCAGTGTCCCTGTGTTTGCACTTTGCCACTATTCCGTAATCGCCATCTCCCACAAAATCAACAAGCTCGTAGTCACTTGGGATTGAGTATACATCAGAATCACTACAGGACGAACTGCTGCTGGCGTCCTCCATAGTTAATTTAGTTTTTGTACTGAAAGCTGGAAGGGAAATGGAGAATTAGGCTAGATGAAAGATGGCATTTGTCTCATTCTCTTTTAATTTCGTCAACCCATGACCTTAACTGTCATTTGCTTTTTCATGTTAAACTCCTCAGTGTTAAATGAAAGCTACACTTTTGCTTGACATCAACATATTATTCCTCCACTACACATCAGAGGGACATCAGCACAACTTCAGTGTTACAGTTTGTCTTTTTATATTAAGTGGAAAAGAGATTCTTTTTCTGTCCTTTGACTTGAGTAAAATCTTAAAGATGTAACAACAGGTGGCTACTGATGATTCATAAAACAGATCTTTATATTTCATTTGCATTTCATCCCAATGCCCACCTCTGGTTTTCAGTTGCAACATGATTGGACTTGAGAAATAGAAAGAAACAGAAGATTTACCTGTATAAATGTGTTAAATTCAAGTTGGATCTTTTCAATTCTGCCTTGCAAGTCATTTTTTACACTAACTGGTTACGTGGATCCACAGGTTGAGTGTTGTGACCACAAACAGTGAATAGTCAAAATTCCAAATGTACAATGGTTCTTCATGATGTCACACAGAACCTTCAGTGTGGATTGTAAAGCTGCAGTAAACATTCATCAACATTACATTAAACCCACATACAATTTACTGAAGCACAGGCTCTAGGAATTGTAGAATAACTGCACAAATGTCACAGATTGGTGTTGTTTTGCCACAATTTAAGATTTTTTGTTGGATTTCTCAGGGTACATTTTGTGCCCCAAAGTGAACAATGACTACAGGCCTTTTGCATAATAAAACTGTCCTTATGAAATGTTTTGAAAGGATTACTGTGTCTTTGCTTAAAGCCCAAGAGAAATTAAATTGCCTTTTTTGTCTACTATAGCATACATACTGTATCTCTTCTGTAAATAACTTGTCCTGTGCTCTCTCTCTCTCTGAGGAAAAAAACAAAAAAACAAAATGGGAAATTTACATTTTTTAGTTATTTAATCTAATTCAAAACTGAATGAATGTATAAGCTTCATAAAAAAGTAGAATGCATGGCAGGGCTGTTGTGTTGGATTGCATAAAGGTGTGTCTAATAAAGTGCATGGTGAGTGTACATATGCTACATATACACATGCTTTCATATGCATGGGTGCATTTTTTCCATTTTTAAGCAGCAGGTATAAGATATACATGTTTTCTTTGAGATATACACACAGTACAAGTCTATAGCAGCTACATGTCTTGTCTTTTTTAATCAACTGTGCCACTTTGCATTATGGTGACAGGAACCTTTTCTGAGTTTTTCTGAGCACATAAACGGATAGATTTTAATTAATTAAGTGCAACTGGCTTGTGTAGCAGCCTCTCTCACTGATTAAATTATTTTTCGGTACATGGAGTGAATTCATAACCTTATTCATATTTGTGAACCTTTAAATTAAATGCGCTGTAATTACTCCAACCTGTTTATTGAAATATTGCGTTTTGCGTTACGCAACATTTTAATAAAAAGTTTGGAGTGATTACCATGCATTTTATGGTTGTAGCCACTGACTCTATGGCACACTACCACTTCTCCTACGTTGAAGTCCTGTGGCCCCGCCCATTCACTGTATATCCTAGCAACGAGCTCCTCTGTTCTCCTCTCATTGGTCGGTTCTTGGATTTCCGCCATATTCAAAAAAATAGTCACGAGCTTCGGCCATTGTAGAAAGATTTATTGTTGTTATTCTCTTTACCCCTTTAAATAGCACGTCATTAAAATACCCCAGTCTGTGTCATTTCAAATGGGTGAAACCAGTGAAGTCCAAGCTCACGTTTCGAACTCAGAGAAGCCGAAAAGACAACCCAGCTCTAGAAACTTGAAGAGGGAGATTTCAGCAGATGAAGATGACGCTTCCTCCCTTGAGAATAACAGCAGCAGGAGTCTGAGACGGTGAGTCCATCTTCTCTGTTCAGACCCTGAAACACCGTCACAAACTGTGACGACGTATCTAACAGTCACACAAGTGCAACCGTCGGTGACAAACCAGTCTGACTACGTGTCCTGGACATGCGACGCTACTGCTCAGTTGTGCTAAGCTAAACCATACATAGCGATGTATTTCTGCAAACAAGGGGTTTAACACTTATAAATAACAATGTTAGTGAGATAATTGTAATATCAAACAAGCTATTAAATACTTAAGTTAGATAGAATGCAATTTAACATCGTTTAAGTGTCCTGAAAATACATATACAGTTGCGTCAAAACGCCACAAGATGGCAGCAAAGCCCCACTGTTTGCCCACATCTGTCACAGAAAACTGTCTTGACACATGTAAAGTTAGACTATTTATTTCCTTTGTATTCAATGTATGTTTGTCATTTTAACTCTAACAGCAGTCTGTTTTAAGATGAGTCCTTGCTGTAGATTTGAGGTGGCTCTAGGTTTTTACTCTGCAACACTATCTTTCCTGCTGTGCTGTCTCAGCAGCTGTAGGGGTTGTGACACCCTTTATGATTCATACACACTCATATTGCGTTTATCTTGTCCTTCTTAGCCGATAACAAGACCTTAACACAAATTTCTTTGGAAAGAGCAACTTTGCACGCGCAGTGCCGGTCAAAAGTCTGGACACACTTTCTCATCCAAATGAATGGGAAAGTGTGTCCAAACTTTTGACTGGTAATGTGTGTTACTGTCAGTCTGTGCCACTTGATGCCAGTAACTCCAGTCTCCTATCAGCTTCAGCCTGACTGAAAAATACAGTGATAAATGTATCCTTTCAAGTAAATCTCCTAAAAATAATCACTGAAGCCAGTTTCAAAATAAGCCAAACATCAGCTGTGAGATTAATATGTAACTAGGGCCATAACTACTTTAATCATTCATTACATGATTGATTCATCTGATTATTTTCTTGGTTGAATCATCGTTGGGTCATTAATATGTCTGAAAGCAGTAAAATATCTGTGACAGCTTCAAGGTAAGCTCTTTAGAATTGCTTGTGTTGACCAACCAACGGTTAAAAATTCACATATATTTCTATTTAACGCTCCAACTAGTGATTATGTTCATTATTGATTATTTTCTCAGTTAACCGACATGTTGCGTGATCCAAAACTATCAGAAAATGGCGGGAAATGACGATCACTGTTTCCCAAAACCCAAAATGACATCTTGTTTTTTTTCCCCCCTTTCATCAGTCCACAACCCAGAGCTATTCAGTTTACTGTCACAGAGGACAAAATGCAGAAAATATTCACATTCAAGAAGCTGGCATCAGAGAATTATGACTTTTTTTTTTCTCCTTAGAAAACAACTCAAAACAATTCTGATAATGTAATAGTTCATCACATAAGATAAAGCGGTCAATCCTCACATGTGTGCGGCTGAAACCAGAAAATATTTGACATTTCTGCTTGAAAAATTCACTACAGTTCTCGATTGTTCACCTGATTAATCAACGGATCATTTTAGCTCCAACTGATACAGTATCATTTTTTTGAAAGCTGATATCGCGTTTGAAATTCCAAAGGCATCACTCATCATAATAAATCTAGTGGCCTGGCTGTTTAGTGTCTTTCCAGCTGTGCTTCTATGTATAACCTGAAGGAGCAGACTCTGCTTTACATACACTGTTATTCTGCATCCAGGCAACACAAACACTTGTCTGTGTCTCTGCAGGTTATCTCTTCATTAATCAGCCATAAATATGACCAATACTTTAATTAGTGTCCCAGACCTCTTTTTTTTTTTTTTATCACTACAACATGATTTAGGTTCTCAGACTGGCTGCTAACATAATAGCAATCAGTATGTTTTGGGATAATAGACCCCTGGGAGCATTTATATTGGACTCTTTTTGAAAGGCTTTCCATGCTGTGTGCCAAAGTGCCCCAGCCCTGCCCGGTGCCCAGCCGGCTCTGCAGACAAACATGGAAAAACATCACCCAAAATCTGACCTCCATAACAAGGTTTATGGAAAAAAAACATAAAAGTCGTGTGAGAGAAAATAAGGCTTGATTTCCCAAGTGAGATTGGTATTGAATAGACTGGCAGTGGAATTTTACTTTCGAGTGTTCTGTTTGCCAAGCACGTGCACGATATAACCGACAGAAATAAATAGTGTTGGTAGAAAGACGGTGAACTCGCCTCGGTGAGGTCGTCGTCCATGTAGAGTATTGGTTGGAGTATCACGTTGAATAGGCGGGGCGGGCATTGTATGAATGTTGTTAGGGTGGGGGGGTGGGGGGAGGGCTGTGTCTGGGTGAAAACGTGAAGCCTTTTCAAATAAAATTCACTTCATATAACACTTCATAAAACAATAGCATGCACGTGCAGCCTGTTATTGGTAACCTTGATGATCTTAATAACTGCTGCTTTACCTGCCAGCATCATTAAAATGTGGTGAGTGAATACTCTGGTGTGTGTGTGTGTGTGTGTGTGTGTCTATGTGTGTCTTTGCAGTATCTGTAGTAAAAACACAGGAGGACATGCGTGTGCAAGTGGGGTCAGTTCAGTTTCACAGTTACACAGCTTTGACAAACAAGGGCAGGGCAACCTAGGATGCTAATCCACTGACTCATGAGCCACGCTTCCATCAACACAAGAGCAGGTACAGGAGTTGAAAAAAAAGGACCTTTGTCCCCTGATGGGTGGCAACTACAAATGTGTTGTGCTATCAATCACGTACGTATGCATGAAAAGCTTACACATGCTTTTAAAATGGCTCATTATATAGTAAACATTACACTGGATAAGCAGAAGAGAAGTCTATAGAGCATCAGTTCTGCATGTTGCACACATAATAGGTAATAAAAACCAACCAGATATTCTCGGCCATCACTGAGGGCTCTGATTTGAAGAATTTACAAATCACATGTTTGCTTGTTGCTCATCTGTCTGCAGGCAAAGTCCAAAGTGTAAGCAGGGGTTTGGTTTGAAAGGTTCTGTAATTGTTGACGTTTCACTCCGGCTGAGATGATCTCACCAACAAGTAAGCCAGTGTTGGACCTTTTAGTCTTTCACCTTACTCACACATGAAATAGTCAAAGTAAGTCTAAGTGTTCAGTCTGATACTGCTGTTCACTGCTTTTCAGTGTCAGGCGGCACACTACTACAACATCAACTCGTGTGCCATCCTTTTTTAAAACCAGCCAAACAGACATAAAGCTGCTCCAAACAGCTGCAGAGTGGAACCAAAAAAGAACTTCTTTGTTGCATAATAACTTGTCACATGCCGTCAGACATCAGGATAAACGTAAATAATCACTGTGTGAAATCTGAGATAATACTGTGTGACACATTGTTATTTGCTCCAGTAACTAACAAAGTGAAATGATTAGTAGAATAATTGATAAGTTGACTGACTATTCTGATAACCACTTGACAAGTCTTTTTTTTTGTTGTTGTTAAGAGGAAATGTCAAACATTCCCAGGTTTTAGCTGCTCAAGTTTTTATTTCATTGGTTCAACTAAACAAGAAATTTGAAGATGTCACATTTTTTTCACATTTTTTGTGTCATTTCATAAATTATATGATTGATCAGTTAATTGAGAAGGTTTTCTGTAGGTCAATTGTTAAAGGTGCAGTGTGTAGAATTTCGTGGCATCTAGCAGAACAGACTTGGCAGACATGGTATGCATATGTATGTTTTAATTAGTGTATAATTACTTAAAAATGTGAATTATTGTGCTCTCATACGCTCAGAATGAGTCCTTTATATCTACACAGGGAGCAGCTCCTCTTCTGCAGAGGCCGCCATGTTTGCATCTGTGGCGCCTTTCACGTGTGGCTACCGTAGGTTCTCCTACACACCTTTTAGTCCTTTTAACAAATATTGTTTTTTTTTCCTGTTCAACTGCACACCAACAGAGAACAGTGCAACCTTTGAGTCTGTGTTTAGACTGACATTATCACTTCATTAAGTCAAGTCAATTTTATTTATATAGACTAAAATCACAAATTTTCCTCAAAGGGCAAAATTATTCAAAAGTTCCATACACTAGCATGGACTGTTTCTCTCTCCTGTGTTGCTGCTGGCAGGGCAGTGAGCCGCAGTCTGTGTTGATCACACTGGACGGCAGCACAGGACGATGGTTCCATCACCCTTCCCTCTCTATTTCCATTACAGTTAGTTTTGTAGACGGGTCATTCTGAGAAAAGACTTTGTTTGTTAAAGGTTCCAGCCTGCCATGCTGCTGTCCTGCGTTGCTCCGTGTACATTTGACACAACAAAGAAAAAAAGCGTGTCGAGATTAGACTGACTAAATGAGATTTGATGCCGTTGTTTTGAACGGCAGCCCTAATTATACACAGCTTCTTTCTCTCATGTCCATCGATGAGTTCATGCCGTTGTGTAAGAGTCATGTGTCCACTAAGTGTTTTCAACAAGCGTCCACAGCAGTAGCTGTTCAAAGACAGGGTCACTCTTTGCACCTACTTCTTCTGAGTCAAACTGGTGACCTTTCAGTGATGAGCTTACTTCCTCACGTCTCACGTCTTATCACAAATGCCCTCCTCTGCTCCCGTACCACTCACAGTAGAACAGTGTTTACATTAAGCAGCAGTGAGATATTAAGTCAGCGAGAGGAAGACCAGTTGTGTTTAATTACTGCATGCTCTCATCTCCTGTGAGATAGATCCTAAGCATGTTTTTCTTCCGCCGCTGTGATAAATTGGCTAACACCCTGGCTGCCGGCCTGACGATGTAACAATCGTCAGATAGCGCGTGTGGCCCAGCCTAGTTCCCGGGACAATGCCTGTCATTTTTCAGTGACATGCCTTGAGCCTCAGTGCTGTCTGGTCCTCAGGAAAGTGCAAATTCCACAGAAGCCTCTTCCTTATTGCTAGCGCCAGTAACTGCAACCCTCATCAGCTGCTTCTTTTTCTTTCTTCTTTACTCACTGCGCCTTAATCCTTTAAAGCTTCGACAGGAAATCAGGGAGCGAGTCATCAGTACATGAGTGATAAATGAAATGATAGTTTCCAAGTAAGACAGTGACCTAGAAATGTACTGAATCTAGACCTCAAGTAAACATACTCTCATAAATATTTGTAGTGCTTAACACTGTAATTGGTTTACTGCTTGGGCTTCCGGTGAATCAATACAGATGTGTGATGAAATATACAGTACTTGTCCTGCAGTTACCAGAAAAGTAAGTGAGTGCAGCCTCCTTGATTCAATTCCCATAAAGTGTCCCTTCTAACACGTATGATCAGCGTACAGGACCTGACAGTAGACTGTATACAGTAATATGTTATACAGAAATCTCATATCCACACAGCCGCATTTTATTGCACACTATTACGAAAAGGAACTTCCTTGATAATTATTGATATTTATTTAAAATGACTCAGCACACTGGTCTGAGCTTTCAGTTTGTGTTTGTTGACAGGCATCACCTCTTGCTTAATAGATAGATTTTTTTTTTTCATCCCTTGAATGGGTTGTGAAGCACTCGGGGTGTTTTACATGAGTGGAAATCATTTTCATCGTCAGGTTGCCATGGTAGCCTACTGGTTAAGACAGACCGATTCTAGCCGCAGGCCTTTGCTGTATGCCATAACCCTCTCTCTACCTGTTTACTGTCTCTATGTGCTTCTAGGTGGACATGTGACTGTGGAAACTAATACCTGGACAGCTGTTACAACAGAACCTTAAGATCATCATAACACACATTCCAAATATAATTATCATTTCGACCTATCTATGTTAATGTCTGTAAGAGACAGAGCTTGGCTTTTGTCTTGTGTTTACTACCCCGCACAA
This sequence comes from Euthynnus affinis, assembly GCA_029490765.1. Taxonomy (NCBI): domain Eukaryota; kingdom Metazoa; phylum Chordata; class Actinopteri; order Scombriformes; family Scombridae; genus Euthynnus; species Euthynnus affinis. The sequence continues at coordinate 21,163,291 of CM055860.1, read as the reverse complement.
GCATCTCGATAACATTTCCTGTGGTGCGTCGGGTGTCATAAATAACGTCATTACTGATAATCAACCCGCTCTAATTGTATTGACAGTGCATTTCGGAGGAACAAACACACCCTGAGGAATGTCTTTACCTCTGGGTGTGTCAAAACCTTAAAAAACCAAACCACAGTGATGCTAACTATCTCTCCCACATCATTCCCATCACAGCTCCGTCCGCTGGTTAGAAAGACGTAGATCTTTATGTTTTTAGTCATTCAAGTCGACGTCTCTGCGGAGAAATATGCTGTTGGTCACCTATCTATCTTTGGGTGAGCAACAGCAGGGTGAGAATCAGTTCTTACATCATCAACATCAGGAGTATCAAACTCACATGTAGTTACATCACAATGCATACATCACCCTAGAGAGAGAAATGTATCAACATCTACACCGGTCAAAGGAAAACCTAAACAACACTTGGCAGGTTATTTTATCACTCAGACAGTTATGTCTGAGCGACACCTGCGGCGACCTTTGACCCTTTTAACTTGCCCTCAGGACACCCAGGAAGACTTCTTGTTTTCCTTCTACTCTTAAGCAATTGTTATTTCACAACACATGCAGCATTCATAAGCTGTTTATCCAAAACGCCTTACAGTACCATCAGCGCATATACCCGCCAACATGGGTGGTCCAAACAGGAACCGTGCAGCTGAGAGTCAATTAGTGCGTGTTGGTGCCTCGTTCCACTGAGCGCCACAGGACCTGTCTGCTCTCATTTTATCCTACTCCCTAACGTTTTCTTCTCCTCTAACTTGTTGGGTTTCATTTAATTATCTCATCAAACATGTCTTAGTTTTATAGACTTCTACTACAGCTAGCACAGTGTTTCTGGTTTGTGGTCATTTATGAGTGTTTTTATTGTGTTTTTGCTTTTTTTTGCTCTGAGCTGCTTGTTAACCGCTGAGTGGCCAGTAGTGGTTGTCTTTTTTTTTTTTTTTTTTTTTTTTCTGGATTCAGACATGGTGGATATTCACAGTCAACTACCCAATTGTGTTCTACAGTATATCTGCCACACAGACTGCTCATTATTACTGAACCATAAAATTCCTGTCTTCCACAGTGCAGAAGCTACTGTACAATAGAGTTGTGTTAATTGTTGCCAAATATCCTAGCAAAAAAAAAAAAATCTACAGTAGCAGCAGTGAATTGAATGTCCTGATGCTAAGTGTTGGTAGCAGTGTCTCTCTGGAACATTGTAGTGATTGTGTGCATCACAGCTCAGTTGTGTTTTTATTGGAACTAAAATATCAAGTCAATTGACAAAAAAAAATGAATTGGCAACTATTTTGATAATTGATTAATTGCCTGTATGTCTGCTTCTCTTATGTTACTGGAAAAGGAGCAGAACTGAAAACATTTAAATTAGGCAATATGACAGTTCTGGAGCCGTCATTGAAATGACACCTTGCCAGATTGTGGTTTTAAAAAGGAATAATGTCATCATTCTATTATTAATGTTAGCGGACCTACCCTATTGACGACACCAAACCACATTGGTGCAGTAAATTAATTCAAAGTGAATATGCAAAATGCCGTATTCCAGTAAATGATTGACAGCTGCTCGTGAGTCATGGTTAAGAGGAATCGGAGCAGAGAAGGGAGCTGCAGCTGACTGTAGAAGGACAGTTGCTGTGACACTGGATAAATGCCACCTGGAGCAACAGTAGCAGGCCAGCAGAATAACTGGAATGACTCAACCTTACGAGCAGCACTTGCCGGACACACACACACACACACACACACAGAGCAAGTGTTTTCTGAGCAGCTCAGCATTCTCTGGATACCAATGCCTTTTTTAAAGTCCCAACACTAAAAGTCCACTAATCTTCAATGTTCATAACCTTTCTGACATCATCAATGATGATCTGTTAGCACAATGTAGGTTACAAAAGTTGGGAAATGTTGGAGGTTCTGATTCACTGGTTTTCATGGTTGCATGTGTGATGCATAATCATTGCGTGAGAACGCCTTTAAACATAACTTGACAATGTCTTAACATTTTAACTGTTGTTAGACTTTTAATGGATTTCATTGTGGTTTCTGTGTTTATAACAAATATAGCTCTTCTTCATGTTGGAAGAAAACTTCTGCATACCAGTGTGTTTAGACGTTTTTTAAAAAGGTCAAGGCTTTTTGTTCTTTTCAACAAGTTTCATAAGTCGCACAGTTACTTGACCTTGTACGGCACTGTGAAGCACACTTCTCATTGGAAGTATTTAATCAGCATGAAATAGTGCTTCAATAAAAAAGAAAACCCATTTACTCTCGGTAAAAGACAGATATTAAGCTCTGCTTTGATGTTCTTGTTGTGTAACCATCCATTCACTGAATATGAGATGTTGTGTAATTGTCCTCATTGTGGCCTAACGCAGCCTAACCTTGCTGTAATACTTGAATAATCACACAGGTTGAAGGTAAGTTATATGACATGAGAAGGATTTACAGTATGCATGGCTGATTTTGGGGGAGTGTTTCGTCCAAACAGTCCCACTTTGGAGCCCCAAAAAAGGCAAAGTTGTCCCCTTTTTAGAAAATCCAAACAAAAAGAGACATTTGGTTCATGTCCAAATCTTTGGGAGGGAAGAAGGTGTGGGTTAAAGGACTCCTCCTTCAAATGTCACAGGGGTCTTAGATCTAAGGGACTGCGTCTTGGTTGACGAGGATCCATTGAGGAAGTGGACCGGGGGGGTCATGTTCCCCTTCCCTGTCTGACTGGGAGGATCCTTATCTGTCAGTCCTGGTCTGGTTTGGAGGATAGCACTGCAGCTCCGACATGCTGAGGCTGTGGTAGGTAACATGGGAGAGGAGGTGAATGTTTTCTCAGGACACCACTGTGCTCTGAGTCACAGTTCCTCCTCCTTATCACCTAATGAATGCTTTGAACTCACTAAGTCATCAGCTTTACTCACTCTGTGGCTAGGACTTTAGGTCAGGGTGGACTCCACTGACTGGTTTCAAATCGATCCAGCGCTTCTTGAATATTCTCATGGTCTATTCTGAGTCATGTTTGTTCACCAGATGACGTTTTGCTAGGGCCTGCATGACAAAGCTACACACTTGTGGTTGGCCATACCAAACAGGCCTTTTTGTGATGGTTTTGTTGATAAGGATGCATCATAGTTATGTCTGACTGTCCCTTTTCTGGTTTGCTATATTTGTAATTGCACAGGTCACTGCGAAGAGGAAGCTCCTTCACCTTCCTCACCCCAGGACCTCAATGGGACTTCAGTCTGGTGAGTACAGGCCTGATAGTTTTAATCCACATGCAAGACAGAAACAAATGAAACTTATTGTAGTTTGTTAATGGCTTGTTAATGGTGATTCTCAGCCGTACCAGAAACTGGGGTAAAAAAAAAACAAACCACAAAGTGCCATGCAGCAAGAGAATTACACTCCCACCTCATTTATACAGTTTACCCACAATGGATCCATTTTATAGATTTAACCCCTGCTCATTTCTCCAGACTGGCTTTTGGCTGACTTCTGTCCTCTCGTGCAAACTGGGAGTGCTCCTGAGTCCCGCTTCCCATCATAATGATGTGTTTTGGCTTTAAATCTCGTCTCCAAGTTTTCAACAAAGTCGCGGAAACGGTAGCACTGTTTATTGTCACTGCGACGAAAGGCAGCTCCTTGTTGGCCCTCAGCCACTGTAACCAAGATAAACCATCTAGAATATAGGGCAAATGTCTTATTTGCTTGCTTACACTCGAACATGTTAAGAATGATCCTAAATACAGAAAAAAACACTGATTTAGTCAAATAAGCAATTGTTAGCAAATTAATAATAAGCCTATTTTACTTTTTCTCTAATTATGGCAACCTTTATGTTTATTTCACTGGGTTGAAAATTCATCATTTTAAGAATTCATGAGATAATTATCTTATGTTTCAGGTGTCACGGTAGCACACAATAACTGAGTAGTAACACAATGATTACATACAAAAAACACTCACAAAACAGGCAGCATGCAAGGAGCAAACTGTCCTTGTGCAACAGCATTGACTTTTTAACACAAGCAAAAATGCATGTGCAACACATAGTGTACATTAAAAAACTTTTTATTATAAATGGTTCTATAAGTGGTTTTATTTTTAGCCAAAGACAACAGTACAACAGTTTTGTTTTTTTTTTTCTCCACTAGACATTTCTGTGTGTGTGATTTGTGCTGCTCTAACTTGTTTTAACTGGGGGGCGGGGCTTTGTTGAAAAGGTTGATGTCACATATATTACCAATATGTGCAACAGTCAGAATTTAGCAACATTTCAGTCAATCGCATCGCTTGTAGATCTGTTTGCTTATGTTGCTAGCAAAGCTAATCCCGCCACACCCACACAGTCCTGATGAAGCTGATTCAGGCTTTAAGTGAGTTTGAGTGTTAAACTCTTACTAAGAGTGTTGTTTTTTTGCTCTGAACTTTAACCTTAGTAGTTGTAGTCATGAATATTTAATGTACAGAAATACTGATGATTTGAAAAAAAGTTTTCAAGGCTTTCATGTGTCAGTAAACATACCAGGGACTACATAAAACAGGACTATTACAGTGGTTTAGGTATGCATATGTTTGCAAGAAAAACAGTTTATGTAACAATGTGGCTGACATATTATCTTCTAATTACAGGTTGACTTGGTGTGTGTGGTCATACCAAATGCATGCATGTCTTTATGTGTATGAAGGAAAAAAGAGAGAAAGAAACAAGAAAAATATAAGAAACAATGTAACTCTGATGTTATAATCACTTCATTAGTCATTATTTTTTATTATCAATGAATATGTTGATTATTGATTAATCATTAATCTATTTTTGACATTTTATAGAAAATAGTGAAAAATAACCTTCTCACTTTCCTAAAGCCCAAAGTGACATTCTCAAATTGCTTCTTTCTTCTGACTAACATAATAAAACCCAAAGATGTTCAGTTAACTATCACATGACAAAGAAAAGTAGCAAATTCTCACAATTAAGAAGCTGGAATCAATGGATCTTTGGCATTTTTTGCTATAAAAAAGTGAATTAAACGATTAATTATCAAAATAGTTTGTAATTAACTTTCTGACTGTAGACTAAGTGATTAATCTATTAGTAGTTTCAGCTCTAGGTATCGTAGTCACAGCATAATAAAAATGGAGTCTTAAGGAGTCTCAATTTGTTTTGTACCTTTTATGGCTAAAAAGTACAAAAGAAAGCTTCTATTGCATGTCCTTTGTGCATATTTCATGTAGAAATGATAAGCTGCATGAATCAGTCTGATGGTCGTTTGGCACAGAGGAGTGCCCATGTGGGATTTACAGACTTAATGACACAAGGCTGACTGTACTGTGGGAAGCATGTTGCAAGTGCAGCTTTAGTTTGAAAGTTATTGTCTTGTTATGAGCACTGCCCTCCCTAGTTCTTGGCCTTGTTTCACAGAGGCGCTTCTTAAGATCTGGATCTGGCCTTCATAGCAGTCACTAGCCTTGATCCTCATACCTTCGGATTTCAAGTGCTTTCAGTGGACTCAGATCTATAAAACTTTACTTCACATTCCAGGCCAGCTTTCTCGTCGTGTCCCAGCATCGGTCGGTATCTTCATCTAATACCTCACTCAGGGACTGTGATGACTGCTGTTAAGCAGCTCCCTCAAGGCTGAACCAACTATTCATGTAGCCAAAGACCAAATGCTGGATAAAGGAAATCCAGCCTGCTCCGATTTCTTATCCCCCCCCCCTACTCGAGGAACATAATGGCCTACAAACCACTGCTGTTCCTTATTGACTGGTCTGCTTGTGGTTTAGAGTCAGCCTGAAATGAGACGAGCTGATTAAAAACAGAAAAGAGCGAACAGATTAGATGGCGAACAGAATGAGGAGCGTGCGGGCATTCCAGGGTTTTTACAGCCGCCTGAAACACAATCCATAGTTCATCTGAAAGCAGAAGAGGAGGAATAAAAGCGCTGTTACAGGGAGAGAAGTCCCAACTGCTCTTTATCTCGTGCCAGCCTGCTGCCTTTGATTCACAGACATGGTACGATTAGCTCATCCACCAAAAAACACATGGAACTCGTTAGCTCTCCCTTTCAATTTACTCTCCCCCATTTTATCTGTCATTTATAAATCTACCAAAAGGCGAGCGATAAAAGAATCCTGGAAGTGTCTCTGTCTCGTTGGCCCTCTTATCTCAACCTTGCCACTTTAAGCTTGAAGGTTTTGCCAAGTCTTTGAATAAAGTTTAGCCAGGTCTTTAAGCTTTGAAGTGGTTGGGGGGGGGGGGGGTTTCTTCCCCTGGCTGGGGCAGGGCCAGGTATACGTGGTGGGGGGGGGGTGGTAGGGGGTGGGGGGGGGGGGGGGGGGGTGTTGGCCCTCAGGCGAACCTTGAAAGCAGGCGAGGCGAGCATTCCCCAAGTGTTTGGTGCATCTTCTCAGACTCCATCAGGCACGAGGCCTCGAGGGGCTTTCTGTCATGGCGAGAATGCGAATCAGGTTTCCAATCCAATGCCAAGATGGAGCACATCAAACCAAGACTGGCATTTGGTGGAATGCGAAGGTAATTAACAACAGCGAGAGTCAGATTCTGAGTTTTTTTTTTTTTTTTGTCTCTTCAAGCAACAAGTTCAGGCGGCCAGAGATGTCAGCATCAAGAGTGGCCTGTCTGATAAGCAGCATTCCAGCTTTAATCAGATGATGTGATTTAATGTGGCTGTCAGCTGTTGAGTCGCATCGGGGTTTTTTCACACAAACATTGATAATTGTTGTGGGAAGACCTTGTCTGTATCAGCTGCAATTTATATTCAAACCCAGATTGACTACTTTAAGGGGCTTGACTGTCTTGAAGATTCCTCAACATTCCACAGAGAGCAGGATTTATACCACTGAACCCTTGATAACACCTAATGAATCCAAGGTGTTGTTCTCCAGTGGATGTTCATCCATTTCAATGAAAGAATCCAGTCCAACTGCAGATACATGGTACTCTGATGTTGCACTGCAGCTGTTCAGCGTCTTGGATTCCTGCCTTTTTAATAGTTGATAACACGTGTTAGCTAAAATGAAATTTTGCCTGTTTTAGCTCTCTGAGATTTACTGACTTCTGACAGGACATCATAAAGGTATGTTGTAATGCTGCAGTCAGTGACCATATCTGATCAGTTATCTCATTTTTGGAGTTATAACATCCACATGTTTGGATAGTTTGCAACCACATAAATGGATTATAGAAGTTTGATCCCAGGATACCTGTAGTCTTTCACTTCCCTTTGTCACTGTGGTGGTTAGGGCTCGGGTTAATTTGTTTGGACAAATTAAAATGTTTGAATGTATTTAAATGAAACCCATGTAGCTTGTCTTTTTAGTATGAAGTCAGGTCACCGCAAGCATCCAGAACAGCTTCAGGGCTCCTTGCCAAGTCTTTGGACCTACATTGGAAGGATGAACACTATTCTTCCCCAAGATATTCCGTCATTCATATGCAGCCTTTATTTAATTGGGTAATCTCATTGAGATCGAGATCTCTCTTTTGCACAAGATAACTGAGAAAGTCAGATAGAAAGAGAAACAAACCTAGCCAGACATAACAATAGGACACATAGCATCACAGACAATCGCAGAAGATGAAGATGAAGTTTATATTATGTCATTTGGTGTTAAGGAGATGGTGGTGGAGAGTATTGTCTTACACGCTGATCCAAGACCTTCCATAGGTGTGCAACCGGGTTGAGATCTGGTGACTATAAAGGCCCGAGCATTTTATTCTTATACTCGCCAAACCATTCAGTGAGCCCTGGTGCACAGAAGTATCTGCATCTGATCTGTTCCTCCGCTCTTTTATTCAAGTTTTTCCTTTCATTTGTCCTCCATCTGTTGGTTGTAGAACAGCCATTAGTTAGCCAACGTCACTGTAAGGCAGTTGCTTTTTATAAAATCACTGTACTGCATGACTTACCTTTTTTATACACAATTTTTCATCAGTGTATCATTACTTCTCAGATAGTATAGGTCATTATCATCCATTCAGCATGGCTCGCTAGTTTCCTACATTTTGTGTACATTTTGCAAACCAGGTTTTCTGACAGGACAAACGGTGTATTTTGGGTAAGGACTCCACTGGAAACAAATCATTACAGATTGAATATAACATTTTTTCCCATGTCATAAGAATTGTTTGAATTCTGAACAAAACATGACAGCTCTAGCAGAGGGGCTTAGCAGGAGCTCAGACTAGGACTGCAAATAATGATCATTACCTTTATCAGTTAATCTGTTGATTATTTTCTTTAAAATGTCTGAAAGTGGTGAAAAAATATTTGAAACATTCAAATGGCTTGTTTTTGTCTGACCAATAGTCTAAAATAGATAAAATATACAAATCTAGACTAAGAAACACTAAGAAAACCAGCAAATATTCACATTTTAGAAACTGGAGCCAGTGAAATTTTAATCATTCCTTCTCAGGAAAGATTTTTTTTTAATTAATCTGTTATCAATGTAGTTACCAATTAATGTTCTGCCAATCATCTAATTGACTGTGCTCTTGTTCATGACAGAAAGTGGCATTGTGTTAAAGAAAGGGGGGCTGCATTGGTGTGTGTGTGTGTGTGTTGTTACAGGATAGAAATGAGATACAATCTAGTAATGCCAGTTTCAGTCACAAGGCAGCTTGTTTTAAAGCTTATCAGACAGTGAATTACAGCACTGTCTTTATAATACTATGAGGAAGGATTTACAAATCTGTAAAGTCATCATATGGGCAATCGCTTTATCCTCCATCTCCATGACTACAATGAAAACAGTGGAATTACCCTATTACAAAATAACCTACCAGAACTGCTTGTTCCTACATATTTGACTGGCCAGTACTGTATGTCATCAGTTGTCAGTGCATAGCAGCAAAAGTCCATTCAGCTTTCTACCCTAAACAGCCATGTGTTGTTTTGGTGGAGCTCTCTGCGTCAGGCCCTCTGCTCGCCGTACTCTCTTGATCGCATTTTTAACATTGAAACATTGAGTGCCGTTCACTTTTGCGTTTCTGCTGCAGGCCTGGCCTTTGTACAGGTCTGCCTGTATGTGTACTCCTCTGTCAGCAGACCTGCCTCGCGGTTTTACTGTCATTTACATGTGACTGAGATGAAGCAGAACAATGACGGTTGGGGGTGGGGAGGCCCACTCCACCCAGCTTGTGGCTATACACCCCACCCCCTTCACAAAACATACATCTTTTGCTTCTCTCAGTTTAACTCGACACACACTCGAGCATCACCAAACTCTTTTTTTTTTTTTTTTTTTTTTTTGAATGTTTAAATTTGATTTGTAGACACCGATTTGTCTTTCTGTCTATCTTCCTTTTCTTCTGTAAATCATCGGTAAATATTTATCTTCCTATTCAACTAACACTCTAACTTGTCTCGAGTGAAACATTTTCTAAGCTAGTTTGGTTGCTAGGTCTGGTTTATAATGAGCAGTTTGCCAGACTTTTTTTTTTTCTTTTGAACATTCAATCCATGATGTCACAGTAATATGAAACTGTCTGTATTGTTTGAATTGTGGTAGGCAGAAGAGCAAACCTCCATCTGCAAGTTGGTATCTGAGGACATAAAAGCAAACCCCCCCCCCTCATTGTCTGCGTCTTAAAGTGTTGAAATTTTGTGTGTAGCGGTTGCAGCTTGTTCATCATGTCTGTTTCTTTTGTGAGTCTGCCATCTTTGCACATCATCGTCCTTTTTTATGTAACATACAAATCTGTCAGCCGCCAACCCCAGATGAGTAACCCGGCCCAGGTCGCAACAGTTTGTATAGCCTTAGTCTGTGTGTAATGAGCAAAGAGAGGAGTGTGGGGGGGAGGGGAAGAGGGGGCGTCCTGTTTGTTGAGTCAGAATATTTACATTGAACCCAGCCCGCCGTCTGAACAAGTCGCTGCTTGGAGTGTGTTATTCCATCTGCGAGCTGCTGACGGAGGGATTTCCAAAGGTGGCAGGAAGAGGACGGCTAATTTTCTTCTCTCTTCCTCACTGTCTGTTTTTGCAAAGAGATTACGCTCGTGTCGTTTTTTTTTTATCACACGTTTAAGACCCGAGCTTAAAGCAATATTTAACTTGGAGGGAGCATTCGCATGTAGCACGCACACACTTTGTGAACAATAAGCTGCTGACTTCAGCTGACCTGCCGATCTGTACTCGCCGCCATTATTCAAGGCTTTTCTTAGTCGTCTTATCCAGAGTCCAGCGTTTAGATAACCTAGTCCGGCTGTTATTCTTCTCACATTTATAACTCCTGCACACACACACACACAAATATTGTGCAATCAGCAATGTTTGAAAAGTTGATGTTCCGCCAAGAGCTGGTACACTTGGAAAACAAAACACTTACCTTACAGGAGGCCTTGGTGTTGAACTTCACTGACTTGACATGCTGGATTGTATCTAGACTGTAGCACTAAAAACCTTTTTTTTAAGTACCATTTGAGTACAAGTACAATTTGAATTGCTGGTCAGATTATTATTGGTGTTGAAACAATATTAAACTATAGGGCTGAAATGAAAGCTGTAAACTCAGCAGCAGTATGTGAGCAGTATGTACACATTTTCTGTAGGTTTTATCCATATCGTCCACCCCTAATGGTAAATGTGGGTAAAATCGCATAAAATAGTCAAATTGATGTTCAGTGCAATGGACAAAACAAAATGCAATGAATCACTAATTTAAACAGAATGTTGTATAACATTTTGATTACATTCATGAACATTGAAACCAGCCATTTATTTAACGCATGTAATGACTTTGAAGTTAATTTTGTAGGGAATAACAAGATTTGTACAAGTCTTATTGTTAGTGGTCAGTTCAAACGTTAATATTCAAGCTACATGTTATGCGTATGATGAAGAAGAAAGTGTTTGATGTGGCTAATAATGTAGTCCTAGTTTTCATCAGTGTTATGACCGTTGTTAAAGGTGTTAAAGACACTATAGAACCTTTTAATAGTGGTAATAAGTGATATATCACTTCGGTTTATATCTTCATCATTTCAGTGACTGTTAACTTATCTGCTCATCTCTTAGCTAGCTTTCAAATCAACAGTGAAACTGCTGTCTCACTCAGCTGTGGCACTGAATGAAAGTCTGTTGAACAGAAGTGAATTACACAATCTTTTGTCCTATTGAGACGCAACCAACTTTGAACAAACCATGCTATTCATTGCTACATTAATCACAACACCATCTGAAATGCATGCAGGGGAGCATATTTGAAGGTGTTCAGCTGAAATTGTTGACCGGACAACTCCTCAATTTTGACGGAACGTGGGAAAACAAACAGGTTAGCCGTCCGGAGAGGAAATGCCCCCACGCTACCACCCAGCTTCAACACAAACAAACACACAGCTCAGTCATTCGTCAGCAGCAGCCACCCCTGACCATTACGTGTCCATTTTGGCCCTCCTCACCTCGCTGCTCAATAAGGTCTTGATGTCCTTTGTGCCCAGTCAGAAGCAGTCTGGCCTCCATGGTTAATGGACCGCAATGACGGGAGCCCCCGGGGGTCCCAGAGGCCACCACTGCTCCTGAGGGCTTTTACAACCCGCAGTCTCAACAGGCCAGACTACAGTTCTCACCTGCTAACTGACTCTCCCTGACAGTCCACATGCAGGTGTTGAAGTGTCCTGCTGTCTAATTAACCCTTTCCTGTTCCCTGGAGGACCTCCAGCAGTGTCTATTGTAGCTTTACAATAGAGCTGCAGGGCAATGAGCATAATTGGCCTGGGGTACAAGCTTGGAATGGAGTGGTTGTAAATTTCTCTCCATGTTAGCCTTGTCATGGCAGCCAGACAAGGATGTGTACTACAGCACAAAGCAAAGATGCTACGTGTTAGATGATCTCATATCTATTCACTCAGGAATCTCCAGAGAAACGCAGATTAAATCATGAGTCAACAGGAAGTGGAAAAAATATTTTTAGTTTTAGTTTAGAGTATTTCTATCCATGATAAATATGTGTATTGAGTGTGTATGTGAATGTTAGACTTATATAAATGGCCACTAGGACTCCTCTTACTCTGCTCCATAAGAATTTTTCATGATACATCAGCATGTGCCAGTGATGCATGTTGAATATTCCAACTCATATCTTTCCTGTTCATCTTTCAACAGAAGCGAAAGCGCAGGGACAAGGATGACGGTGACGCAGTCAGCCTCTGCAGTTTTGACTTCAAGGTAAAGAAAAAAAAAAATCATTACACATCAAGCTGAAAGAAACACTGACCTCACCACAGCTCATACTGTATAAAAACCAGGACTTATAATGTATTATTCATACACAAACATTTTCTAAGAATTTGACAAACACTGTTACAGTACTGTAGGGGAAGTGAGAATCACAAGTTATTAAGAAATAAAACTTTTTTCTTGTTTTGCTTTTAAGAGCCCAGGTGGTCCATAGACCCGGCTTAGAGAACCAGTGAATTGTGTCCACATATCTCCTCCTTTCTCTTACAGACCACACACACACACACACACTAACTTAACACACATTCATTTTTATAAGACAAAAAAAAAAAGTCAACCAACAAGTGCTATTGGGATTAAAAACACAATGAAATAAAAGCGTCACAACATAAATTGAAACTAATTCATGTTTTTTATCGCAAGTAACAAGTTAATTGGCCAAATGATAAGAGGTGATAAAACAGAGGAGATCAGATAATGTGGCTCCATTAATTCAGTCTAAAGGCCTTTCTTATGTAAGCTAAACCAGTTTTAATGTGGTTTTAATGTTCCACATCTTTCAAGCTATTCTCCAAGTATCCAGCTAATTTAAGTGCTTCAGCTCAGTCTCAGTGTATCGTCCAGATTTATAAAATCAGTTTTTATCTATATACAGTATTGTGAAATTCCCTGTGAAGAAGACAATGGAAAAACAAAATAAAACACATTTTCTGTATCACTGAGGTGGCACATTGGACAAATGTGGAGAGTTTTGGAGAGTAGGAGGGAGTTTTGGTGCCAAAAACCAAAAACTGGTACAAAAACTCCAAAATTACTATATTTCAGGACAAACTATCAAACATTCAAACCCAGACATTTTCAACATTTATCAACGTGTACATCCATGAGTTCACCATGTGGACTGTTAGGTGGGGTTTGTTTTACTGCAGGTTTCAGGACAGAATCTGCACCCCATTGTGTAAGAAAACAGGTTCAGCACTTTTGTACCATAAAACAAACAAATCTTGAGGATAACAAAACAAACCAGTTTGACACCAAACGAAAACCGTGAAACAGCTGTTACATCATTATTATAGTTGAAGTACGTTGAATAATCAGGCTGGATCCAAATCACCTCTGTACTATTTCACTCGAACATGTCAACATTTATTGTTGATTACACCTAGCAACACTGGTAAGGCGTTGACAGAACAGTCCCACTACGTGCTAGATGTCGGCTGTCTTAAACAATGTTGTTATTTTCTGACTAAATAAGATAAAAAGAATAAGAGATATGATTACTTTTATAGTTTTGATGTTGCACTAATATAGAGTTTTTGAAAAACAACCTGAAGACACCAGTGTGAATGGAAGTGGTTTTCACATGTAAAGAACATTTCAGATTGATCCAAAATGTCAACCAGGTCACCTTTTAGATTCCTGTCGCTCTAAATGTCGATCCTGCAGGTTTTACACATCCGCATCATCTCAGTCCCAACGTATGTTTCTCTTACGTCATTCTTGTTTATTGTGTTAAAAAAAAAACATTCAATAGTTACCAAGACAGCGCATAATTGAAAACTGTGGTGCCATATGTCTGAAGCCTGTGTCATCAAAATGACTTCAGTTATCACTGAAAGACATCTAGATAAAGCCTGAGTTTGTTTAGTGAAGAGCTTGTTGAGGTCTGCTGTTAGTTACGCCAAAGCAAGTTCTTCGATTTCGAGATATGACAGGCAGGACTGGCCTGGTAAGAAAGTATACCTCATTTGGTGGTGCTATGTGTGGGTGTTGTACCTACGGTACATGCACACAAATGCATCATTGTTAATGTAGCGTAGTATGATGTCATCATAACTGAACACCTTTTTTAGCTTCACCCACATTTCTCCAGCCAGGTAGGTTTTCCAAATATGGATATCAGGCCGTGTCAAATTGTACTATCTTTACTTGAAATCTTTTTTTTTTTTTTTTGCCTCTGACTTTTTACCTTTTTTACATCTGAGAAGTATTTAGGTATGAAACTCCTCTCGTATTGAGGGCGTCACCAATACCGAACAATTTACTCTCCATCCATTCTGTCTCCACGCAGACTGTTTTTGTCCTGTGCCCCACATGAGACGGATTAGCAGAGACACACAGCCTGAACTTCTGTAACCAGTTGGATCGGTTGCTCTGATTTAGCTAAACAAAGCTGAAACAGTGTTGTAGAGAGTCCCGGGGGCCACTCCTTGATTCAAATCAGTGCTTTGCTCTGACTTTATTTTCTTTTCTAATTGAGCCGCTTCCAGTGCAGTCTAATCCCTACACACTGTTCCACATACTGAAGCATTTGTTGTAGAAATCCCTTGTTAACCAAATGGCTGCTGAAATACGGCTTCCCTTTGGCTATGACTCCAAATGGAGTTTAGTGAACACAGTGTTACAAGTATAATAGTCTGAGAAAGAAGCTTGTTTGGTAATATATCAGTTTTAGTGCTGCGCCACATGACGTTTAATAAGGATGTGTTATGATTGAACATATAATTGGATGCAAAATTCAAGGTTCATAGGTAAATTTGTGGAAAAAAGAAATGCAAAAAGTAACATTTTGGTCATTTATTTAAACAAATGTGAACATTAAATGGCATGTCCTTGAAACAAATACCTAATGTAAAATTTACAGCACTCAAACATCTCACATGGACAAGAAGAAGTAACTCTAACCTTCATTCTTTCATATATAAAGTAAATGAAATGACAATATTCCAATGTATTGTGTTTCCAGAGACATATCTAACGTAATGTCTGCACACAGCACACATTGGTCCAATCAGGCCACTGTAGCTCTAATTTACAAGAAACCACAACCTATGGAGTTTCATCAGATTTCCAGCTTTAGTTTTCCTTTTACATTCAACATACCAAAATGACACACACTGAGTCATACTTTCAGGGAATACCCAGACCTGCTTCCACTAAAATACTCCAACTGTTGCCAGTGCCTAAAGCTTTCTAGCTAGAAGTGTAAATTTATTGATCATTTTGAAATGTATGTTTCGCACTTGCTAGAATACAGACTGAAATAGAATGTATGAGGCAAGTCAATAGTAATTATTGGGTTCACAAGTTATACTGAATCCAACTGTCCTGTGTAAAACAGTTTGAGATGAATACATGTAGCATTACAACCTTTTAGTTGTGATAAATGTTTGAAGGGCATGAAGAAGGTAAGTTCTGAGATTGTCTCGTTCAGAAATGACCTTTTGAGATTGAAACACAAAACAAAACAACACATGCTCATTTTAGTATTTACATTAGTAGTTATTG
Source organism: Euthynnus affinis (assembly GCA_029490765.1). Classification (NCBI taxonomy): domain Eukaryota; kingdom Metazoa; phylum Chordata; class Actinopteri; order Scombriformes; family Scombridae; genus Euthynnus; species Euthynnus affinis. The sequence goes on along the minus strand of CM055860.1, from coordinate 21,147,776 downwards.
GTCAGACTTGGTCAGAAGTTGACCTGCTACAACTTGTGAGATATTTGCACATGAACACAGGAGTGGGCAATATGATTAAAATCTTCTCTTGTACTATGTAACTTGATATCACTGTATCAATGTGTGTATATTTTGCTGTAGTACATTCTCTGAAAGCAGTTTTTAGATGAAAGGCGCAGACAGGAATCTCTGTTTTTGACTAATCCAGATAATTCAATGTCTTACAGATTAATGCACTTTGTTAACATTGATGCAAAAATCATAAAAAAATCCATAAAGCAGTCCAACACCATTGATACGAAGCAATACCCACAACTAGCTTCATACACCTAGAGGTATTAAAGAAACCGCTACCATAGTACGATTGTGTACAAAAGTCTCCGACAGATTTACGATGTCTCATACTTTGTGGTCATATCACCCAAACTTTTCATGCCTTAAGAGCATCCATCTTCCAACTGCTCTTACTCAACCATGCAGCTCCCACACAGATCCAATAAAAGGCTTCACCCTTCCTGCTTCGGGCCTGGTCCTGCCTTCAGATCAAACCCACATGCGTATTCCTGGAAGACAGGATGTTGTCACAATAAGAACTTGATGTTTTGAATTTCATCAGTCAGTCAAAATTCCTCGGAAATTTGATGGAAAATGAAACTGCATGTTATCCCTTTTTAAGGATACATACAGATGAACATACATACGCTTGTCATTTGACTGCAACTTTTACCCAAGGTCTCCCTTTACACTATAGTGCTGTTCTGTCACCCCTGTGCTATAACTACAGAACAATAAATTATCTTTATGTGCCAATTCCAAAGAAAAAAAAAGTAAATTCCCACACACACACATATCAGCTCTGGATTGATTTATTGTTACTTAGTATTAAGCTGGTAAATAGTGTAGTATTTGTGCCTCTGCCAGCTGAAGCTCTATCACTATATCAGTTTGTGCCTCAACAGAGCGTACGGTTGTGTCACTGTGAGTCTTAGTTACCGTGTTGTGTTTGGTAGCAACCAGGCCTGTTCTGGGTGTGAACACTGACAAATCATAACTCCAAAAAAGAAAAAAGAAAAACACTGAGTAACTCAGATCCTAGGATGTTGGTCTGATGAGAACTATGGTTTTCATTGTGTCTACAGGGTGTTGTTTGATTAGCTCACTGTCTACATCATCTTTGTCTCTTTATCTTTATTGAATTGTAGCTATGGAGGAGTGGGGGTATTTATAGTTCCCTGCCGTCAGAAGACAATCTTCCTAGATTAATGAGACTTAAGATCTCTCAATCAAAGCCTAAAAATTTTTATTGAAATTAATGAACAAAGAACATTTCCTGAGAGACTCCCTGTTGATAAGTATCAAAAACCTTTTTCCTCTTACAGTTCAAGTTAGAGGAACATGACAAATGCAGAACTTTCCACACTTGGCATGAGGGCTGATGGAATTGTTTTAGTATGAACATTATGTGAATCATGTGCTTTGACCCTCACAGTCATCAGATCTAAACCTAATTCGAGCCTTATAGGAGACTTCTGTGGAACTCTGTTGAATCCTGTCAGATTAGCACAAAGGCTGTGAGAGAACGGTAAACACCCTTCCTTCATAACTTGAAAACTCACTGCTGTTCTCCAGCAGCGGCACTGCTTCTTCTCACACACCAGGTGCTCCAGCATTGTCATGTCTGAATAAAGCCATTGTAACTTTATCTAACTGACAACTATGCCTGAATGATAAAAGCCATCACTTCAACAGATAGGTGAGGCCAGCGATGTTACGTACTCCATGTCTGAAAAGAGCTTTTGACAGCATTCTCCACCTCCATGATCAAAACACCAAATGAGGGCATATCTTTTTTGGAAGAATGCTGTTCATCACTCCAGTAGAGTTCAAGAGACTCTGAGAGTCTGGAGCATTGAAGCTGCTTTGGAGGCTTGTGGCAGAGCAACACCTTATTGACACACTACATGGTGGATTGTGCTTTGATTTGTCTGTCTGTGCATTGCCACAATTATTCTACATATATGGTTTAAAGTGTTGAGTCCTGCACCCTCCTCTCCTTTCTGTTCCTTTCTTCCATCAGCAGAGGGCAGCATTGCCTCCACTGGGCCTCTTGTTGTTTTAAGACAACACTGAGCAGTGTTGCTCACTTTGCTTCATGACTTCCTCAAAACTGTAATTAGCTTGAACGTCCTGTACTCACTACTGCTGATGTGGAGGTTAAGTTGAGCTCATCCCTTCAGGCCTCGGGGCTCAGTCGTTCCCTGGCACGGCATAGGTTAGACAGCGGTGAACCTCCTCCGCGCATGGCATTACTCATCTCACTGCACCAGTCAAGAGAGCAGACTGGCGTGTAAAGTGTGTTTTGGAGTGTAAATCACGGCTGCACTCCAGCTGCTGTGCTGCACTGTGACTAGAGGCGAAGAAGCCAGGCACGCCTAGCCTTGTTGTGTTTTTAGTTTTTATAGTGCCACGGCCAGACATACAGCTGATTCAGCCCCAGGTCTCCATATACAGAGTGAGTAACAGCAGGACTGCACACAGTGTCTTCTGAAGGCACGCATAGACTACACACAGACAGACACATCCATTTTTTATAAGACCCTCTCTGACTATTCAGTCTGCATACTTTTTCATTCCAGACTCTTTGTTGTTCTGGACACTTGAGTCCCCTTATCCATTATTCCATATGTTTACGGCTGATGTCATCCAGACCCGGCATCCTGTTGGTCTGCAGAAGACGAGCCCTCCCAACCGCTCTGTAAACAAACCCGAAGAACAAGGCGTCAACCACTATACACTTCCATCAGCATCTGTGTTTTGTCACACACATGCACACACACACACACACACATACAGCAACAGCACAAAGATGGTGTTCCATTTCACACTTCCATGTTGACCCAGGAGGATGAAGTAGACAACGCAACAGGCTCACCCATTTGCCCCCAAACACACACACTCACATTGTGACACCCTGACCTGCTTTGCGGCACCTTCAGCCGCTCCATCAGATTTAACACCTCTACTTATTGCTGTGCATTTGTGCACCAACTGTATGGGTGTGTAGAATCTGCGGCTTCAGGTGTGGTTGTCTTTCATCGTCCTCGGCTGTATACATCTACATGTCGGGCTCACTCTCTGTCCCCTGTGGGTGTGCACACATGGATGGAGAGGAGCCACAGGTTTGATTTTGGCTGCAAATGAGTCCTTTGTCTTTACTGAAACTGATGAACATGTTGCCTTTTTTCACTATTAGACCAATCAACATATGGCTGGCAGTCGCACCCTACCCCCCAATACTACTGAATATACAGGTTTCAGTTTAAACATCTGGCTGAGTGTGTCAGTCTCCCCCCGCTATTGATATTCTAATTGATCACCTCCCCCAATTCAGCTGATGAGACTGATAACAGCTCTGTTTTAAAGCAAAGAGAAGAAGGGATTGCTCCATAGAGCAGAGCATGCTTTGATTAGTTGGCTAACATCAAATGACTAAGTCATAATTACTTTGTAGTTAGTTGATTGGAAGGATATTAAACAGATTCGAGTTTGAAACATTTTATTACCTGATAGCGAACTGGATGGAAGATGAAACAAAACAAGCTTTTAGTTGCGCAACACTGATTGTGCATAATCATTGTAGTTTTAGTAAATAATGTATAACCGAAGCATCCAGTTTTTCTCAGAGCATTAATCTTTCATGTCATCATGACTATAATTCTCATTAATGGTCAGTGATGTAGTATAGTGGAATCAAGCTGTGTTTATACTGGCTTTCTTTCACTGCAGTTCTGTTTGAATCAGTCTCACTAGGCAGTAAAGTTTAACTAACCAAGATTATTTGTCTCTCCACCAACATCACATATATTCCCTGTTTATAGCATATGTTTTAATAACTAGTCTGATTGATGATTCAATAGCTTGTTCTGCTAATATTTGCTTATCACACGAATATCTCTATTTGTGTATCTTAGCAGATATACTGAAATATTTTGCTGTGCATAAATATTTTAACTTTTCGCTTGATAAGCAATTAACTGATTCATTGTTCCGCTCTCATTTTTACTATATTAAATAATCACCAAGTAAGGTTATTGTTCAGAAAGTCTCACATTTGTTGTTACTGTCATTTGATAGTAAAGTGAATTGCTCAACTGCAGCATATCCTGCATTCTGTACTAAATGTGAGGGATTATTACTAATAACGAAACACATAATGTTTATAGAAAAATCTATTATCAGAATTGTTTTCACACTCAAATATCAGCATTTGTATAAACCTCAGAAATCCTTGTCGATCATGCTTTGCTGAACACGTTAACCACGTTCACTGAGAAAACCCATATTGTGTTCAACAAGGTTCAGTCCTCCTGCAGTTTTTATTTACCCACAACAGAGCTGCTTATGGAAAACTCCATTTCGCGTAAACTTCACCTGTGATCTTAAGAAATTCTCACTACTGTTTTCACTTTGAGTGGATGGATCAACAAAGCTTGCGGGTAGTCTCTCCTTATTCCAAGTAAACCCGATCCTGCCTCATCTACAGCCACTAGGGTTGAGCAGAGACTTGCTCCTCCCCTATCTCTCCTCCCGGTATAAAACCATCCCTCCCTCCAGTCCACCTCAGACCAAAGTTTAGAAAGTGTGTGTGTGAAGGGGAGCTCTCTCAGACAGCCCCATTCCCACTAGGGAAAAAAAGAAGAAGCAAAAGAAGAAAAGGGGAAAAGTGTATTTATTTTATTTAGGGTTTTTTTTTTACTCTCACACACCTCTTGATTTTCATCGACTTACTTTTTTTCTCTGATGTGGATTACTTGGAGCTGACTCGCCAGGATTAAAAAAGGAATACTGTGTTTTTACTGAAAGCTATGGTGGCTTACGATGAACTGGGTAGCTTGGTGCCTATCAAACGGACTCTGCAAGTGATAGACTACCAGAACCAAGCCAACAAAGATTCAGAGGTGAGAAGCAAAAAAAAATATTGGTGGTGATGATGGTGGGAGATATTTCCGATTCGTTTATCTGCTACCTGCGTGTTTCAGTAAATGTTTGACCAGAAGTCATATCTTTGTGTCATATATCTGATTGTGAGTGAATCAGCGCCAAACCCTGTTGTTATCTCAGTTGAGCACACAATGTTTGTGTGTGTGTGTACACGTATGTGTGCTTTCAATTACCCCCACGCATGTGGGATGAGAACTTTGAACTTTGTACTAGGCACTTAGGACAATGTTTGAAATGCTTCCTAACCTGGAGAAGTTAATCATTGGAAGTGAACAGACCCCCTTCAGCGTTGTGTATTCCCTGTCTGTTCTTAAATATGCATCTCAGCAGGCAGCTCAGCCTTAGTGGGATATGGAGCAGTCAATATACTCAAAGTACCACAAACAGTGAAGCAGCAGGGGGTCAACTCTCACAACCCTGCATCCCTGAGGTTCAGTCCCCTCCAGGAATACTTTGCTTTTGACCTCTGACTTTTGAAGTTACATCAGGTTTACTTTGATGCAAATCCAGCTTAGCAGCCTGAGAGCATTCCTTCAGCTGCAAACACAATTAAAGGGACACACGGGTGTTGAAAGCCAGGTGTGTTCTCTGTTCTGATTAAAAGTCACTATTTCAGCCCCTTCCTTCTCCTTTCTGAGGCTTGCATGGTTCTGTTTCGGAAGGGATTTCAGGAAGATGTGGTTTCATTGACAGTAAACTACTTGGTAAAGGAGAAGTCAAAGGACAATTCATGAACTGAGTCTAGAAGTGAGACACCCTTTTTAGTTTTTTTTTTTTTTCCCCCTCATGTGCAGACATACTGATGACCTCAACTCTTTCATTTGCGGTCTGGCCGTTCTCTCCTATCAGCTCAAGCTGTGCTGTATAATAGCAGGGACACATCTGGAGTAATGGCTCACCGCACAACCCGAGGTTACATCAAAGAGAAAGCATAAGAAGAGAGCTTAAAAACCTCCTAATATTTATAAAGTCGTAATCTTAGGTTAGGAGTTTCAGGAGTGCAGTGCATATATACTGCATGTATATTAGAAATGTGAGAAGGTGTTCCAGTGGGTCATTGTTCCACTGATGATAGTTATCCACAGCAGCAGCACAAACCCCGGATCAGTCTGGTTTCCTGAAGTGAGCCAGGGTCAAACTGCCAGGAATAGCAACTTTCCCCGTCTGTCTGCACCGTTCCACTTTACAGCTGATACACAAAGAGTGGGACTAGTGGTCTTTTGTTATTCTTGGTCCGGTCCCCAAAGGACAGGAAGGGGCATAATGGCCAACACGCTTTTCTAATATTGACTTTGGGAACCCCCCCCCCACCCTCCCCAAACTTTCAGTGTTTTACTTCATTTCCATTGTCTACAGATAGTAAAAGGTCACAAATTAGTAGTACCCAAAGACTGGCATGTAAGTCACAGCTGACCACCACTAGAGGGCTTGCTAAGTCCCCCAAAAGCTGGCTGTTCTGGTCCAAAGTTTGAGACCCCGACCACAGCGGACCATGACTCGGCCACAGCCACAGCAGCTCTCAGGCCACACCAGACTGAACCGATCTGTTCCACAGCTGTGTCCGCAGGGCCTGGAGCCTCAATGGCTGCTCTGTTTCCCAGATTCGCTGAGCCAAGGCAAAATCCCATTTGGCCTGAGTCAGGAGAAAATACAAGCAGCTTTTAGCAGCGCAGTCCTCCATTTCAGCGAAGCAAGCCCTCATTAGCGTGAAGTTCTTCAGAACGCAAGATGTTTTGTAGGGAGTGCAAACTTTGGAAATACTAATTATGGCTGTGGTTGTCTCATCCTGTCATGTTTTTGAAGAGGCTCTGCGGGCTGAAATCATTACCTCAGATCTTCAGCTCTTTGATTCTTACTGCCTGTTGTTGTTGGCACGAGGCCAAGCAGCTCTCTCCTTTCTCCCAGCCTCAGGGCTGGGTGAGGAGGGGGGGAGGGAGGAGGGGAGGGGGAGGGGGGGTCACCTGGGCCAGGTGTAGTGCTGCTCTCACGCAAGGCCTGTTGAAAAGCCTGTCTCGACTCGCAGCCACGAACGCCGCTGCACGCCCCCCCCCTGCGACGCCACACTGTGTAAACACTCAAGAGGGGACAGATTCACTGTCTGTTTACGACTGCTGCTCCTTTTCCCCCCCAGACTCACTGTGGTGGTCTGTTTTTACTGAAACGTCCTGACACACTGCCACACTGTCCCATACTGCTTTGTCTCTCTGGGAAAGGCAGTTAAAGAGCAGCAGCAATCAGGAAGCATTTATCTCACACTGTTTGAGTGATGGGACAGATACACTCTTGAGTGGAGTTGTAGCTGGCCAGATAGTAGCAGAGTGTGTGCGGGGAGGGGTGTTGAACAGCTGAGAGTAGGGTCCCGTGCATTCCTGGCATTCCTCCAGGCCCCCTTCTCCTCCAGACCAGCAGCCAGAAAGGGTCTTTGTGTTCAGTGGGCTGGCCTGGCTCAAGACTCTTCACATGATGGAGCCAACAGCTGCTGGAGCTGCTTCCTCCTCCTCATCCCTGCCGAGCCTCGGCAGTATCTCTGTCTGTCTGCTGCTCCGCCACTATGTCTGCCTGCAGCTCGACCTCGGCTCCAGTTACTCCTATTTCCTCGCCCCCAAAGCAGGGAGTGGAGTCAATAATGAGGATTTATGACCTGACTTGATGCGCTTTATCACATGAAGTCACAAGGGAGAGCCCGGACTTGCCGCTTAGGTCTCCATGAGAATCTCACAGTTGGCATTACTGATCATTTCGTTCTGTGTTAATGACTTTTCTCTGACTTGACACTAACCTACCATTTTTTTCCATCTTTCTTCTTTAGGAACCCAGCAACAAGCGTGTCCGTCCTCTCGGCAGGGTGACGTCGCTAGCCAACCTCATTTCTCCGGTGAAGAATGGGGCCGTCCGGCGCTTCGGCCAAACCATCCAGGTAAGCCCTGCGACACCCCAGAAAAACAGAACTCCTAGAGGGATTGGGGGGGAGGGGTAGCTCAGTCTTTTCTATGCTGCAAGCTCTTCTGATTGCAACATGTCTGACGTCTTGGGGCTTCCTCTTTCCCTATCTGCAGGCCTCTTTCCGGGGCGATGGAAAGTCGCCGGGCGTGCCCCAGAAGCCTTGCAGCAAGGCCGCGGCCCCGACACCGCCTAAAAGGAGGAACAGCACGCTGTGGTCGGAGACACTAGATGTCCACCAGAAGGGAACCTTCTCCACCAAAGAGATCAAGCGGCAGGAGGTGAGAATCATTACTGAGACATGAAAATACTGTATATATATATGGTGAGCAAAGGGTCACTTAGGATACTCAGGGGAAAGTAGTAGTAGTAAACAAATGAGTGTGACCTAGTTTAAAAACCCAGACAGCAGTGGTTTGTACCTGCCTACCAGACTAGTTTCACATAAGCCTGCAGTATTTGTGTCAATAGTCTAAATGAGACTAAAAGCCATCCAGGACTCATTTCCTAGTCTGCATAAGCTCACATATAACTGACAAAGCCAACACACTAGTGCTCCTTTGTCCTACCTTCCCACTTGCCCTGTATATGTCAGACATCTTAGCCAACTGTCAGAAGTCATAAACTTTGTACTTTTTTAAACACGGAGAGCAAGAAGGAGAAGGAGACAGCAACCAGAGAGTTTTCAGTGTTGACCTAAGTCACTTGGCACCAGTGTGGTTTAGAGATTTAGTCTAATGGGTATTGGATTGTAACAATGCAATGACATCCAGATTCATTTGTTTTGCTAAAAAACTATCTTTCTGTGCCTCCTCTTTCCCTTCCTCAGGCCATATTTGAGCTGTCTCGTGGAGAGCAGGACCTGATTGAGGACCTCCAGCTTGCACGCAAGGTTTGTACTTTTTTAAACCTCTAAGGCAGAGGGAGTACATATAAAGCAAACAGATTAAATCAAAGTCTGGCAGGCCTTCCATAGAGTCAAGCCAGGAACTATAAAAAGAAGAAAAGAAATTATTCCTTTATCTTTCTTGTGTACCCTTAAAGCTATTCGCTGAGCTATTCTTAGAATTCACTCTCTTGGTCTGCTGGGAGGTTGTTATTTGACGGTTTTGGCTCTTCTCCCGTTCACAGGCGTACCACGACCCGATGCTGAAGCTCTCCATTATGTCCGAGGAGGAGCTGACTCACATCTTTGGCAACCTGGATGCCTACATCCCTCTTCACGAGGACCTGCTGGCCCAGCTCTCCAAAGCTACAGAGTCAGATGGAACCGTGGGCCAGATCGGTCAGATTGTCGTAAGCTGGGTAAGCATTCATTTCACCGGGTCAACAGTTCCTTTGAGATTATGTTAAAAATCTGGGTTTCAAGTAAGGAAGGCAGAAGTATTCAAAGTTTTCCCTCCTCTCTTGCAGCTGCCCAGGCTCAACGCTTACAAGGAGTACTGCAGCAACCAGCTGGCAGCCAAGGCGCTGCTGGACCAGAAGAAGCAGGACCGGCGGGTGCAGGACTTCCTGCAGCGCTGCCTGGAGTCACCCTTCAGCAGGAAGCTGGACCTGTGGAGCTTCCTAGACATCCCGCGCTCCCGCCTGGTCAAGTACCCTCTGCTGCTCAAAGAGATCCTGAGACACACTCCATCAGAGCATCCAGACGCTGCCAGCCTGGAAGAAGCGGTAAGCGAAGGACACACAGCAAGATGTTTAACACAAGAACCGGCATTATCTTTACATCTGTGACCTTAACAGCTGGCTGATTTTTAATAATGTGATTCTTTATGCGTGCAGATCACCATCATTCAGGGCGTCCTGTCAGACATCAACATGAAGAAGGGAGAGTCTGAGTGCCAGTATTACATCGACAAGCTGGAGTATCTGGACGACAGGCAGAAAGTCCCTCACATCGAGCAGTGCAAGAGCCTGCTGTGTCACGGGGAGCTACGCAACAAGAGCGGCACGGTGAGCAGAACACACACTTTCCTCATCTACGCATCAATTCCTTTGGCTGCCTCTTCACACATCAACACATGCCTCACACCCCATATAAGGCAATGATGCTGTAACACCACCCCAACCAATGATTTAACTATAGAGTATGAACTCTATGAACAAGCCTTCCAGAAAACTTTGTTGGTGGTTGAGAATGAAACTATTTAGCTGTTCTCTGGTTTTAATAGTTTTTGTTTTTCTTGTGTGTCCTTTCAGAAACTGCATGTGTTTCTGTTCACCGAACTGCTGGTCCTGACCCGCCCCGTCACCAGGAACGAGCGCCAGTGTTTCCAGGTTTACCGGCAGCCCATCCCTGTGGAGGACCTGGTGTTGGAGGACCTGCAGGACGGAGACGTCAGAATGGGCGGCTCCTTCAGAGGCGCTTTCAGCAACGCAGACAAAGGTACGGCGCGTTTCCAACATCAAAATATTTCTGACAGTCAACGCAGGAATGTAGTGTTTCTCATATCAAATATTTCAAATGACTCATATTTTTTATTTTTTTTTCCATTCCTCCTGCAGCCAAGAACATTTTCCGTGTGCGTTCCCAAGACCCGAGCCAGGCGCAGTCCCACACACTGCAGGTCAACGACGTCTTCCACAAGCAGCAGTGGCTCAACTGCCTCCGTAGCGCCATCTCCGTCCACCGGCCCCTCAGCGAGCCCGCCACGCCCAGCCCGCCTACGGCAGACGCCCGCTCCAAGCGTCGCCCTTCCTCCGTCTCCGCCATCGTCCACATGGAGGAAGCGGACGAGAACTGCCCGCAGCCGACCTCTCAGTCCGCGCCCAGCTCGCCGTGCAGTAACTCCAACACCGGCTCCGCCACGACGTCCCCTTCTTCCAGCTCCTCATCTTTGTCGACGACATCGTCATCATCGTCGTCGTCGCCGCTCTCCTCGCCCACATCGCACAAAACCAAAAAGGACAAGAAGTCTCTGTGTTCTTTAGGGAAGAGAAAAGAGACTATGGTGTGAGCTGAGGAAAAAAAAAAAAAAGGAGAATATGGACTCCTGAGCGGACATTTTTGTTTTTTTTGTACATAAAAACACGGAGAAGCGTGGGACTTGTATTTATGTGTGTCTGCGTGTGTGCGTATTATTACAACAGTGTTCTGTGTTACTGTCCACTTCGGCAGCTATTTACCTTACCCCTCCATCCAAGTGCATCCACAGAGAGACAGTATTCTGGAGAGAAGTGCACGGCTTCAACGGCTCTAAAAACAAACAAAAAAAAAAGGGAAGCGTAGCGAGAAGCAAACACATTTCACACATTAATCTGTGTGTCTTTTTTTAAAGATTGAGGTGGTGCATCAAATCCTGTTTACTATTAATTTGATATTTAAGCATTATTTTAGAGGGGAGGTAATGAAAGTTTTACATTTTTATATTCTAAATTTTATTGTAGTATTTTTTTAGGTATCATAAAGCAGCACTGTTTTAGCTTTTTAGGTGAAGTTATTTGAAATTTTAGGCATGTTTAAAGAGGGAAGAAAAGAGAATTCCCCAAAAATTACAGATGTACTACACAAAGATACAAATTTTTCTGTAAAAAATCTGATTTTTAAATGAATCAGAAGACATGTCTTATTTTTATACATTCCTTGAATGACAGATGTTAGGACCCGGCCACTACTTTATATTTTTTTGCATTTACTGCAGTCAGAGGCATTAATTTAAGTCCAATCACAGTTGAGATTTTAGCTTCTCGCTGCTAGAACAAAGACATCTCTATGGAGTAATAAATCATTGGATGTCAAAAATCATGCCACAGAAGCGATGAAGAGTTTTGTTTTGAAACAAAATTTTGAACTGAGCCATGTTGGTTTTTTTTTTTTTATATAAAAAAAAAAGCTGACTCTTCAGAGTGAAACATCACTTTTCAGTGTAGCATCTTGCATGGAGCTTTAGTTGTGGACACTGCTCGCACCAGTAGAGGCAGCAGGATGTATTTACCTGTCCTGAGGGACGGGACAGTTAAACATGTAAAGGACTGGTCAATGGAAACAAGAATGTTGTTTTGAAGGCTGAAGAGAAAAGAGAAAAGATGGATAAAAGTTATGTTTTGGAACTGAAAAAAAAGATGGTTGATGCAAGATTTTTTATTGTCAACTTTTTTAAGTATAAGTTGATGTAATATTTTGCTCATAGATGGATGATAGACAGTAAAAAATAAAGTGAATGTTAATATATAGAGACGTAGGGGAAGGGAGAAGAAGAAAAAGAAGGTTTCTGTACGTGTATGTCAAGACTTTTGTTGAAAGATGGAAAAAGAAGAAGAGAAAAGGGCAATTTACTTGCCGACAAGTGTATGTAATTAAAAGAACAATAAAGATCTGTGTAAGATTTGCATCTGAACTTTTGGTTTCATGTCTTAATTCTTCATTATCTGACTTAAAGCATTAGCTCAACATTTTGGGAAGATCAATACCATTCACATCAGTATGCTAGTAGTTTGCTGGATGTGGTAAAACCTCAACTTGTCATTTTTACACTTTGGTTTTTGTATGGAAATACATATACAACGAGCTGGCAGGCAAATTTTATTAGCTTTTGACAAAGTCAGGCTTCAGTTCAGTCTTTATGCTAAGCTAAACTTCTGGCTGTAGTTTTGTATTTAACATGTGCTATCAATCTTCTAAATCTCTGCCAGAAAACAAATAAGCATATTTCACAATACCTTGAACTATTCCTTTAACTGACTCAAAAACAGACACAACTGTTTGTGTTTGTGTCAGGTTGTGTGACTCACCTGACACTGACAACTGCCCCGTATGAAGGCAGAAGAAGGAAACGTTCATTGATTTATGATTGCTTAACTCATAACTAAACAGTCAGGTCCGTGTAGGTGCCAAGGAAAACATTACCAGTGAAGGAATTAGTCAAGATATGCTTTTTTTAATCCTGTGACATCTCTGCCTGGTCCTTGTTTGGGAGAACTTATTTGTTAAGAGTCTTCATGGGAGGAGACACCTCTGTTTTTCTCCCTTTGAGGTCCGTGCTTTCCATTTGGAAGACCTGACAAATGGTCCACAAGCACCTTTCAAACTTTTTGAACAAACAGATTGGGTTTAAAGGATTTAAGGCTGAAAGGGCTGCTCACTTTATACTGGTCTGTAGTGGCGATAATGCAAAATGGGTAAAAATGATCACATGACAGATGGCTTCATTCAGTCGTCGCTGTGAGCTGTTGAAATGTGCGATTTGAAGTCTTTTGTTGGAACCCCGAGAAGATTTTCTTCCTTTTTAATTTGTCTGCTTGGCAAAACCCAGACACTGCTTGCGATTTTATTAAGTAATGGCCTCATGTCTGCCTCTCCGAAACTGAGAGCATTCTCCAAACATTTGCTCATGCTCTCCACACACTTTCCCCGTTTACTTTAATGGAAGTTGAACATGCACCAGCGTTGTAGTTAGTGAAATGGATGCTGTTAAGTCTCCGGGCCTGTGACGAAAGGCAAACAGCAGTGACTGTAAGCAGAGAAGCTGAGTGAATGTATTAAAACACTCCTGTTTATAGTATAGAAGTCATCGCACTGCACGTCATTTAATGGTATTTATGGGCCTTGTTTTTGCTAATATTAAAACCATATCCTTGTCATGACCTTTGACCTTAGTTGTTAAATGCTTAAGGGCAAGTCAAAGTCAAAACTCAAGCCTTCATAAGCAGATTGTAAATCAATTCCAAGTCTTTAAGGACTCTCAATGCTGATTGAAGGATAATTCTAGTTAATTACATCTGATTCTTGAACTGATAACACAGAACACAACAAAGTAACTCATGAGCTCTGGGAACACAGTAACATTTTTTACAACAAGGTCCGGCGAGCAGTCAGATGATCAGACGGGTTGTAAAATAAACAATAGCCAGATTATCTAAACTCTATAAGGAACTATCAAAGTGACTGCTGAGACCAGGGAATGTGGCGACCTCACTTAAAATAGTTCCGACTGGACAACAAACACTAGTGGATGATCTAACCGTCTGGCTAGATTAGCTGCTTCCACTTTGGAAGTTAAACTGGAAGTGACCTAAAATGCCACAGGAAAAATGATGTGTTTGCACAGCTTTGGCAAGTACAGAAGGTCAAAGTTGAAGTCTGAAGTTGTAAACCGATGTTTCACTTCGAAACCCTGATAAATGTTTTTTACTCTCAAGTCGAGGCAAAGAGGCACATTTTTACATTGTTTACAGTGTTTTACATTACTTTGCATCCATATGGCGTCAAAGTCCAATGAGTAATAGTAGCGATACATGTAAAAATGCATCCAAAGTCTTACTAAAGTAAAAGTGCAGAAGTACATACGAAATGTACTTAAAATATCTTAAATAACATTCCACCCCTGGGTCCATGTGACATACATTTAATTTGCTGCCAATGTTTGACATATTTGACTCCACCTACAATAGCAGGTGGAGTCAAACATGTTGGGACTTGTCCAGATAAAAATAGAGGTCTATATTTTTATTTATACATGTACATTCACAGTACAGTACTGTACATTCTGTGAATGTACAGAACCAAATGCATGTCCGCTGTCCTCACTGCTATCCACATCCTGTTTGGAATATTTCAAGTTTTGTCAAGTCAAGTTCCAGCATTCAAGTCCAAGTTAAGTCCTCGTTAAGTGATTTAAGCCTGACTTGAGTCCAGATCTCATGTCTACAGTTTTGTCATATACCTAATGCTGTACAATTTCCAGGTCTATGTTTTTACTCTGGAGCTCTACTGGAATAGTTTTGCATGATTCACCTTTCAAAAAAAACTCCTTATTTATCTTCTACTCATCCTTTATGAAGCCCTTCAGTTCAGCCTCTGTCTGAAACAGGCTTTTTTAGCTCCTTTTTCTCAAATACATCCGTACATGTTCGAGCTGGAATCCAATCTGAAATATGAGAGCGGACGACACAAACGACACGTTGAAAAACCTTTAGCATCGACCCGGCATGCACGACAAGCTGGAGACAGAAAAGACATCAGAATGAAGTGTTCACAGCACGTTGAGGCCCTGGATTTTGACTTGCAGGGAGCATTTCTATATATGTTCACCCAAGTTTTAGAACGCTGACCATGTTTAATGGGATATAAATAACAGAAAACCAGAAAAGGCATCATGGGTCCACTTGAAAGGTTTGTTTACCTCGGAAGGCCAGCAACGTGAGAATGTCCTATGAAAGAATTAGAGTCTAAACAATTGAGGAACTACTGTGATTACTGTAAAACTTCTGTCTCAGAAACGGTTCAGACTGGAGACATTTGCTAGTTGTTTTGCTGTTTAAAGTTCCAGTGAAGTACTATGTGTTTGAGATCAAATAATCTCACAAACTAAACCTGTCTTACATTAACACTAGTCCGCTCACTTACGTTTTTTGTTTGTCTTTATTTTCACCAAGAGCGGTTATTTATTTTGAGTATTGAAGGCATGTGCTGAATCAACGTGTTGATGAGCGAACAAATGCGGCTGAGGTTGATTAAGATTAAGATTCCACACTCCTCACCAGATGCTATTATATAACTAAGCAGCTCTTTTGGAGTTGTTGCACTTTATATAACAAACAGCTTCTAACCAGCGACATAATTCTCTTTTTAGGCTTTATAACAGCCCACCGGGGAATCAGCCCAGACACAAACACATCAGGAACCTCTCCAGTGTACCAGAAACTTCTCTCTCAGCAGCTCATCTGTGCTATTGAAAGAGCTGTGGGCCCGATTATTGACGGACGCAGACAGCTGAGCCTCCTGTCGGTGATCCATCACCGCCGCATCCTCTGACACCCATCTCCCTCCACCAGAAACACTCCACAAACACACCCTGAAATCTACCAGCAGCCTTCAGCTTCATTATCTGAGCTGCCCTGTGGCTGCGGCCAGGCGGAAGAGGCTCTCTACGAGGGATCAGATAAACTGCGGGAAGCACAAACCACCCTGACTGGTCTGACTCAGTCGCCCAGTTTCTCTGTTACTGTAACAGCAATGTGGAAGTGACATCTGATACCGGACATAGGGAAATGTGTCCTGGGATGACAAAATGCAAATCTCTGTGTATTCAGTTTATTTTCAAAGCTCCTTTTTTTGGCCACATTTAAACACTTTTTACAGTCACAATTACTGGAAGTGCTATTTTTACTTTGGATGTTCCAAATGACACATCTAATGCTGAAATGGAAACATCAGCATTCTCAAAAATGAGTTGATGCTTGATTCACCTAAATTGTGACTAACATACATCCTGTGGTGTCTGTCAGTAATTGTCAGATGTTGCTTTACTTGCCATGCATTTTATATTTTTCCACCTGTAGATGCTCGGGTAATGCTCCAAAGATTTCCATATGTCTTCTAGAAAGAACAAAAACAGCAACAATCCTGGTAAAACCATGCCTAAAGTGTAATTTTTTAACTATGATAGTGCTTTCTTACCTTTGTACAACATATTTAGGAATAATTAAAGTTGCACTGATCGATATTTTCATGTAAACAATGGGTCAAAAAAACAACTCTGCAGCTCCCCTCAGACGTCACTTGGCTTCTTTCAGCTCATTGTTGTCTGGACAGTCTGCGGATTAAGCGCTACAACTGCAGTTGTCTGTGAGTGAATGAGTGATGAAGTTACATCATTGGTCAGTCGGCCAAGTGTTGGAGTTTCCCCATTGGCCGTTGCCCTTTCGAAATGAGTCAGGATGAGATGATGGAAGTGGCGGACAGCAGTGTTAACCCAGAGTCAACCGTGTTTCCTGTTCTGAGGCCTGACTGTCTCAGCTCCGGTGTTAAACGCAGAGAAGTTGGCTAAACTCCCGTTTAAACAGACACATACCAGCGTCTCCTCCGCCGTCCAGCGTGATCGACTCTCTGGCTGACAGCGCTGTCAGCAGCCAGCGGGAGAGACACTCCACAGTGTTTGGATTGTATAACTGAACTAATAACAGGATGCGAGCTTTTTTATTTCTTTGACATTTTCACATCACAAACGATGAACAACAGCATTAAAACACGAGTCTTGCAGGAAAAACATGTAGCTGTTATATCAGTTTAGTGTGGGGCGGCTGCTCTGCAGGTGCGCTTGATTTGATTGTAACTGCAGTAACCAGGCGGAGATAAACCCCCTGAATTTGAACCCAAAGCGCTGTCAAATATTTCATTTATAATTTCCACTGCAGCCTCCATCGTCATGGACTAGGAAAAAGGCAGAAAAGGGTGCATAGAGGTATGAAGGAGAGCTTAGTTAAAACACCCCAAATAACCTTCACTCTGACTAAACACTCAATACAGAGTGAAAACCTACAGTCATCCACAGAGTGAAATGGAAGAGGACGGAAGAGTTATGGATGGAAGAGTTAATTAAATAGTTATAAAACATCTCAAGATATGAATGGAAAGTATTATTCTTGCAACTGCATTCATAATCTTTTTTTTTTTTTGGACTCAGACATAGCTTAACCATGTCATGTGATACGCTACTTCATTAAGCTAGGCTAACCATTTCCTTGCTGTAGCTTCATATTTAGCATGAGAGCGGAATCGATCTTCTCATCTGACTCTCTGCAATTTCCAAAACATAATCCTTAAAATGTCAAACTATATCAATCTGGAATCGTCCAGTATTGAGGACTAGGAAGGAATTTGAGTGTTTCCAACTCATCAGAGAACTTCAGCTGTTTGGAGAGGTATTTAGTGGCTAATTTAGCTGGGACAAAGGCCAGTCTAAACTTCCCGAAAATTGACAGCCTTGCCAATGAAGGAAATTGTTGACAAAAAGGTCAACAACAAGGACTACTTCAATAAAAACAGTCTGGTAATACAGCCACAGAAATATGTGCGCATGATTTAAGGCCAAGCTGTGGCAAAAATACATACAGCACCACAGGACACTGCGGCTTGTTGAAGGCCCGCTGTCAGTGCTGGTGGACCATGTGGGCGATGAAGTCATTCACTCATGGCTCATGAATGGTAAAAAGGCCACACAGCCCCACACAGAGTAGAGATAATATAACAGAGGGATTGTCTGTGTGATTAACATGAAGGCACATGAAGGCTTATAAAGCTGTGTGGCCTCTCTGTGTCTTCTAATGCTTCTGTATAACTTAAACGTCCTTTTTATTACCGGTGGGGTAGATGCTAGAAAGCACTGGAAAACCTCCCTGGATATGAAACTTAAAGATCAGTTTACCAAATCCACACCCACAACCAATAACACAAACAAACTCAACTCAAAATCGAACCAGCGAGGTAGCGCTTTGAGGCAGCTCGGATAAGAAGACTGCAGGTCAAACAGGTTCACAGCACCTCTCCATCAAAACCCGGACTCCATGTTCATGTCAAAATACACTCTGTTCAACTCGTCCTGACAGACCAGGAGCATGTTCAGTCATCACTCACATGCTGCAGAAAGAAGCTGTCAACTCAATGTGCTCTTCTCTCAGACAAATATCACCTTGTCTCAGGGATTTCCTTTCGCCTCAGGAGATGACATGTGAGAGTAGGGGGTGGGGAGAGAGGGAGGGCTTGAGCAACAATTAATGGCTCACCAAAACATTCATCTATTTAAAAAGGATGATGGATGGTTTCATAGAAAACAAAAGCAGGGCAGAAAGTGGAGGTGACCAAGTTCTGTACTCTCATAAACAACACTCCTGTATAAAGAGGTTAAAGTCCTGTTCATTTTTTCCATGGACAATTTTAGTGACTGGACATTTCCAACTTTTAAATGGGCATGAAACTCTTTGTCATCAATAAATAATAAGCTGAAGTAACTGCACTGAATAAACAATTTACTTGATAAAATACTATTCCATTTTAGAAAAGAAGGCAACCACGAGTCCTAAAGAGGACTGCAGTGAGGAGTTTGAGGACTTCTTTATGGGCCAGTCAAGATGTTAGCTCCATTTGGCAGTCCTGTACACAACAGATGTTTTGCTAGTTCTAGTGAGAACAAAACATTCCTGTGTATGGTACAAAAAACATTTAATCTACGTTTTTTTCTACAACTATAATACACATTGACTCATTTAAATTTTTTTCTCTACCAACTCAACCCAACACTTTGAACAAAATATTTATATTCTGTCAAATTTTATGCATTCTTTCTCATCAAAAAGTTGTTTTAAACTGCTGGTGACATGTGAGTCATTATCTTACGGGGCAAAATTGATGGTTTGTATTTCTGTTGGAACCTTTGGTACAAATTAGCTGTTGAGCTAACCCCAGCACATTTGTATTCATGTTTTTAAAATGTCAGTGTAACTCTACGTGTCAGTTAAGACCTCAGCTCCATTCAGCAAGATGACCTCCAACCAATGTTTTGCATTGAATTTTTTGATAAACATGTGATGTGTACACATTAGTTTCAACAAATCAATCATTTCTATTACCAAGAGATTATTTACGACCACACGACTACAACAGTATGAGTGAACCTGAAGAAGCTGGAAGCAAAATGCATCATTCCCACCTAAAATACCCTCCTAACTCTTGCAGAAATTAAGACGAAGAAGATGAAAAGAGTACTGTTATAGAACAAAATGTGAACTGTTATATTAGGCTTACCATAGACATTAAAGGGGACCTATTATGCTCATTTCCAGCTTTATATTTTTAAACTGGCACTCCACTAGAGTAGCTTTGCATGATTCACAGTACAAAAAACTCCTTATTTATCTCATACTGGCCCTTTATTCGGCCTTTCAATTCAGTCTCTATCTCTTAACAGGCAGTCTTAGCTCCTGTCTTTTTAAGGCCCAACTCCCGATGACCCACTCTCTTCTGATCAGCCAGCTGGCAGGGGGAAACTGTATAGAGTCGTGTTAAGTTACTGCCGATGCGAACCCAACATTTCCTGCTCTACTGCTTAATATTAAAAGCATGTAAATGACTAAATAACGGGAGACTTTTATTGTGAAGAATTTACCGGAAATTAAACCTGTTTCTCACTGAATTAGCAGAGCTTCTTCAGTGGCGCTAAAAACCGGTTGACATGACAACATATAGAAACATTTGGGGCTCTTTGTTCAACAGATCAGTTAGAAATAATGCAGGGAGGAATGATGATGAAGACTATGGTTCAATGATGAAGAGTTGCAGACAACCAACGCACCACCAACAGGTTAAACTTATTTTAATTTTCTCTACTGTGTGATGGAAAAACACTCACAGCATGTCAGCTCAACTCTAGCTATGGCTCAGTACCGACATCAGCTTAGGCTGAAAATAGTAAAAACTGTTGGAAACTGAGGGTTCAGAGCAGTCTGAAGCCAGTGCTTTCTGCTCACAGGGATTACTTTAACATATGTTTACCTCGTTATTTGACACTTTAACCACGTTTAATATGAACATCCAACATTGTAAGATTATATATATGACTGAAAATCTTCCTTGGACTACTACGACCAGAGGCTTGGTGGATACTTAGCAAACTTCATGTCTCTTCTTTACTTGTGCTGTGTTTTAGCATTTTCCATTATCACATAAATGCAACTTGTGATAGTGGCAACTTTTGCACAGTTGAATCATTCATTGAATTCACTTTCAATCAATTAGGCATCATAACATGGTGTTTCAATATTTAGAGACCAATCAGACCAC
Organism: Euthynnus affinis; assembly: GCA_029490765.1. NCBI lineage: Eukaryota > Metazoa > Chordata > Actinopteri > Scombriformes > Scombridae > Euthynnus > Euthynnus affinis. Next base: position 21,127,279 of record CM055860.1, on the reverse strand, counting down.
ATCTAAAAAGGAACAGCTTTACAGCAGACCAAATAAGCTTATACTTATTTTAATGACTGAGGTTCAAAAACCAAACCTTAGCTAACCCTAGCCTGAAGGTTTAAAGCTAACAAGCCAGTCTTTGTGTACAGCAGAATGAGCTAGCGTTCCAGTCAAAAGAAAATGTGAAACAAATGTTTACAAGTGTGTGTGGTGTTCAGTGAAGGAGTATTTATCTAAAAATGGTCTTTATCCTCCAAGATATTGCTTTCTTTGTTAGAGGGAGATTCAAGCTTTCTTTCATTTCCTCTTGAGGAGGCCCAGGGCTTTGGAGATATGAGACAGCAGCCACTCACTTTGAGCTAACAGGCCTTTTGCTTGGACATCGGTAATGCCAAACTTTCCCTGTGTTTTTCATGTCGTGAGTCTGTGGGGGTGAGTAATCACTTCTTATATGCTGACATTGGCGTGGACAGCAGAAATGCTTTGAGGTTGGGCAACACGGTCTTCCAAGAATCCTATCATAACATACAAACAAGATGGTTATCAAACACCTTAGATGCATTTTTCCATATTACATTGAGTCAGAGCATACGCAGGTTATATTTAGGAGGAATGCCGCTGCTTTGATTTAGCTTTTACCCTCAGTCACGACAACTATTAAAAAGGAATCTGCCCTACACATCATACAGTCACCAACAGAATAGGCAAGCACTAAAATAGCGTGCTGGCAACCTCATTGCTTGCCTCATCAGATTGACTCACTCTGTCAGGTATGAGTGCTCCTCGGGTGAGTGCTTTGTTTTAAAATCTGTCACTGGATTGTTTACTGTTCTCTTCCCCGGCCAAGCCTCCAAATGTTCGAAAAAGAGATTAGCTGAGAAAGCTCGCCGGGCCAGAGGAAACCCAAGAATCTCAGATTATCTCAGATTGTGCTGAGAGTTTGTTACTCTGTAGACCCTTTCTCACTGCACCACAACCCATAAATGGTCCTGCAATTTTCCATGTCTGCATCAGGAGCCACAGTTCATTTTCCATGTGAGACACTCCGGCAACTTCCTGGCTCAGGACCTGGCATAGTATGATTTCCATAAATATTCTTTCATGGGTCCTCTGGGAATCAAAGCTACAGCATTCCCAGGTAATGGTCATGGTTATGAAACGTTAATGTTATAGCTTAGAGCACATCAGCCAATCAGTAGAGACTCAGCGAGTGGTGCATTAGATTCTTTGCCATTTTGCGGTGGTGGAGAATTTTTAGCTTTTAGGAAAAGGTAGTGAATTTATGTGAAAAGCGTTTACTTATAGAGTTTATTAAAACCAGGCAAAGTGCACAGGGCCCACTTGGGAAAAGAGATTGTGTAACTGTGTACAAAATGTTAGGAATTGGCAAATACGTCCGAGCATGCTGCTTTTAGCTTAGCTTTGTTAACACTAGGATGATTTATGTGGTTTAAGCCACCATTCCTAGATAGGACTGAACTCCCCAAAACATCAACAAGACAAGAATCAAGAGTGATGTGACATTCATACAGGTCACACACACATACCCCCAGATTAGTCAAACTTATTTTTGAGGAGGAAACAAAAAGATAACAGTACAATTATTAGCCAAATGTGCTTTGCAAACATCCATTACAGTTCATATCTGATGTCCTGCTTCAGCTTTGAGCGACTGTTCTCACTGTAGTTGTGTCGTTACACACAGTTACCCTGTTCAATGAGGGATTATTATAGCAACATTTCAGGTGTGTTCACATTTGTTTTTCCTCCAAATAAAATGGTTTGGATCAGTGGTTTCCAACCTGTTTGGGTTGTGACTCCGACAAAGCAATGTCTACTTGTAAGCACTACTTTCCCCCATCTGTGATTCAAGCAATTTTGCCATTGCTTAATTTAAATCATTATTAAAGATAAAAAAATGATCCAGTAATTCATAAGAAAAAAGATATGACACAAAAATCCCAAAAGAACATGGTGCACCAGAAATGTTTTTTCTGCTCTCCTATCCTGATCCTATTCAACCCCTTATATTTGTCCAGGTTGGGAACTACTGGTTTAGATTATATGGCTGAACTGTTAGCTTGTTTACATCCTGTCTGTTCATGTGTATTGACTTTGCTACAGTTACATCACTGTGTTCTAAGATCTCTTCCCGTAACTGATATAAATGGACAAAATGTACAAAAATAAGACACAACTTGTGATAAACTGTAATTATCCTTTAAGGGTCAGCATTCGGTGACCTGGGAATGTCTTGACTTGTTGATAGAAGACTAAAAAATGGCTCTGGTGTAAGGTCAAAGGTTATGACATTCTGACTTTCTTCGATACTATAGAAAAGCATTAAATAAGCATATGGATAAAACCTGGTTTCAGAGTTCATTACAGGCTGCTGTTTACAGCTGCCAGGGCGTCTTGGCAGGAGCCGACCCTCCATACACCAAGGTGAGAACATACCTTTGACCGCAGCATGTTATGCAAGCCCACTGAAAGCGATGTACGTGTGTGTGTGTGTGTGTGTGTGTGTTCACATTTGAGCGATCTCTATAGAAGATGAGGGATGTGAGAACATGGCCTCATAAAAGAAGGATTTGGAAAGTGATTTATCTGTGTTTTGAGTGACAGTTACATCTGTGTACACAGCATCTCAGTCCTAAAACACTGTTTTGGCAAGAACAGCTTATCTGATAAAACTCTTACTTTCATTTTTCAAAGTTAAAGTTAACAGTACTATATGACTGTAATGAACTGACCTCACTCTGTAAATCTTTTTATGATTTCATCATCTGATACAAATGCTTTCTTCATTCCATTCCTTTGTGCAGACTCCAAACATAACGTGAGTTTTTATAAGGTTTACAGTTAGATTTGGGCCTTTCAGCTGACGTAACTTACTCTGAATTAAGTTGTATAACAAGTCTAAATTTTTACATCATCAAAATACATGAGAGAGGGCAAAACTCAGACTCATATTGCCCTTAAACAAGGGGTAACAGGGTAAAATTCGACATATAACTTAAGGTCATTTGACCTTAAAGGGGCCAGTAGGGAGAAAGGGGAGTTTTTAAAAAAGCCTTTGTCACATTTTACCAGAGAAAAATGTACAAATCTGTCATCGTTTGGAAATATAATTCTACAGACAAAACACTGAGAGGTACAAGTGGGGAACTTGGATTTTTAATTTACAGATGCATACAGGATATCGTGCCTTTCTCAAGACCACACAGATCCATATCTGAGCACATCGACCCAGGAGGAAATCTGTGAGATTGTTACCCCCCCCGGAGGCATTTCCTCCAAGCTGTGTGGTCCCCCCAAAAAACTGAGATCTGTAACCAAAACAGGGGCTGATTATCACAATTACGAGCTAAGTTCAACACTGATCCCTCTGCCTGACCCCCCCCCCCCCCCCCCCCCCCTCCCTCCTGTGTTTGTCAGTTGTCCAAACCGGTGTTAGAAATTCAGGGAGAGAGAGGATAGAGTGTAGACTTGAGCCAACAAGATCTGTGTCAACTGAAATCCTGCCCTGGAGGTTCAGTGTTGTTCTTCTTACACCTGCAGTTTATTATCCTCTTCTTCCATAGCTGCAAGTACGAGGGTGTTCAGGCAGGTCTGGAGAACAGACAATTAACTGAATCATTTCCAGGTACTGAAGCATCTGTAAGTCAAACTGAAATTTGACTTCACTTCCTATAACTCATGATATCATATTTTTTCATTTTTTTTTTAAAGGATATGGATTTATGGGAAGTGGTGTTAAATTCTGTGAAATGAAACAGAAATATCTAATCAACTATGGCTTTTAAAAAAAAAAAAAAAAAAATCACCATCCTTGTTGAAACATATGGAGTGAACAAGACAACATACTGAAGACAAAGCTCATCCAAGGCTGGATTTTTAGTTATTTACATTACTACAAATATCAACTGGATTTTGAATGATGTTCCACACTTTGTACTTTACCTGTGACTGGAACCAAAGTAAAGTATGGAATGAAACCGAGGATGGTACTGAGCAACAGCTAACGACGTCAACCACCTAGCTAGTTAGCCTAGCTACGTGTCTGACTTCTTAGCTAAAATCCTTTCATTTCAGTTTGACTTTAAAAGTAGGAAGCAATCCTGAACAAGCAGAGCTAAAAAAAAAAGCACTTCTTTGGCTCTACCATGCAGCTAGAGAATCGACTTTATTATCATTGTAAATGTCATTTCACAATTGAACACAAAATAGTAATCACACATGTGCTATGGCCTTGTTTACAGTCCTATTTCTAAACCATTACCAACACAGATAAGAATCCAGAGCTCCTGTTAGCAAATGTAAGCTTGGAAAAAAAAAGCACAGCAGAGTTGACATGGAAAATGTGTTGGAGGCCCCGTCTCTCCTCCTCTCCACCGTCCCACTCCTCAGTAGTACATAACAGTATTCTTGTTAGACAAAACAGTGGAGCGGCAGTGAACCAGGGGAACATTGTTGTGTTGTAATCCCATGCGGCTCTGCTCTCCACCCACAGATCGTCTGCTTTCGCTGGTCTTTGCTCCTCTGTATAGACTGGGATTAAGAGCCAGATTCAAAACGTTGAATAATACTGACATTTATTTGAGTAAAACCTTTCTTAAATGAGGTACAAAATGTTTTACCGAATTGTAATTAAATCCAATGGTACAAAAAAAAAAAAAGTAGTAAAATGTTTATCATCCAGTAAAAATTATAAGCGACATGAATTATAAAATAGTGAGATAATCAATAGGGCAACATTTCACTTAGTTTAGTTTATGATTTGGGAACAGAATGAGCACATTTTCTGGGCGACCTACGATACACATTTGATTGTATTTGGTAGTGATTAGATGTTTTTTTTTATGACAATATGCCCTTAAAAGAGAGACCAATATAAACGGAGCACTGCATCATTGCTGCTGCACTGCTTTTATCACCTTCCCTCCAGCCTCTCAAGCCTCCTCCTGTATTAGCATTTGTACTTAAAATTTTCTTTCAATATGTGCTCATGTTCATTAAATACTGTATATCTCCACTCAAGATTTGTTCCAGTGGCACAGCCAAAAGAAAATACATATAATTGTTGTAAAAAAAAAATTGCTAGAACGTCCTTAACTGTATATGATGCAACTTTTTTTTCAGTCCCTTTAGATCCAGAGGTGTCTTTGAGAATCACCAACTCCATCAATGATTAGCCCTGGAAAGGTATAGTAGAGAGTTAGTTGCCTCAATCAACAAGAGTGTACTGCAGTTCAGGTTGTGTTTTAAGTAAGTTACATTTCAGTTAGGTGATCAGATATGAGTGCAAATCAAATGGTTAAAGTTTGATCATAATTTTGTAGTCAAGCAGCATACGAATACAGCAACACTAGTTGGTTCAACTTCAACAGTTCAAACTTTCTTTAAGCAGCAAATCAAGCAAATAATTCACCATAAGCTTCTATGTTGTTCCCACTTTGGTTGCTCAGACAGACACAATGTGTTTCCAACTTCCAAAATCCCACATCTGACCATAAAGAACAGCATTTTGTTAATTACAGGAAAATCATTGACTGAAGCTAAAGTAGAAAAAGCTAGGCTGCCAGCAGTTTATGTAGATTTACTTGAAAGTGTACTGTTTGGTCCCTTTTTAAAGAATGTTCAGAACATTGCATTAGACTTAGTGAAACAGCTCGATAAAGATCAGACAAGTATTTATATGAATGTTAAACCACTGCTCTTCACTGTCACCCTAAGCTTCATTCATTCCTTCCTTCCTCCCTACTTTACCTCCCTCACAAAGTTAAACGAGGTGAGCGAGAGTTACGTAAAGTCTATGATCTATTTCCAGACGGCTGCTCCGATCTCCAACATCAAAGCCAGCTTGTGTCCTTTCATAGAAACTATGCGCTCTCCTCCCTGATGACCACCGATCCTCCATTAAACCTGGGGACGTAATGTCTCTGAAGACCCCACAGCGGGCAGAACTAATCCCCTCTGTGTGCCTGAAAGGGTAACTCTTTTCTCTTTGAGCCCATTTCGGCTTCATTATGTCAGATTTCCAGGCAAGACCACGTTGTCCAGAGCAGCTTAGTGGAGACCGAGTCAAGACCAAAGAACGTTTTAGGAAGGAAATGTCAAAAATGTCAGAGCCACTTGGGGTCAAGTTCCAAAGCTGCAGCACAGTTTGCACTGATGTGGATGGAAAATAACGCTTCAAGTCCAAATTTAAAGTATCTGCAAAGGTCATCAAAGTACAAATGTCAGTATAATCACTACAACTGAAGGTCTGTTCAATGATGTCCATAGCAGATAGACCAGCTTTCCCACCAACCACTAGCAACACTAGCTTTAATAATATGCCTAAACAGCTGATTAGCATTGTAGGAAATGTAATCCCACACTGAATGCAAGATTTAGTAACATACCATATACTTATGACCAATTCAGTATGTTTAACATTTTTTATGGTTATTTTCTGTCACTCAAAGCACTCATTAAGTTCAAGATGGTGGTTTTGGTTAAGTATTAAAAAAAAGCTACACTGACTTGAAGCACACAAGACAGGACACACTAACTCGTTGGCCATCAGTATAAAGACCTGTGCTTTGTAACCATCCACCCTGACACTTCACACCCCGCAGATATCACACTTCCTGGACTGGAAAGAACATTGCTAGTAAACATAATCCAGGCTGCGAGTATGCTTCCTCTACAATTCTTTTGGCTGAGAAAATAGCTGTATATGAACATAATTTTTTAGAAGACAAGGTTCCATGATCCGAACTGAAATTTGCAGCCAAATCGGCTTCACTCCATCTTCAACCCTTCAACCCTAACCCTGACTCTAGGCCACCAGGGTACCCTACCCTAAGCATACCCTAACCAGGCTTTATTTCTCAAACCCAAAATCTTTCCCTAACCATAACCATATGGTCAAGGCTGGGTAGATGTCTAAAGTCCAAAAATTTGGACCCAATCCTCAGACACTCAGACAAAAAATATCCAAACCTGACATGCATCAATACATTTTCAAACAAAGGGACTTAATCCAAAAGGGACCCAAGGAAAGTCAGACCCAATCAAAAATCAACCCATTCAACCCAAACAATGTGAGAGAACACCAAACACTGGCAGCAGCATGATGTTCCACCAATTAACTCACAGTTACATGTTAATACAAGTCATCTACAGACACATGATAGAGCTCATAGCAAATCTGTTCGGGCAGAATATAATAATAATAATAATAATTCACACCCAGCCTGACTCAACTCCTGATCATTATGAATCGGGTGAACCATGAAGATACTCTACTGTTGAAAACCGAATTTTCTTTCTTATGCAAAGTATTAATGCTGCAGCAGAAGAAGATCCAGCAAGCTAAGTCACGCCAATGAATTTGCGAGCTGTTTTTGATTATCATTTTTAAAATCACTTTAAGCCTGTTTATTTTTTCTCAAACACACACCATGAAGTCTAATATTCAACTCTTTTCAGGGAAACCCTGTAGAGAACTCATCATGCATAAATGCCTGAAATGCAGATGTAAAATTATAACCTGTCAGTCACTTGCGAAAGCGCTAATTGGAAAATGACGCCGCCTGACACTCACAAACCTGCCTCTCACGTCAGAGAACAGCTCCACCCTTCAAGTCAGTTGTGATTTATCTGATTTGCATTGTCCCATTCCGTACAGCCAAACCACCAAGAAACAATCCACTGGCACGTTTTAATTCACTCCTCAGGGCGTAGACTGAAGAAAAGTACAAACTGTTAGCAATTATGTTTCATAACCATTATTTATATAACACTGAAACTCATAAACACTGTTTGACCTCTTTTTACAACTTGAACATGGAGACGCTATTTGGAGCAAAAAAAAAAAAAAAAACTGAGTACAGAGGAATCGAGATTTGTCTAAACTTGCGGCTGATGGTGGCAACCAGGAGACTTAAATCACCTGAGCACATAAAATCAGTGTGAAACCGACACAGACTGACACGGAAAGATTGGTTTCCTCACACCTAGGCATCAGCCCGAAGGATATATGTGGCTGTCTGGCTGCAGCTGCACAGGTCACAGGGGCAAGGTCAAAGGTGAAGAGGTGAGGGCTGGGGTTTTACTGGAAATATGAGAAACGACCATATGTTTTGCAGCGTAGGTGGGCAGGTGCCAGGGCTCGCCAGTTTATTTCAATTTCATGGTGAGCAGGAAGTCATCTTGCCTGAGGTAGCGCAAATGTCTTTACTGAGGCACCTGAGAGGATACAAAGGGAAAATAAAGTGTGGATGTCATGTGACTTTGTTTTTATTTTTTATTTTTAAGGCAGGGAATTTTCTTTCACCCATAAATAATTTTTTTAAAAAAATTATTATTTACTGTTTTATTTGTTATGTTTGTACATCTATTCAGGTTTTGATTGATATGTTAAAACGTCAGAACTAATTAGGAAAATTAAGAAGAGAATTAAGAGAACTGCCTCTACCAGTAACCACACTGATCTCAGTGTCCGATCCGTGACCCATTGGCCTCATAACATAACCTCATCTATTTGCTTCTTCTGCAGTCATCACATGTGTGCGTGTGTGTGTGTGTGTTTGTGTGTGTGTGAGACTATGGGTTTGGGTGTGAGTGTTGAGGAAGAAACGAAACAAGGAGCGTCAGTCATGTTGGTCAGCAGTTCAGTTTGTGGTTGACAAGAGAGAAGAGGCAATGAAGTCATTGCTTTCTGTCTCAGAAACACTCACAGTCACATCCTCTGTGGACAAACTGGCTTTTAATATCCTCTGTTGCCTGGTGAAAGGAACCTTGTCAAATGTTTTTTTTTTTTTTAGCTAGCTTAGGCTACATCTGATAAATGATACACATATGCTGTTGATGGTAAAAAAAAAAAACAAAACACAAAAAAAAACAGATTTTTGAAAAGGTTTATTTGAAGGAGCAGTTGGACATTTTGGAAAATAGACATTCACTTTCTTGCCAAGAGTTAGATGAGAAGATGACTGTACACTATATGAAGCTATACAACCAGCAGTTAGCTTAGCTTAGCTTAGCACAAAGGCTGGATGCAGGGGGAAACAGTTAGCCAGGTTCTGTCCAAAGATAAAAAAAAAAAATCCAACTTCCAGCATCTCTAAATCTTACTAATTAACACATCAAAGGCCAGACTATTTCTTGACCTGGAGTAGAAACTTCCTGTTAACTGAGCTAAACCAGACTACCGACTACAACCAGACCAGTAGCAGCAGTTAGTACAGATATGAGTGGTGGTGATTTCCTCATCTGACTGTCTGCCGGGAAGCTAATTAGTGTACGTCCCAAAATGTTGTGCTACTCGATAAAAGTTAGAATCTTTTAAGATTTCAGCCCTGATTGGTTTTAGTGACATTTGTGACAATAGAGGTAATAGCACTACTTAGCCTGCTATTTTGTTTAAGCTCTTACTACCCCTGTTAAATGCAAGTATTTTTTTGTTGTTTACATGATACATTTTTATGCTATGCTATGCTAAAAGTTGCTACACTACTATATAGAGAGGCAATCAGGGAATGCTATTACTGAAAAAATGTTCATAAATAGTATCAAATATGATATCAAATATAATATGATATAATGAACAGTTTATAGATTATAACTTTAAAAACTAGGTACAATCAAATGATTGGCATTAGGTTCATTCACATCGCCCATTTACATGAGCCTCAGGTCTTTTACCAAATATAACTTGCACTCGCAAGCAGCTTGTTTGCTGTTTTGGCAACTGAGAGTCAAATCTTATTCCAGATCTATATTTTTTATCTGGAAATGAAGCGTGGCTTTTGCCATCATGCTTGACTTTCTAAGCATGAGTAGTGGAATTCAGTGTTTTTTTTTTTTTGCCATGGTCATTTCTTGTGCTTCAGATTATACAGTTTATTAGCTACACATGTATTGATAACTCAGCAAGAAATCTTAGGAGTTTTAGTTGGCACTTTCCGAGAGATGTTGATCCAACTTTAAGGTCATTTTGAAGGTCGGTGTTAGTGTTATATTGGATTCAGTTATGTTAAAATGTGTTTCTAATACTCTGCCACCAGCATGTATGTAAATGGAATGGAGGAAAAAAGTACCCATGATGCCTGGCTAAAAAAAGAAAGTGCAGCTATGTAGTGCCACAAGAGTTTTGAGTGACGTGTTTTTTCTCACCTGCTCCAGTGAACCAGGAGGTAAACATGCCTCAGGTTTGAAATAACCTGCTGCCTTTAGGCGTGAACGCGTCTTAACACATCAGTGCAGTATTGGGAAGCAGCCGCCCCGTGCGTCAGCGAGGTCACGGCTGACTCCATCGTTCTGACCCAACCTGAGTCGAGCGCTCTTCTCCGCTCTGTTGCGTGTCAGCTTCTTGCAAGCCACCTGGACCTCATCCATCACCTCAGGGAACACAGTATTATTCAAGCCATTACTCACGCCGGTGCTGGATTACTCACGCCTTCACTCCCTCGCGCTGTTTTATACTGGAAAACAACTTTTGTATGCCTAGCCTCGTGCAATGCAATGCCGCCGACGCAGCAAAAACACACCCCACGCCTCACAACACACTTCTGTGGTGATAAACAGAAACAAAGCTGCGCTCTCTCATCCTTCCAATGATGGACACAGCACTGACAGAAACACGTCGACAATAATCCGCCAACACAGTTATGCAACTTCCACAGCAATAAGCCAAGCTCAGAATAAAAAGTGCTGCCACATCAAAAAACAAAAATATAACCTCTCACACCAATCTGAGAAGGAGAAAACAAGAATCTTCATGTCTGTACATCAGTCAGGTTTGACAGGTGTTTAACCAACATTACATAACCTACATAACAATGTTTTTCTCCTCCTTTGTATCATTTGAATAAAAAAGATTAAGTCATTATCTTTGACACGTAACAGTGACACTGACTTCTGCAACCAGATATGACGTGTGGGTATTTTCCAGACCTTGAACTGCACTCTGCCAGTCTATTTTCTGTTTTCATGCCATGCATAGCGAGCGTGACACAAAGGTGTCCGGAGAGCAGCCATGAGATGGAAGCTCCACCCAAACTTTAACCAGGTGGTTGTAGGAATTTTTTCAAAAGTAGCAACAATTACGGTATTAGCATGCTAAGATTTAGGACAACAAATAAAATATTTAACAGCACAGCAAACTACAGGCTCCAAAATGTCCATAAAAGTTGAATCAAGACCTCTTTATAACACTATATCTCTCATGAAGGTACAGCTGCTCATAGACTGCATCAGTATTAGGTTTATCTAATATACTGGAAACAGGAGGCCGGGTCTGCTGAGGCTTTTCCACCTTTTACGCCTCTGAAAAACAGGTGTAAACATTGCACAGATGAGATTTATATCAGCCACAGGGAAGGCTGTAGTGGGAAAACCAAAATGCCTTTATCTTTATTCTACGGAATCTAAGTTATGTCAGATTTAGAGCATTCACGCTACAATAACATCCAGAGATCTGCATTTAATCAGCCATCTAAAGATAAACAAACAATTAAAAAATATAGAGCTGTAACTAAATCTGATTCTTAGAAACATAATGAAATAAAATGCTTAAAGGGACATGTTTCAAGTAGATACTTGATTTTGTTTGTTTCTTTGAGTTTTTCTTTGATTTTAAAAAAATCTGCTCCATCTTAGCCAATGAAATCATTTCTTTCTTAAAGAACAGCTCTGCCTCGGGGGAATCGTTGGTACTGTGTATGTTCAAAACTACACATTGCTTTTTTTTTGTTTGCTTCTCTTCCTCCAGAGGTTGACATCACAGAAGTGAGTTCAAAGCATCTTCGAGGTGAACTCAGCAACCTGCCTGAACTAACTGTACTTCCACACCTGGCTCATGTTGCGTCTTACCTTTTACTCTCTGGATGTCAGCCAGGAAGCTTCTTTTTTGTGTCACTAGATGTTTCTAGGACAGGTTTTTTTTTTTAACAATGTCTCCTTTGTTTCACAGCAGGCTCACCTATTCCTCCGCCTCTCTGAAGTGACAGAGGAGGTGACGAGGTAAGTACCGTGAGGAAGATAAAAGCCGGAGATTAGCTTGAAAGGAAGTGAGGCATCCTGTGGTGCAGATGCCCCTAAAATGCAGAGCAGAAGAGTTGAAAGACAGAAGAAATTCCAGACTTGAAGTGAAAGACTGATGGATGAATTCCTCAAACTGCTCTAAATTTTATCACATTGAAATTTCTATACTTCCCTTAAGTGCTGCAAGTGTTTCCCAATCAGCAACTTTTTGTTTCTCAATGTGCATCATGTTGCCTGTGCGAAACGATTCAATACAACAGCCCTGCAATGACTAAACGGTGTCATACGGTTGATAATTAGATCATGTGTTCATATTTGAGGCTGTAACTGTACTTTAACTGCAACTACTCTACTGATAAGGGTTTTTTTTTTTTTTTGAAAATGGCTGATAGCTGACAGAGTCTTATATGATGTAAACTCTTCAGGAAGATTGTTCCAAAGTCTAGAAGACAATGACGGTCTGTTCTTTTCAATCCACACCTTGAAACTGCTGACACAGGTATTAGTCAGCACCCTGGATGGTCATCCTGTTCATATGAGGTGATATGTCCCTGATGTAACTGAGTGTCAAACCCTTTCCTGCCTTACACTTTAGTTGAGACAGTTCAGTAGAGTAAAGAGTAAAGTACAGACATGTCATCAGCTAAATGCTAAATTACTCAGAATTCATTATGCAGAATGACCCCTTTAAAATGTTATATGTTATTAGAATATTGGTATTAATGCACATTAATGTTGTAGCTGGCTGACTACTGTGCCTTTGTGTCTCTCCATATATATATCATCTTATACTCTTATAAAGTTAAACTATATCTTACTGTTGCTACTGAAGTTTAATCTATAACAACATATATTTTTGTAAGACAATCATAAGTTTGTAATAGAAAATCTCAAGTAATCAGAATAGAAATAGCATAAACTGGGAACACTCAAGTAAAATACCTCGAAATTGGTCTTAAGTGGAGCACTAAAGTTAATGCACTTAGTTATTTCCATCAGCTTTGGGCAATATTAACCCTAAACTTGCTGCGTAGTAGTGGTAGTGGAACAACCATGGACATGAAGAACGCTAATTTAAGAAAAAATAGGCAAAACACTATAAACTAACCAATATAGATAATCTGCTTTCAGTTTGATGGGCAGAGGATGAGGTTAGACGTAGATTGTATAAAAGTGCGCAGTGCTTATATTTTTTATTTTTAAGATTCAAAGTTGTAAAGGAGCACTGGTACAATGTAATACTATCATCCCTGTTGTGTTTAAGGCACATGCACATTATGTACCCAGATAAGCAGCTAAATCAGATACGCAATCTCAACATCCGTCCCCTCCATTCAAAATGTCACAAGCAATCACCAGTATAACATAATGCAGATATTTGGTTCGGAGATCTGATGTTATTGAGCCAACTTGGCAAAAAACAAATGGAAACATTCAAGAAAAATGAGCCCGATGCTAGTTCCTCATCAGTCTAATGACAGTGACCTCTCTTCTACCCAAAACAACAGCATGGACTCATTAATAAACTGTCCAGCGGGGGTAAACTATTTTCATAGGAGTCTGGAGGATTCTCATAAAAAAAAAAAAAAAAAAAAAAGGAAAAAGGAAAGCAGCAATGAAAGGTTAAGATTTTCATTTCTCTGCTTGCAGATTGCTTAGATACACACTATGTTGTTTTTCATTAAATGGTCATTAGATGAAGTCATGGCTGATGGATGTTATTATCTCTAATTATTAAAAAGGTAGTCATTGTTCATTTCCTCTCAGTTTCCAGCAGCATGAGGAGAAAATTGGCAGTGTTTTCCTGGTTTGGTTTTTGGGGAGAGGGTTGTGGATAAAATGGGACCCTCTCTAATTAAGGACAAATCCACACTGGTTTGCGGTTTAAAGTCGCAGGCGGTTTCGTTATCAAGCTGAACATGAGTGAGATTATGTGAAAAAAAAATACTGGCATTGCAGGAAGGACTTAAAGAGGAATTGTAGACCCAACATTTACACTGTCAAATATCAAGAACGTGTACGTTTGATATAATGGTATTTTCAAATTGTACATTAAAACTGAGCAAAAATCTATGAATAAAAAAAAAAAATTACAAGCCTAATTGCAGCATAAAAAGCTGAAACAGATATTCTAAATTCACTTTGACCTTGTGGTGTGTTACTGCTTCTTCTGTGGTGGATTGTGTTTATTGCTAACTGTCACTTAGCATGCTAGATCTGTCATTAGCAGCACAATAATTCAGCAGTTTATTCAAAAGATTTCTATTCTAAGTATAGTATTTTTCCCATCAACTCCTGACTCATAAGTGTCCACAAAGACTTCCTCTATTATAGTCTGACAGAGGAAGTTACATTAAGCTAGATGGTGCAACATAACTAATAAGCTAATAGCTTCCTCTATTTTAGACTCTGTGGCTCTCGGTTTCCTAAAAGGTCGGCAAGGTCAGGGCCGTTTTCTGTTGCTCAATGCCACAAATTAGTGAAGCTACATCAGAGTAGGCCAGGATGTGAAACATTTGCTACTGTGGGCTATTTACTTTGGCCCACAGGTGAATGGTTAGTTGTACTGAACTGATTTTGCTGAAGCTTCTGTGAAATTTCAAATGGATGTTACTAGTCAGCTATTAGCCAAAGAGCTAATGGATTAGCTAGTGATTGTGAAGCATGAATGAACCATCTGATAGGAATCAGCAACATTTTGACATTCACTTATAATCTGCTTTGAATGAAAACGTAAATTGTGATGTTCAATCATTTCCCCAAATTGTTATCTGCTTCTGCTTTCACTAGTGATTCCCTACATTTCTCAGACTTCTTTGAAAGTCTCTGAAAAAACGAAATGAAACTGACTTCATTCATTATATGCATTGTTTACCACTAACCTCAAAACGTCACGTGACTGCATTGCATTCTGGGATACTGAGACTAACAGTTGGGGGTCACGTCAGTGTCTCTTACTTCTTTAATGGTTTATTTCGATGCATGTTAGCTCAACAATCATTCAGTGATATATCAGATAGTGATCGCTGAACATATGTTCAGTAATAAAAGAATTCTTGCTCATAAAAATGTTGAATATTGGGAATAGAAAAATGACCCAAAAAACAAATTAACCCTGAAATACAAGATGCATCACAATGGCTGTCTTGCAGCGTTATGTAGCACATTTTACCTTGAAACGTTAGCCAAGCGTATTACCTAAAACTACAAGTGTTAGTTTGGGTGTCAGATTGTCCTGTACATATTCACTATCTTCCCCCTGAAGTGCAGTTGTTGCTCTACTTTTCCTGGGACCTCTATTCATAAGCTGTCACTCTGCTCTCCTTTGTTCTGAATTAACTGCCAGCGATCGAGCAATGACTGATCGGTGCAGCTGATCTGCAAGACGCTACAGCCAAGATGCAGTGGAAGGTCTCTGTAAACTAATCCCCTATGCTGTGGATATGACCGCCGTGAGAAAAGCGAGGGGGAAAACCCCCTTTTTTCCCTTTCAGCTTTATCCACGGCGATGGGAAGCACAGTGGGAGCAGGGTGTTACAGCCCCGCAGCGGTGGCGGGAGTACCAGACGGGGTAAGGAGGGAGAATGCCTTTCTCTATTGTTGAGCTGATAAGGACTGATTGCTGATATGTTGTCAGTAAGGTGGGGTGATATATTATATGACTCCTGGACAGGTTATGACAATATCTGAGTCAGCTGTGGCACAGCTTCAACTAGACCAACAGATATATGGTGTCTCCTGCTCAACTTTATCACCATTCATTATCGTGCAAGCCTTAACTGGTATCTTGTTTTACAAAAAAACACGACTCCGATTTCTTTTAGTCTTCACTGTGTGTGTCTGCAATTGTCTGGCTGATACGACATCTGCATTCATAAAGCGGATGCTCATCATTTCAAAAGGAGAATGGTTGTTAACAATTGTTGCTCAGTTCGCCTGCAGGTCCTTCGCCTTGTGTTTAAAGACAGTCTTACAGCAGGAATCATTTAAATATATAATCCAAATCATCTGTTCTGCAAGTCTATAACCAACTGATATTACAGTTGTGATTCCATCCAGCTAAACCTAGACGGTAAATAGTATCTGAGTGAACAAGTGAGTAAATTTACAGCTTCTGCTCTGCAGGTAGAGAACGCAGGTAGCTGAAGTGATGCTAAACTAGCAGGAGCAACAGTAAATGAGCGACTCATAAGCTAAGACTAACAAAAACAGGTGACAAAATTAACACTCCTTGTGGCCACTTAACGCAAACCTCTAGAGTGGCTTTCTGTTGATGCTGACGTGGTCAATTTAGTCACAAGATTTTTTTTTTTTACAGATCTCTTAACTGAGCCTGGTGACAAACGCAGCGACTTTCTGAGCAGCATCAGTTACTTCCTGTACTCAGGTTCCTTCGGCTCACATAAGCACTGCTGGGAGGTGAGAGATCCAGCTCCCCAGAAGTGTGTCTGGAACATTAATCAGTTGTGCAATACTGATATCCAGACAGATCACCTGACTAAGGGCAAAAATACATTACATAATGCAAATTGTTCCCTGGAGTACAGAAAGAGATGTTTAAAACTTCCAATTTGTCTCAGTACATAAACCAAGTTTTTTAAATATGTACAGTTAACAGTTTGTTTTTGTGACCAAAGATTTTCTTTTTTACTTCATTTTCTTTCCAGTTAGGTAACTTTTTTTTTTTTTTTTACGAGTCCCATATTTTCCTCTTATTTCATAGAAAGAATCTGATGTAACTGTGTATTTATTGAGCGAAAGAACTTGGCACTAACGGGGGAAATGGAGACAGAGTGCACTGCACTTCCAGTTAATTAAGATCTAGATTAACCAGTAGTCTCTTAGTGATTGCACAGCAGGTCAGATGAACATGCAAAAAAATGTTTATGAAATGTTTGTTAATGTACAATTCAACATATATCAATACTAAAGTTGCACGTAAATAAATGAATGATGAATAAATATTTCTCTTGACACAGTATTTAGTAGCATTTAAACCCAACAGTTCTTTCAAGGGAATTTCTGTCGAAATCGACAACTGCTTATAAACTCAACGCAACTAAGTGAACTCAGAGAACTGTGTCTGAACTATGTTACACTGTTCTTTCTTGGAAAATTATTAGGAAATAATGGACCTGTAAAATGAAAGTGTTACCATGTTACATCATATGCTCCTCTAATGATTTTTTTTTTTGTTCCTTTAGAAAATCAGTAATATGTTCCGATTTGTACATGACATCATTAATGTATGAATTTGAAAGTATCAAGTGACACGATGAGCTTCGGGGCGTGTGGGGAGTTGGAGGAGAAGGTTTACACCGCTGTTTACATGTAAATAGCTACTTTCTACTGGGAAAAATGTGCCAAAGCCTGATGTCAGACACGTCTGCGCTTGGAAAAATACTGATCCACATGTGCAGATGAACTCTATATAATATCTTGTTTCAAAGGAAGAGCAGAGGAGACCACAGTAGCATTCAGTAGAAATGTAACAGACACAGAAATGGCTATATAAACATTCATAAAAAACCCCCCATCTCTATAGCATAGAAATACAAATGCCAGTACACAACACTCTCACAAAAGTTAAAAAAAAATAAATAAAGACTACTAAATAAAGATTGCACAGTGGCTTTAACAAAACCAGTGAAATATAACCTTCAAGACATTTTGGGAAATTTTAAATTAAATATATACACAATAAAAAAATCCAGGAAATACAGTTTAATTGATGAAATTCATATTATCAGTGCATGAAATGGTTAAACTGGCAATAAGAAAGCTCAGAGAGTGCAGCAATATCTAGCAGCTGGCCTTTTTTTTAAAAAACATGCTAATAGTGTGAATACATGATTAGAAAGAGACGACACGTAGACGATACCTGCACCTTCAGTGATGTGTCAACAGAGTCATGGCGGTCTGATATTTTTACTCTGTTGATTTCTGGGAAAATGACCAGCGAATACTGTGGGAAGTTTTCTCAGAAACCAGAATGTCTTTTCTCAGAAACCAGAATGTCATCAGCTGCTTAGATATAAACAATAAAGTCACATGCTTTAACTCTTAACTGTCCACTGGAAAACTTCCCACACAACTCTGGACACTGGACAGTTAAGAAACAAACAAAAGGTATGCATCATCAACAGCTACAGCGAACACAAAAAAAGTGACATCACACCTCAGTTTGCAGTGCAGTGTGTAACTATGAGGAGAGAGAGATTTCTTTTGAAATGTTCTGGCTCCATTCCTGCACACTGAATCTAAAAAATAAAACCATGAAAGTGCTGACTTTGTAAAACATGCAGCTCTTTTACATAGAATCATGCATATAATAAATATATAATGAGAAAACTGTTTCTAAACTGAGTCAGGCCCACAGCTGTTTTTCATTTCTCTGCTGTTTTCCTTGCGAAAAAAATTAATGAACATGAAATAATCTCCCAGTTTTGAGACAATGCAACAGGACAATGATCCTAAACATATAGACAGAGCAACAGAGCTGTTATATGTATGCCTCTCACCTGATTCAATCTACCTCATCATATGTTTCACCTGTTGAACACCAGCCCGAAATAAAGAAACAAATAAGAATTGACAAAGCATTACCCGGGAACATACCAAGTGTCTGCGGAGGTCTGCTGCTCACTGACTGGAGAGAATCTGAAACCAAATATCTTCTATTTTAAATTATCTTAACAACTGGATCCAACAAATACAATGGCAGAAAGTATAAGTGTAATTCATAGACAGTTCAACTGATGTCCAGGTAAACATTAAAGTGACAGTTAAAGCATAATTTTTTTATTCGGCACTTATTAAAGCTGCTGAATGATGCTCAACACTTTGAACACCAGTGAAACTGAAAAAGAAAAAAACATTTTCCAGTTCTAGTCCTGTGTCTTTGTGTTATATATTCATCAACTCTTCTTATATGCAAAAGATATATCAGCTAAATTCCCCCTGCCTGTGAATTAATATGATAGTTTTGACTACTCATATTTAATTGAGGAGCATATATATATAAACTCTGCACTGTTAGTTAGCTTGTGGGTTTGGGTTATAGTAGCCAGCGGAGCAATATTACATGAGGAGGTGTGTGTCTTAATATTAGCTGCCAAAAATAAAGAGCGTGCTGCACTCTAATATGTTGATTCTCCCTCACCTAGCAATGTGGGCCAGGGAAGGTATGGGTGGAGGCTAACGGCTCCATAAAGCTGTGTCAGCTAAGCCATGCCCACTTTGTGAACAAGCCAATCAAATTTAAAGTAGTAGATTCAACTAAACCCTGCCCGCATATTTTAACATATCTTGTGCCCTTATTTTCCAGGTGCTAAATGAACAGAAAACACAACGTGCCACTTTCATAATGTAACTAAAGAACACAGTCAAAACAAAATGGTTATTAATTTTATTAATATGTATTAAACACCATGTTAGACCAAAAATCTGTACACTGTAAACATGCTCACAGTTCTAAAATAATGCTGTGTTTCTGTTTACTGTAGATCCATCTGCTTTATAATTGTATTGTGTGTCCTCGAGAACAGAGAGGAGGACGAGGTGTGCTGTTCAGTTGTGACTCACGCTGTAAAGACAGGCGACATGAAGACATAACAAGGCCGAGAGACGGAGAGAGGACGAGACATTAGAAGGCCTCGACCTCCATATCATCAGATAAGATAAACACTTCTCAGTATGTTTCATCAGAGAACAGAACACTCATGGTCCTGAGCCAGATCCCTAACAGTCCTCTAAATGTTTGTGCACTCAGACTAAATCAATGCTAAACTGTCCTTTCCTTTCTGTACTTTGATGATCTGTGCTGTGTTTTCAGGAAGTGGACAAACCCTGAAGATGACAGCATTTGATAGACACAAAGGAGAAAACAAAATTTAAGGTGGTAATCTATGATGTTCTCGTGTTGGCGTAGGTTTCTACAGTTTAGTGACCTTACAGATACCTGATCTTTAGTCTAGTTGCGACAAACTGATAAAAATCAGTTTTATCACAGAGCGTGAGATTATAGGTTGGCAATATAAACAGGAGATAAAAAATCCAGTAAGAGCCAACACATGGATTACAAAATAAAGGATGTATATGACCACAGTCAGTTTGATATAATTATCAATAAATTAAAAGGAAATAGAAGTATTAATAATGTTCTCCAGACCTAAACAGGATAAGAACGCATGTGCCCCTTCATACACACGGTTATCACCTGATAAACAGGTCTGATTCGTCGTTGAACATGACCTTCTGAACTCAAATTGGGGTTCATATTTACTCAGAAAGTAATTCTGGGAAGCAGGGTGGAGCCTGGGTAGAGCTGACAGGGTTAAAAAAAAAAAAAAAAAAAGTGGAAAGAACCATGAGTGTGTGTCACAGCTTGATCTGTCAATCAAACCAATACACCCCCGCACGTGCCAACGGCTCTCTCTGAGGCCTTGGTATCTTCTTACGTAGACAGTGATTGTGAAGACACAGATGTGAAGCGTTTACTGAAACACTTTATTATCTAAAAATGTGAAGACTTCCCCGCCCACGCTTAACCGGCTCCGCTGAACCTCGACACACAACTTGATATATGTGAGACTGTGATTAATTATGGTGCTCGGAAGTTAGAGTCTAACTTTAACCTGAATGATCAGTAAATTGGACTGAGCAAGAGTGCTCTTCCTCATCCCCCTCCACCCTGTGTCACACTGCACAGGCCTCTGGAAGAGAGCAACTGCTTACTGGGTGATTATGTTGATTAGACATTTAATGGTTACAGACATCTACAGTCTAGGATATAAGGAGTCTACTTAGGTTTTGGCTATGAGTTACTGTACATCGTCTGGGGTCTGTAACAAATAGAAATCATTGCCTAAGTACATCTGGACTGCTGTGAATAGTCAGCTGTTTATAAGTATTTGAATAAGTAACAATGCATAAGCAATTTGTCTAAAACTTGTCTCTGCACTGTCACAATGATTCAATGAGAGCTTAAGTGTCCCGAACTCAATGTTTTTTAGGCACAGAGACGCGGTTCGTGAACCAGCAACCTTCCAGTTTCAAGTGTTTTATGTCTGAAAGCTGTTAAAGCAGTGCATACCTTAACTGTCTCTGTAATGTTTTGAGGAAACAGTCGGAGTGTCATGTGTCAGAAAACCGGTTTGCAGATAAAAATGTGCTTGTTAGTGAGCTCATGTCTCGCTCAACAATGTGTCTATTGTCCGGTCTTTCATGCCGCACAAGTCCAGATATTCATTTCTGATAATGAGTTTGTTGTTACACTGTGGTGAGATGTTAAAGACAAAAATTTGCACAAACCAAATGAAAGACAATGAGATTCCAGTGGGAGGGCATGGAAGTCAAAACACGGAAGCCAAAAGCCCCCCCCCATGCAAAGTCATGGTTTGCTGACCCCTGTGACCAGATTTTGACCATGTGTCCATCCGTTCTCCTGATCCAGTGCAACAGTGAACATTCAGAGAGATCCGTGTCATGGCTTTTCTTGGAAATAGTCTTGCAGTGCCAGAGAGACTAAGAGCCCAGCCACAATAGCATTAAAAATAACAGAAGTTTGGCCTGAAATCAGTTCATATCAACGGAATCACTGCAAGCTGTAGGTCAACTATTGTGAACTTTGAGCTATGATTTACAGAATTGACCAATTGTAAACTGGCTAAGGGTGTTTTCAGATTTGTGCTGTTTGGTCTGATTGTATTGGTTTCCCTCCTTGGTACGATTCATTTGGGCAGATCTGAACAAAGCAATCAACCTTGGGTGCAGACCAAAACAACCATACCGAGACCCTTTAGAGGAAGTGGTTTTGGTCTGGTCCCAAATGAACTAATGTGTAGTGGGAACGTGACCCAACCTCTGCGAGGTGTACTCTGCAAGTCGGAGCTTAACGGCCAGCCCTTAGCTGGGATGCAGATGAGCCAAATCATCAGCACTTCAAACACAAGTCGATTATATATATGCTGTATATCTTTTGAACAAACCATGTCCACTAATATTGTCCAGCTAGGTAGCTTCTAGCATGTTACTGGTTAGCTCGCCAACTAGCACTGCAACTAGTCACTATGTTATTACATTTCTGGCTCCATCTATTTCATGATTATTTTCACTGTGTCACTGATATGACGGCGCACTGAAATTGAATGGAGAGTATGATTAATTATCAAGATTCTCTACTACAGTATAATGCTTTGATTTACAACAATTAGAATAAGAGCAAAGTGACGCCAACAGATGGCAAAACATTGCTTGATCATGAACTGACTGGAATGAACAGACATTTCAAAATAAGGCCATGCCACAATAACAGAGGGTGTTCAGTGTTGGAAAGGTTTTCCTGCAATTTGAACAAATCTGTTAAGGGGTGAAAAAGGAAAGTTTCCTGCCATTAAATCTGTTTCTTGTGCGAGTTGCTGAAGCTCTCTTCTTCATCCAAGACACTAAGCCTCCCGCAACAGCTGCTGGATGCATTACTCTTCCCTCTCTCTCCTCCTCTCCCTCAGACAAAACAAAGCAGCACAGGAAGCCTTGATTAAAGCACTTCCTGTCTGACTGGCCCAGAGGATCAAGGAGCTTGGCGGCAACTCGGGTATTATTTTACCCCCGCCGCTCTCGGCCGAGGTCGCCTCATAGACCCCCAGTGAAGTTTACTGCTGAAATCGGAGAAGCAGCTGCTACAGAGCCCGGTTAATCAAGGAACACAGCGAGCAGTGTAGAAGTGTGTGAAGACCAGTGTGTGTGTGTTTGTGTGTGTGTGTGTGGGTGGGTGGGTGTTCATGGTGCTGTGGTAAAGGAGAGGATATCATCTTTGGACTTTGGATTTTAAACTGAACAACTTGATAGGAACAGATTCGTGGAAATGCGCTTATTATCTCATGTTCTGAGATCTCCAGCATCGTTGAACTGGGGTTAACACGTGATTAGCCTAGCTTAGCATAAAGTCTGGAAACTGAGGGAAACAGCTAACCTGGCTCTGTCCAAAATTTAAAAAAAAAGAAATGTAGTGAATACGTAACGTCATGGTAATGAAACATTCCTGGCTTATTAACATTTTCTAACCAGTGTGTGCAGACATTTTATAGAAAATTTTTAATGTGTCAGTATAACTAATGCAGTCATGAGTTTTAATTGTCCTCGTGAGAGTTGCGTTTGAAAACCTGTGTATCTCCGTGCTGCCAGTTGTTACCTACAAACTGCACCTTATGTAACTGTTGTGTAACAGCAGACTTTATCTCCACAGACAGCTTTAATTAAAGTTTTTTGCGGAGGAGTGTGGCGGGTGGAGGAGAGTTGGAGGAGGAGGGCTGCTGTCACACATCTGGGTCTGTTTTCCCCTCACACCACTCTGAGTCAGCAGAGGAGTACGAGGCCACTCCCTGCAGCAGTCTACAGAAGTTTCGTCAAGGCCGTCTCGCCTGCAGCAGCCAGCAGACCGCAGGCTTGCCGGGGTGACAGACACCGCTGTCTGGTTCTGTGTCAGTTTCGCGAGGTTATGAAAGTTCTTTTCTCTATTTTGGCCACCTTGGATGTGCGATGTGGGATGTGGGATGTGAATCCAGCATAAGTAGTGGACCAGATTTGAAGTCTGTGGATCTGCTTTCCCGTCTGAGCTGTAATCAAAGAAATGGTAGCACAGAAAGTAGTGAAGTGCACCAAGCTGTGAAGGTGTGTATGCAGTGGTCAGCCATACAGAAGTGCTAGGAATGGCAACATACTGTAGAGCATGTTAGCAGTTGCCGTTGCTTGAACCCTCATCCCTTCACACCTGTCTGATGTGGGTCGTTTTTTGGAGTTGAGGGGTGCATCCGACAGTTTATGTAACTTTCCCAAATTGAAATTCCCGAGAAATACAATCTGTCAAAGCAGCTATTGATGCAGAGGAGTGAGAGTATGCAGGATCAAGCTCTCTTTCTTTCGTCTTCACACAACTACTTTGATCACTTTTTAACCCCTTCAATTTGTGTTCCCATGAGTGTGAACACAAATATCCGAATCAGCAGTCAGACCGGACATTAAAAGGACATTTAACCCTAGCAGCTCCCTAGAACAAAGTGTGTGTAATGCCTGATTGAGCTCATGTGTGAATTCACAGTGGGTGAGTGGGCTACAACTGCTGGCTGCCGTAAATACATACAAAACACAGCAGTATGGGAGATGATACGAGCAATTTATCAAGCAACTGTTGAACGAGCGGAACATAACTTCCAAGCTAACCTCTCATCCACAACTGCTGCATTGTTTCAACTGTGGGCCTAAGGCTCCACTGTGAAGCTGGAGCTAATGGAAAGAGTGATTTCTCTTAAAGTAAAAACTGTTTTATTTCTTATGAAAAGATTAAAAAAAACACTGAGTCACAACCACAACATACTTTCTGTGTTATGTCCAGCCCTCTATGCCCCTCTAGCCTAAACCAAATGGAGTATGATATAGTATAATATGGTACATTGTCTAGAGATCATATGTGAAAACGGCTTTTGTCTCACTCTGCCTTCAAGGAGAGACTGTCTGACGATGTGTGCGCTGCAATCCCCATCTGAGTGATTCATCATGTGTCTCCCCTCTCTATGAGTGATGTCATTCCAGAGCGAGACGATCCAGGACAGGAAGAAACACTTTTTTTTTGCCTTTAGATGCAGTCAAATACGTACAAAATCCTTCATTTCGAGCATACCGAGACCTTTAAGTTCCCAGATGGTCCTGGCGCCGCTGCGTCCTCATTCGTTTTAAGAAGTCATGGATGACAATAAGGAGTGCATCGTTTCGAGAGTGTCATAGCGCTGAGGGTGTAAAGTTAATAACCCTTAAGATTTCAGGCCGTTTCTCCCAGCCTGGCCCCAGCATGTGATGCAATAAGACATATGGGAATGAATCATAGCAGGCATAAATATCATGGCTGTATCCAAAGAGAGACCGTTTCCTAATATGTCTAAAATTTGTACTTTATGGGTTCAACCATTTTCAACCAACATGTTTCTCAAAGTTCAAATTCGGATTCAGTAAAGCCAAGATATTTAAAATCAGTAACTTTATCAGTCGTTCCACCTTAATGAAAATATCATTAGTTTGTTAATAGCAACGGCAAGTTCATCCTAATAATACAAGTCCCTGAGTTTTGTTTGAAATGACATGTGTCTACCACTGGGGACAGTAAACGCTGAGAAGCTATAATGCAACAAAAGGGCATGCACGTAGCTTAAGGCAGTGATTTTCAGCCCCGGTCCTGTGGCCCGCCTGCCCTGCATGTTTTAGATGTTTCCCTGCTCCAACACACCTGATTCAAATTAATGGTTCGTTATCAGGCTTCTGCAGAGCTTGATGATGAGATGATCGTTTTAATCAGGTGTGTCGGAGCAGAAAGACACGTAAAACACGCAGGACAGAGGTGCCCCAGGACCACGGGTGGAAAAACACTGCCCTAGGGGAGCGCAACACCGATCATCACAACGCACCTGGGTGGAATCCAGCTGGAGACCATGGTTGCATGCCATCTTCTCTGTTAGTTCTCTACTGTGGAGTGTCTGACAGAGTCATAGAATACCCCAAAAATATTTAATGCAACAGAGGCAGAGCAACTCCTACATTGTCAACGATGACAACAGTGTTGTTGACACAGTAATGCTGAACTCGTGACTGAATTACATGACAAATACCACAATACCTGGCTTTCACTGTAGTCTGCTGCAATTCATGTAATGCTGCATCACCTAAAACAATGACATTTACAGTTACAAAATGCAAATATTTAATTTTTTTTGTGAAAAAAGGCCATAATAGTGTCAAAAGTGGCTTTGATATAAAAAAAGATGACCTGTAGTGAACTAATGTGATTGACAAAGAAGTCGATTTTATTATATAAAGGTTCCTAAAACATTTACGTAACACCTGCCTGCATTGGTTTAAACTGATTCTCAGCTTCAGGTCTTGAATTTTCTTGCTTTTCATCAGGCTTATGTTTAGTTACGTAACGCATGCGAAGATCATCAGTACTGCCTTAGAGGCTGAGCGTCTACACGCACCAGGAAGCTTTGGCTGATCTCCCCAGCCAACTGATACTAACTTTCATCACCACTCCTAAAACAGCACTGAGTGTACAGTATGTACAGGAGACTGTATGAGGCACATCTGCATGTTAGGCGGGGGGGGGGGGGGGGGGGGGGGGGTCATAAGGTGAGCTCTCCTGTTGTGGTGCTGTTTTTATTCAGTCACTCCACACTTGGCTGTTGTATCACTGGGGAGGCTCAACTGCGGCGAGTGAAGGCCAAAACACAGCCAAATCAAATACTGGTTTTTACTTGAGGTTGGGTGCAAATGCTCACAGAAAGCAACCGAAGCTAATGCCTTCCATATCGTCATACTGGTGTTGTTTACTGGTTTTGCTGCTTGAGCAGTGGCTGCGGTTTGGTGATTAACTCTGGCAGAGAAGAGAGAGCATACCGTTCCTTGCCCACACTGACATCAGCCCACCGGTTTGCCAGATAGGGCCACTAAATGCACACAGTGGAAACACATTTCCATTCTCATTCAATCGTTTAGCCTTCATTTTTGTCATATTGTGCTTTTTTTGTTTTGGCGTCGCTTTTTGTTTGCTGTTTGGTTATTGAATTTGGTGACATGATTTGGTATCTGTTGTTTGTGTGTTGAGTTTAAATTTTTAGAGGTTTTTGGTCAAGAGAATGATGAATTGATGAAGCTTTAAAGGACACTCCAGTGATTGTGTACTGAACTTTCATAAAGTTGGAGGATTTGCAATGGACAGATTACAAAACGCAGTAGTCAAAATCTGTGCAGCAGAGGCAGAGATATCCTGAGTTTTAGCACCAAGTCAAGCCCCAAAACACTGAGTCCTACATTTCCCAAAATGCAACCCCATAGCGTCTTATATTAGACTGTGTAACTGAATAGTTAACTGAATAAATAAGACATGAAAAATCCAAATACTTTAAAAGAAAACTTTTTGTCTTCCGGTCAAAATAATTTGACGGTGTGTGTGCAGTATTTCTAAAATCCTGACTACAGCCTCGCTTTATTCTTGTCATCGCGTAGAGGCCTCTGAAGCAGTATTCAAACCATGATGGATCAGAAGAACTCCACTGAAATCCAAACTGAAGAAAATGCTGCAGGGTAAGCAGCTCTTTGAAGCAGGGATCTGCTGTGTTGTGCTAAAATTGAACAAAGTGTCCAAGAAAATGAAATTTCATTGCAGGGTTTAGAGTCTGCTTTGGTAGCAGAGCTTCATCATATCAGCAGCAGATGACACTGATTGGCTGTTACCCAACATTCAATATCAGCTCATCATGCTACCTGGAAAACAAATAAAAGTGCTCTAACCCTGTCACATTACAGGATGTCTCATCAAAGCAGCAGTAAAATCTATGGGATGAACATGTTGCGCCTGCAG
The DNA here is from genome assembly GCA_029490765.1 of Euthynnus affinis. Classification (NCBI taxonomy): domain Eukaryota; kingdom Metazoa; phylum Chordata; class Actinopteri; order Scombriformes; family Scombridae; genus Euthynnus; species Euthynnus affinis. The sequence continues at coordinate 21,099,858 of CM055860.1, read as the reverse complement.
GTTACTTCAGCCTGCTGTATATTGAACACTGCTCAGGTTATTATTAGTTTTTTTTTCTGCTCTCTGCTGCGGGACATTTGGACTCACTTCCTGTGTGCAAAGTTTTATTTTCTTTAAAGCTGCACAATCAGTGTTTTTGTAACAAAAATGGATCAAACTGTGAAAGCAAATGTAGTGTCTTTTAGCTCTTTGTTTTGGTTTTATGGCTTGCATCTTTACAGTTTTGGTTCAGAAAAAGCTGTACACTACCTAGACAGCACATAACAACAGATAAGACAAAGTCAGCAGCTAGCAGGTGTGCATTTAGCAGCCAAAGAGCCAGATATTGTTTTCAGGAGTTGGTGGAGACTAAAACGGAGCTAAAAGAGAGTGAATACTGAGCTTGCGTTTTTATCAGACGACCAGACACACACCTCAGAATGAAAGCTAATGTTGCTCTGTGTCTGCTGGAGGTGTAAATAGGGAACTGTTTGCTACCGAATTCACTATAGCAACTTTATAAGGTAATAATATGTCAATGTTGTGTTTACAGCTTGTTCTGTGGCCCCCAAGTGTCCAAAAAAAAAAACAGTGAATGCAACTTTAAAAATGTAACTTCTGGTTCTGGTGCTTCTGATTTTGAGAATAAGTGTGAAATATTTTGAGAAAAAATTGTAATGTTGTGGAGAAAAATTGTAATTGTAAAGAAAAAAAGTCATAGTATTATGAGATAAAAAGTAACTGGTATATATGGGGCACCCCAGTACCCATACCCCTGAACAGCAATGTCTGCTTTTCAATGGGGACTCTTGCTGCACATCATACCTCCCTCTGCATAATCAACTATCACATAAAAACAAAAGGTAATCTCAAAAAACCTACACAGTATACAGTATATGTAACTGTGCAGTATATACTGTATCTACATTTGCACATCTACAGACAGATTGTAAAACATGCACATGCAATCTACCCACTCCAGTCATAAAATACAATATTTTTTTCACTTTTTTCTCATGTTACTATGACTTCATTCCCATAATATCGTGACTTGTTTCCATCAACTGTGTTCTCTAAATGCCTGGGTTTTAATTGTGGCCCTAATGCTCTGTTGTACCAAATGATTTATTAAGATAAAGATGTTTGCAGACAGACCGGTGACTCTAAATCTATCCACAGCTATTTCTGTCCTTTCTTTTCTCATCTCATAATCACCACTAGTATTGCATTATTTTGGAATCGTTCCCTCCACGCAGCATGATAGTGGCAGAAATAAACCTCCTCTAAATAGAGAATGCACACCTCATATGCTGATTTTAGCTGTGGCTCTGTTTAGCTGTGTTTAAAGAGCAGATTACATCACACTGAAAACCCCTCTTGTTCTTTCAATAGACTCATCCACATGTATTAGGATGCTGTTACAGAACAATAAAGTCCCAAAGGACACGGTGCTTTACACATACATGCCTGCACAATTACAATGTACATGTGAGTTCATTGTTTATAAAAAGGACAAGTAGTCCTATGTCACTCCTCTGTCACCATGCAGGATGTGTTTACCCCCCCTTGTTTCTGTCTCTCATCCTGCCTATCTCGTTCCGCTGTCTGCCACTTTACAAATGTCCCGCTGCTGCAAACATCCCGCTGTAGTCTCTACAGGTACCCATCAGCTTCTCTGACCTCTAGCTGCAGATACAGTACAATAGGTACAGTCTGCGAAGAGATGAGGGTGAAACGAAGGAACTATGTTTGTCACCTGTGATCATCTGTCAAGACAACAAATAGCCCACACAGGCTGCCATTGTGTGATTTGATTTATTGTCGTTTGGCCAAGTTTAACACCACTTGCTTTCTGATAAACTGCTGTATATTGACCTAAATGAAACTGAGATAACATTGTGTTTTCAATGGTCTGAGGAGAATGATAATGATAATGGCCCAGCAATTTATTTTGTGTAATTGGGAGGCAAAAACACCTCCTTTCTTTACTCGCTGGACTCAGGAGGTGATGTCAATAAGTGTGGTGTATGTGGAGCATGCAAAAAATGGATAAAACCTGCTCTCTGTTTATTAGTTATGCTGAGGGCCTTTCATTTGATGATGATGATAATAGACTGTATATCTAAAAAAAAACAAAACAATTGACCCGCTGCTGGTTTTGTTCTTACAAACATCCTGCCGCAGTCTCTTACAGGTACCTATCAGTCCTTCTGACCTCTGGGTGCTGATACAGTACAATAGGTAGAGTCTGCAAAAGATGAGGGTGCAGCGATGGAACTGTGTTTGTCACCTGCGATCATCTGTCAAGACAACAAACAGACCACACAGGCTGCCGGTGTGACGAGGAGCACGTGTGATTCGATGTATTGTTGTCTGGCCAAGTTTAACACCACTTACTCTCCGATAAACGCTTGTATATTGACCTGAATGAAACTGAGATAACATCGTGTTTGCAATGGACTGAAGAGAATAGAGCTTTGTACTATTTAAAAAAAAATTATGATACCGGGCCAAATACCAGTGCACTTCAAGTGATACCAAATAACAATAGAGTCCTTCATTCGATACCTTTTTCTTTTGTTTCATTCTCATCTCTCAACAATGACTATTTTTGACAAGTTAAGCAACTTTTAATATTCAATCTCAAAATAACAGCCAAGTGGCATAAATGCATTTATTCTCCAGTACGGTTTAATGTGATGGACTGAATGCAAAAGAATTTTATAATGCCTGTTATAAATAAAGCATAACATGTCATATATCTTTCCAAAAAAGACACTAAAAAGGCACAACGAAGATTTAGGATTTCACTTCTTTTGCCATTCAATCCCTAACATTTTTTTAAATTTTTTGTATTACAATTCTTAAAAATTGACATCAGTTCATTTATTTTTCCTTTTGTAGTTTCATGTACTTTAGCACATGAAAAAATGCCCATATTGAGTAAAGGGAAATACGTTAAAGAGACATGAAATTCATATCAAAATGAGATGAAAGTGCGTGGATGCTTTTTGCTGTGTGTACAGTAGCATACATAGTGCATATGCTGTACATTTAAAGTATGTCAGTGTTACCTGAGGAAAGTAGGCTGTCCTCACAGGAACTGCATGTGCCGAGGATTGTACACGGCTGTCAACCAAGAATTTCAGGTCTGGAATCCGTCAATAGAGCCAGTCCAGCAGCCGTTCACCTCTGGGCTCGCTTCCCATCAATCTGTTGCTTTTGAAGGTCCAACCTTCAATTACAGACTAATTTCTTTGCCAGTCTTCTCGGATCCTCTTTAGCTGTTATCTCCTCAACAGTTTGTTGCCTTGACTGATTTGGCCTGTGTGGAGCTAGACTAACTAAACATTTTAAGCTTTTAATGCATCTTCGCTCCTCGACATTGAAGGATATGATCTACTAAGCAGGTCCAGGTGCATTACGAGCACCCAAAAATATGGCGTGAACTGGGTCAAAGCAGTTTTGCACTTGAAATCTATCTGTGTTAATGTGCTGTGGTCTACTTAGCAGATCCAGGCCTCCATGTTCAACTCATGTCTGGTTTTAAACAACGATTAGAGGCATTACAACGTGTGAGAAGGTTTAATGTATACAACAGGTTTTAAAAGCAGGCCGGGCAGAGGTCACACTGAAGAATCCTTTACTGTAGATTAAAGTGTGTGTGTCATGGCGGCCTTTGATGTGGGATCAGTGTGACTCCTGCTGGGTTTGAACCCGCAGGGAGCCAGACGGGAGAGCGGCAGCTGCTGTTGTCATCAGCAGCTTTAGTGAACCACATCGCTCCCTCTGCATACACACACACACACACAGTGTACAGTGTGGTTTTCGGTGTGTTCACGTGCATGCTCATGTTTTCATTGTAACATGATTAAGGCAACATTCCGATCATTCAGAACATCTCTGTCAAACATCACTTGATTACTGTAACAAAGCTGGAATACTCATCAGTCATTTGAACCACTGTGGGACATATTCAGTGTTTAATGAGACGGATCAAAAAACCCTGAAATATTCAATTGTACTCATATTTTGTTTTAAAGACTCTCAACTTTAAAGCATGAATGTCCTGGATAATCTAACAAGCATATAGGTTACTGTTATGTCCATTAGTTTTAATAGTTTAATTTTTTTAGCTCCTCCCTTTTCTTTTCAGCTTTTTCTAGTATCATTTGTAAATGTATACATTGCATTATGGATCTGGTTTATATTATTCAGTAGTGTCTTGTGTTTGGGGGCCGGGTTTATTAAATGGGAATGATGAGAAGTACAGCATGCTATGTGTGTTTTATTATTGTGCTTGTGCAACATAGGAAAACTAGTCTGTCTACAGTGCGTGGAAGCCAGTCTTGCACATAGCCTTGAACATAAATCAGCAGTTGGGCCCACACCACAAGCAGGTATGCTGGCTGTCTCCTGCTCGATGGTACACTGAGCACCACTAACACATTTGTAATGAATGTATAGGCAGGTTCTCAGAGGGAACAAGCAGGTTCTTTAACATGATCGTCCAGTTGTGCTAACACACTGCGTCTGGCCTTGCTGGCTTTACATATCACATTCCATGAGCAGATGTTTTTTCTGTTTCTAGCTGCGCGGACTGTCCGCACAGTCAATTTTCACAGTCCCATGCCAGTCCACAGTGCCCAAAGTCTTAGTCTAGACATGACCACTGTTTCCCCTTCTCTCTTTAAGTAGCAATGTTGTTTCCTGACACTGGTTTTTATGGTAAAGGCGTGATATCCCCCCAATCCCTCTGGCATCAAGATGTTATATTTTTCTTCATGATAGATTTACACTCAATTATACATTGTGTACTTCCTGATTATACCATTTTTCTGTTAACATGTGTTCTCTAGAAGCCACATATCACACATATACTTGATTGTGTTATTGCGTATTGATTTAGAAGTTGTGTGGGAGGGTATCAAAGGGGTGGTTGGGTAAGGTGTTTGTTGTTCTGTCACTCTGCTGCACTCCGGTGTCTCAATAAATGCCCACACAAAGGCTGAACTGATGTCGGCCTGAGCCTCCTCACTCATCCACATTTAAAGGCAAACCTGACAGGTGTTGTGAGAAGATGAAAACTTGGAGATCAAGTTGTGGCGAGGACAACACTTTTGTTGATGGCTCTACTGTGTTCCTGTGCTGAGAGAAAAGAAAGGCCGGAGAAAGCAAAGGGTTTGGCAAACCTAAATATGTTGGAACAGAAAACTGAATAAGCATCAGATGTAGGTGTTGGTCCTAAACATCAGTTATAATAACTTCATTTATCCATGTAAATTCGGTTATTGAGTAAATCAGGTTACAGTTTTGCAGCTGCACCAATTGAGAAATAATTTACCCTTCAAAAACAGGGTAAACATGAATTTGAAAAGCAGAAAACTTACAATGTAGTCAGATGCTGGTGATCTACAGTGATGGTGAACAATATTTTAATAGTCCAGGTTGAAAGACAGAAACCACAGCTAGTGGTTAGTGGATTCTGGAAAATTGGTGGAATCTCCTTTAACACATTCATTATCCCTCTCCAAACACAGTAAATCTTACTGTAAAGCTGTTGTCACTCACTGGCAGAACAGAGGGCGTATTGCAGATTGATCTCCTTGTGTTTTGCCACTTGTTCAAAGATAGCATGAACAAACATCTGGGAGTCTCTGAATAAAACACACAGCACAATGAAGCTAACCATGAAAACAAACATTTTGCATTGATGGAAATCAGCGATGTGCAAAGAGCTCAGTGGTCTAGCTGACCTCATTCTGACAGTAGCGGCTCGTGAATATTGTTGTGTGTGTTTTTGTTAGGGTGTGCCCATGCTACAATATCTGAATAGATGAAGTCACATGTATCATAGTGTCGCATGTGACATGGTTCACAGGAAGGACAGAAGCAGGGGCTTAACTAAGCAAACACTGACACCAGAGACCACTGTGTGTGTGTGTGTGTGTGTGTGATTAATACTCTATGTGTCACTTGGATAATACAACTGTGGGATGTTACTTTTTTTCCTGTTTGTAAATGGTTGTGTTTGTACAAAGGTGTCATAGTGTGGTGGCGTGTCTTTTTTTATTTATAGATGTTTGTTTTTCTCTTCACAAAAAAAAATCTCAACCCCAACCTTCCAATTAGCTTAAAACTTTAAAATACATAGTATAGCACATAGTATTCATGCTTAACAAACATTGTAATAATGAGCATTCACCATCAATATACCAAGTATATTATATACAATATACAGTGTGTAAATTATATTATGTTATATTATAGTCATGATACTAATATCCAATAAATCATTGTTTGTTGGAAGGTGGAAGGTGTCCTCTTTGTTTAGTACTTACCAAAGAAGTAGTTCAAAACGTTGGGGAACACACTCGTTCACTTTCTCTCCAGAAATGAGATGAGAAGATTGATATCTGCCTCATGTCTGTGCATTAAGTATAGCGCTAAAGCTGGGAGGCAATAAGCTTAGCATAGTTTAGCATAGGATAAAACAGCTAAGATGTCTCTATTGAAAGATAATAAATATACCAAACAAAACTTCAACTCTCCAATTAATAGGTTGTATCACATTCAACCTACACAGTGACGTAAAAATGACAGTTTATGGTTTTAGGCGGCAGATACATGCTAGCATCTCTATGCTATAGTGCTGGCAACCTGCTCTCAGCTGTTGTCCGCAATAAATAGTTATAGCACATAATTCACCTTAACACCACATATTGTTGGTTTTTACATATGTATGAATTAAGCAAATATGTTTATTAATGAGTATTAGAGGTGTGGTAAACTTTTGAACTTCAGACTAAGTCAGGCTAGCTGTTTACCCATGTTTCCTGTCTTTATGCTAAGCTAGGCTAACACTTTCCAGCTCTCAGTCTGTACTTAATACACCAACATGAGAGTGGTATTAATCGTCTCATCTAAAGCTTGAAAGAAAGTGAATAATCGCATTTCCCGTTTGAATTTAGGCTGAAAAAAAGTGCAAATGTCAATCATCATCATTGGAACAGAGCTGATGAATCAATGAGATAACAATATTAAATCATGAACTCACCAGACCCCTGAAGATTTATTTTTTATGGTACATTAAAACCATGTCTTTGTGTTTTCCCTGACATTTATTTAGCCTGCGTAGGAAACGGTGCCTTTGTGTTTGGAGCTAGAATAACAGTAACCCAACCTGATGCAACTTGAATGATGTCATGTTTATTTGTGTTGTGTATAAATGTGTTCACTCATTTAGTTTTGCCTGAATGGATATGATTGTAACCTGGGAGCATATCAGTTATGGTGGCAGATGATGCGTGTCTGCGTTTTTCTCATGGGAACACTGATAGCGAATGACGCAAACACACACTCACAAAAACACACATGCACTTCTAATCCCGACTCTCCATAGTCCCACAGTAGGACAGATGATGTCATTCACCTGTGGTGCCTTAGAGCGACAAAGGCTCTTTTGTCCCTGTGCAAACACACACATATACTCACTTTTCTTCCTGTGTGTGGCTCACGTGAGCAGACTGAATTGAATGCACATGTTGCTTCTCTCTGCAGGGGGAACCAGGGCATTTATCATTCATTTGTCGTCTCATTCATCAAGCCTGTAGAACAGTAAGAGCTGCTGTGCTGTCACAAAGTCACCTTTCACTTTGTAAGTCGAGTTAACGAGACGAATCAGGTTGGGTCATGAGGAGGTCGACAGGTTTTGCTTTCAGACATTTGAAGAATTTTTAAAAGAGACATCTGTTCGCCTGAAACTGCAATTCACACTTCAAGAGAATGTAAAATCTGGACAGTTAGAAGTGCCCGGGGGCCCGGAAAGCCCCCAGTTCCCTCTCATCTTAGCAATTTCATTCACTGAAATTATATGTGGGAATATGCACAATTAAAGAAACATACCAACTAACATTATAAGGGCCATGGTGGGTCTTGTTTTATGGCCTTTTGTGCCTACACGTTGCATGGTCCTAAACATATGCTTGCCAAGGGAACGTGACTCACAGTTTAATGTTCACACAGGCACTCTGCAAATGGCCTTTATAAACATTTATGTACCCATAGTATCACTCTATTCTCTATCCTAGTTTGCACTTTTCAAGAGGCGATTTTTATCTGTTGTTGATATTGCAAATGCTCAACTCCACAGGTGATGTGAATAAAAATCACACCTGCCCTATCAAAGTGTGATATCACTGTAAAACACTAAGTGCAAAGATATGACCATGATTAGCCTGCTGTCACATGCATTGGGAATGTGTGCCTGCACGTATTCCTGCTGGGTAAAAAGCTGCTGGGCAGAAACAGGAGCTGATTTGAACTATGATTTCAAACCATTCTATTTAAGCAGTCTATATCAATTATCATTTTTCTATTTTCAGCCATTGACAAAAAAAAACACTAAAGAAATTGACGTAAATGACGTTTTCAGACAAACCCGTTAGAGACAAACAGATAAACAGAGTCAAGCTTTTTCTCACAGCACCAAAGTGTAAGTAAAAATACTTCACTTTATTTTCAGTTTTAGTTTGATTAAGATGGAATTGTTTTTCAGTATGATGACACATCGTTCCGTGTGATAATCTCTCATCCGGTTGCACTCTGCTTTCGTTATTATGATTATTCTATCATTTTCTCATACAAGATAAACGAGAGCTGCAAGTTTACTCTGAGGGGAAGTAAGATCCAGTCCTTAATTAAAATGGCCCTCTTAAGTCTCGAGGAGCACAAATCACCTACTGAGTTTTGCATTAAAATAGTCTCAGATTTGAGATAATGTAGGTTGAAATAATCTGTTATTCATTCCTGTATAACATTACAACTATATCAGCAGGTTTAACCTTTTTTGACCAGGTTTAATTGCACAAATACAAATCCTTGTTTAACCTTGAAGATGGCCTAGTAGCCTTCAACTTACTCACATTTTCGGCTACATAATGTTTTTATGAATAAACATATAAGCAGGCGCCTATGTATGGAAGCACATGGAAGTGTCCTCTAAATCAGATCAATTCTTAACCACTAGGCCGCAGCCCGCCCATGTGTGGGCTGTGAAGGCCCTCTACTGGACCACAAAATGTTCAAATTGACTTTTTGGCTTTTAGTAAAGTAGAATATTAATTTAATAATATCAAGAAAATTAGTTGTTTAAACCATATAAAGTTTATAAACCATTATTGAAATAAGTTATTAGTTCTGTGAAATCCATCTCTCAACCATGTCATCGATTTGAGACGTTCGGTTTCTTGACCGATAAGGCAAGCTAACCAGTAGGCTGTGGTGTGGCGGATAATGGAAAAGTTCCTGAAGCAGAAAAAACAACGGTAGCGTTACTATTTCACAGAGAGATATTCAATTTGTGCATAAATACAATCCTGGTTATATTAAATACGATTTTGTTAATGGAGGTGATGTGCCTTGACGCTCTCCAATGAGGCGCTAAAAGTCTGCCATCTAGTGACAAGACAACCAACTCTTGATGGAAAGCCGGCTGACCACTTCAAAAGAAAAGAAAATGGAGCACAATTACAGAAAAGGTCTATCGTGTCTTTGACCAGACAATCTGAATGTGCACTGAAAGCCAGCTACTTGGTAACAAAACGTGTGGCACAGACTAAAAAAGCCCTCATGATAGCGGAGGAATCACTACCAGCTGCTGTGGATATGTGTATGACTGGAGAGGCTGCTGAAAAGAACTCTCCTGCCATGGATAATAAAATTTAATCATCCTTATTCTATTGACACAAATAACTATTCTTCATTTTGCTCATTCTATTATTTTATTTATTATTTTGAAGTCACAGTGATCTTATTGATGCATAGCTGAGTGGTTCCCTAACCACTTATTTTGAGTGCACTGTCTGGTTTTAATTACTTCCTTGTTCCTTGCTTATTGAATCATTCCTTCAGGTTGTGTTAATAGGCTAGACTCCACTTTTGTATAATAAATCCCTTTTGACTGAGTGCCCTGCTTTTATGGTTTTATGAACCTGTTTGTTTTCATTGTATTGATTTAATCCAATGGCTCCTGCCTGTATAATAGGGAGTGGAAGTGTTGTAGTTCATTGATATACTCAGAATAGATTATTAGATTAGATTATTAGAATAGAATAGATTAGTCAAAATAACGTGGGATAGTTTTTTTTTAATGGACCCTGGCCCAGGGAATAGGTGGGCCTTGGAGTAGCAAAGATTGAGAGCTCCTGCCTTAAATAGCCAAAATAATCAAGTCAGGATATATAATGGAACTGATAACAGATATTTAATCAAAAAGAGTCGAGCGTGATATGAACAACACCAACACATTGAAGGAAAACGTTTTTATGACGTGATTTTTATATATTGGAACCTGTTAGTAATGTTCATTACCCATGTTTATGTCTGTATCTTTCACTAAACTTATATTCAGGCCCTTCACTCATGTATATAACAGACGAATCAAAGTAACCCGAGTAGCAAAGGTTGAAGTGTGAGATTACAACTTTTATTGACTCTCTGCAATCATCGTTAGCTGCACCGGGTGATAAAAAATGTGCAGAGTCAGCGAACATATTTACGCTGATGATGTCTTCCTCTAACTGCGATGATGTCAGCCCTCTGGGTGACCCACTGCTGACTTTGTGGGTGCTGCGTTGGAGCTGGGTGACCTCATGTTCATGCCTCCTCCTGAGCGCCGCTCACATGTTAGCCAGCGGGCCGAGGTTTATATCAGCTGGAAGGTATGAGCTCATGTAAACTGCAGCTCCATCACACTCTGTATATTAGCCTCAGCCACGAACTAATAGGGGGCTAATCCAAACATCGATATGGAAGAATGACCATCTTATGTGAGAATCTAAAAGAGTTCTTCCAGTGAATTGAAAGTGGGTATGTATGTGTATGTGTATGTGTGTGTGTGTGTGTGTGTTGATATTGAGGGGTGTGATGGTGAACAAAGCCATGTTTGGACCAGAGTGCTCCCCTTCTGGTGCAGGGCAGGGTAACTTAACAAACACTCTCCTACTTAAATCAGCACACAGAGGAGCTCCGGGCATATTCAGGCTGTTTTTCTCTTCACTCAAATACCTTTTATGCCAACTTGTAAAATGCGGCAAACTCTAAAATGAGAATGAAGTGTGTTTCCATCAGCCTAGATGAAAATTGAAAAAGCAGGATCCCCAAATGTGAAAATTTCCTGAATCTCACTTCTACAAGGAAAATATCAGTAATTGACTCCCCAAGGTATTGAAAAAGCTGCTCTTTAGTGGGAAAACGTGGGCCAAATGTCACACTTTCATTTGAAAACTAGAACAAGGAAATATACTTTTTTAATATTTTATTGCAGGTAATGACTGTATAATTATAAGCAGGGACTTACTATTTAAAATGGCAGGAACAGCAGATTATTTTTCTGCGAGATCATAATGGAGACATTTTATGTGTTTTTTCAGGCAAATGCAACCAGCTCCACATCACTGCTCGTGTTGTCACTGCATATACATCACTATTTATTGCATAGTCAAGCACTATCAGCCAACAAAAGTACAAATCCCTGCATTAAGAAACTATAAAAACCTTATTTGCAATTTTGAATCACCATTTTTGCCGCTTTTTCCATGTCAGCACCTCCGTTTCTCTTCAAGGGCACTCTCAGTGAAACCACGTTTCGCTAAGAGGCAAGGAGGTGACGTCTTTTTGTGTGCGCACTGTGTTTAACCAGGTAAACAGTCCCATACTTGAGATGTTAAAGTCTGACAGAGGTGGAAACTGCTTCTCACAGTCCCAGCATTTTTTCAGGGCGGTGGGTGTGTGGGTGGGGAGGTCGATAGGTGGAGGAAAAGGTTTCAGTGTTAGAGGGGAAACTGACCTATGTGCTCTTATCTCACTGGGCCAAAGGCTAATAGGTTTCGCAGCAGAAAACCCTGGAAGACTGGGAGTTACACTTCAAAAAAACATTCAACTTAACACTGGTACTAATGCTTACACCACTGTTTATTTCTAAGTAGTCAGATTTACAGACGTCTCTTTCACAATGTAAGCCTATAGCAAAAAGCCCAATAGCATCACGTGATGTTGTCAAATAGTGGGTGCTTGGTTTCATCACCACCATCCACTAGTACTTTTAATGTTGTGGTGGCTCCTCCCTTTTCTTTTGTGCATTGCATTGTGGGAGAATAGTGTCCATTAAGAGCACACTGGCTTTTCTTAGTGTTTTGACCATACATTCTGTGTAAACACTACAAATTCGAAACCTGCTTAGGATCAGTGTTTAGTGTGGTTGGGACACAGCTGTCGTCCAATGTTGTACAACAAGGATGTTTTCACAGTGTCGAGCACCCGGGCTGATGATGTATCGGTTGTATCACCAATTGTGTAGTCAACACTAAAGATAGCAAGCAAACAGTGGGAGTAGCCTTTAAATAGGTCAGTATTGACTTACTGTATTGAAGACAGTGTGGCGAAATGTTTGTCTAATATGAGTGATCCATTCATCCACTGTGGCATTGTTTTGTAAGTCTTTACCTTTGGCATACTTTCTATTTCAGCTGACGACCTGACACTAATAATATGTGGCGGAGGCAGCTGTGTATCATCATCATACAAACATCCAGCCTTTAACTTTCTCCTCTCCTTCTCCACCACTTCCACTCACTTTACTCATTGAGGTAAGTGTTTGCCTCACACTGCTCCTATCCCTCAAAAACTCTTTTCACCACCACACTTGGCATCAAAGGCGACCCGTTAAACCTCATGATTAACTATGGTTGAGGGTGAGAATCATAAACTGAACTGGATGCAATCTGGCATCAAACAATATGAGAAGAAAATAAAGAATCTGCTATCAAAGCATGACGTGTTGACTTATTTTAGTTTTAGGTGTAGTGACTACTGTTGGTTGTAGCTAGCTTCATTCTTGGCAGAAAGGGATACAGTGTTACACACTTAATACAGTATGATGGCTTCCTTCATTCTGAACTCTGGTTCACTCTGCAGTGTCAAAGGTTAAAGAGTTGAACTCAATGTGAAACATTTGAACAAATTTAATTCACCTCCATCCAAATCCACTGATCCATTGAAATGAACTGATTTTGGTTCAAAAATAATAAATGCTAGTGTATCCAGGTCCTAAACTTTCAGACCAACAATAGCACAGCGTGCATTGCACAGCTCATAGCTCTCATTGTTCGCAAGGAAAGAAAACACGGATAAGACTTTTTCCTTTCCAGTTGTTGCACCCAAATACAACAGAATGCCTCATGTTAATATTATCCACAAATCCAGGGCATCACAATATTGCTGTGGTTGCTACAGAGCAGTGTTCTAGATCATTCTCCTCTGGGAATCAAACCAGCGCAAACTACAGGTTCAACCTGATCTCACCGTGTTTCCTTTGGTCTAAACGGCATTAATCACAACCTTCGCTGCGTTTTTCTGTTTGGTCCTTCTAGGTTCACAGTGTCTGACAACAAATTACATGTTGTGAACATGAGTCGACACTGACTCAGAGGGGCAGCACATGGGTCACAGCAGGTGTTTTTCCTTTTGACTGATGGGGAACACCTGTAGTGACATCACTCAGCGGGGGCGTGACCATACAGAGCTATGCAGCAGCACTTTAGTGAGACAGTGTTCAGTTAAAGCTCTCTAAATAAGTAAAAGAAATGATGCATGGAGAGTTGTGTAACACTGAAACACTATTAATCAAACGCTGTCACTGAAAAAGTAACACTGTAGATTTTGTGAGCATTTACTTTTACTTCTGTTATTTTCAAGGCAGATAACTTCTGTCTTCTGTCTAAACATCTGCTTAAATAATTTTAACTTTATGTAACAGCACTTCAGCTGTATTTATCATATCTGATTGGCGGCTCTCTCCACTCAGCGTGTCCGTGTACACGTTTTCTATGTATTTTTTGTTTGAAGCGTATCAAAAGAAATGATTTCAGTGGGTGGTTGTACATACAGTAGCGGGCCACTGCTGTGATAAGCCCAGTCTAAGCGTCCGGTTTGTTTTTAGGCACTGGGTTCACAGCAGGCTGCTATTGATAGAGGCCAAGCACTTTGGAAATGAAAAGTGCATTTGAAGTCCCCTTATGAGGCTGCATTCCTGACTAATCCAGAGGAGATCTGCGCTGCTAGGCCCCCTGATCTCCCCAGGCAGGGCAGAAAAAACAGAGAGGGAGGGCTGAAGCAAAGGGAGAACCTGAGTTAAAGAGTCATTCATTAGCCTTGTGTTTATACACAGTGCATATTGTTGATGTCAGGTAAGAACATATATCCAGGAACTTCTCAGGAGCTTAGAAAAACACTCTTGTTTTTAGCTTGAGGGTCATGTATGTTCCAGTAGAGCTGTGAGGGCCTTTCATACTGTAAGCAGAACAGGGCAGAATTTTCACAGAAGAGCATGAGATCTTTTATTTACAGTTAAACCTGAAAATCACTGGACTTGATGCTATGAGGTTTAACAAGACAACAACAATACATCCGTCATGAAGATGTGCCCAATCAATTTAAATGACTGCTTGCATTCTGAATGTGATATCTATCCATAATATACTGTAGTGCCCTCAAAATTTCCAACTGTGGCGTGAAAAAAGTGTCCATGACATGTACTACTTTTATCTAACAATCCCACAATGCAATGCACAGTGTTAATATCGATGAAAAATTTCAGTGGTGTGACACCCCAATCAGTGATGACGCAAAATGACAATGATTCGTAAATAGTGAACGAGTGGCCTAGGTAGTGATTTTGGACATGGCGTGTGTTTAGGATTTAGCTCATTGTGTTCTAGCGAATAATGATTAAAATTTCCTATCAATAAAGATTTTTGAGCTTTTCTGTAACCTCCTTAAATAAAAACAGCCTTTCTGGTCAAGGTTTCATTAACTGATATTCCACTGTGTTCACACTTATGCATGACAACCTCTTGTGCCATATCTTGTTTTCACAGAAAATACATCATGTTGAGAAAGCAAGCAGCTCTAGAAATACAGACCTTTGTCACAGTACATAGGAAGGACTTGTCATAGTAGGAAAAACACAAGTGTTAGTAATGACTTTAACGATGGCTCTGATCTATTCAAGTGCTCTAGTAAGCCAGTGTGACAGATCCTGAGAATGTGTTCTGTGAAAAAGGCCTATATATCCTTTACAAACACCACTATTTAAGACAATGATAGATGGTTCATTGTTTTTTTAGATCCTCGTGGCCTCACAAACCAAACTAGATTTCATGGTCATTCACTCAGTAATTGTTGAGATATTTCACTGTATAATTGAAAGCGTTGACCCACTGGCGGCACTAGATACAAAGTGAAAGAAAAGTCAAGGCATCATCAAAGTCAGTAGGATTCATCCTCTGAAATATGTGTGCCAGATTTCCCTGCAAAAGTTGTTGAGTAACGTCAATCTGGACCAAAGTAATGGAGCGACCGGCAAAACCAAAACTGTCAATCTCATGGTGGTACTACAGGAAAACTCAAGGCATTACCAAATTCAGTAGGAATTGTCTTCTGAGAACCATGAATGAAATGGCAATCCTTTCAATAGTTGCTGAGTAATGTCAGTCTAGAGCAAAGTGTTTGACTAAATGACGAACTAGCTGACCAACATTGCCATCCATATAGCTATCCGCAGAATCCCTTTTTAACGAGCTGTGGATTTGGTGAGCTTTTCAGTCATTGTAAAACTGGTCCTACACATACCAAACTACACAACCTATTGGTCGGGAAAGTTATAGTGACAGTATGTTTATGTTGCCAATCACAGGGATAGCTAACAGCTGCTGCACTTTCAACACACGTGCTACCTGCTGGCAATGACTGCATTCATCTTTTATAGCCGATGTTTGTGTGCTGACCTGTAACCTAAATTACAATAGTTAATGAATCTCTAGTGGATATGTCCAAATGGAAATAGAGTTCAGACTGAGGTTGTGTTACACCAAAAGTGAACTTTAGAAGATATCTATCAGTTAAATAAAGTAACATAAACTTTTTCATGCACTTCAGACAAGTGACCCTCACAGTTAATTGTCTATAAAAGTAGGTGACTGGGATATCTATTCTGCCAATAAATAGAAACCACTCAGGATGCCAAACTTGGAATCACTCTAAATATTGCTCATAGCTTTTGTTCAAGGCCAAGAGTTCAGTGAACCATGGTTCAGACTTCAGTCAAAAGAGCCGCCCTAATGGCTGTGACACAGGATCCCTGCTTTTATCTGTTTTGGCTCATTGTTTCCATCTCAGCCCGGCCTGACAATGATACTCCTGCTGCCTGTGATGTTGACACAGCAAAGCTTTTGATTTTCTGTCAAAGTGGGTCAAAAGACAACAGTTCGAGGATGGAGGGGAAGGGATGAGCTGAGAGGCGAGGTGAGAGAGAAGCGAGTGTTTGTGGGGGGTCTGGAGGACGGCTGATGGAGATGGAAAGAAGAAGAAGAAGAAGAAAACGGAGGGGTAACTGAGTTTTTATTGCTGAAACTTGACCCCCTCCTCCCCACTCCCCTCTTTGCAGCTCATCCCAAGGCGGGCCTCCTGTCACTGGGGTACAAACAGCCACGTTGGCCACACAGTCGAACACGAAGCCACCCAAGCAGCCGCCGTGCAGCGTTTTTAAAACCCGGAGTCCAACTCAATCCGTCTGCAAACAGACGACACTGCTGTAAACAAAGCCAGGAGAGAGAGATGAGCCCTTTCAAATCCTTCAAAGCCAGTAAGGAACTCACGTGAAAATGCTGTAAACTGTAAATGAGGCTCGCTTCAAAAGACAGTCCTTAACTTTAACTGATGTCCTTTTCTCCAGTGACCGGGTCAGCATGATGAGATGTTTTTCTACATCTCCAGACACAGAAAGAAACATTCGAGGGAACTGGCAACCATCTTACCTCACGTGCAGCAACAAATATCCCTATTCAAGGAAAATGTAAAGCAACCTACAAAAGTTAACATTATATAGGAACTTCTATTTTACTTCTATTCTATTCTAGGAAGTTCCTATGCAAATCAAACTGCATGAATTGTCATTTTCAAAAAATTAATTGTGAGGTTTGATTACTTTTTTGAAGTAAATGTGTCCAGTAAGACCTGAAAGTTTCACAATATCTGGGTTTCCATCTAAATGTATTGCAATTTTGACTGAATTTTCAGAAAACCAGCTAAATTAAATGCAAATATGAGTGCATTTCCATCCACTACATGTCATACGAATATTAGGAGTTGGTTCATCAAAATAAGCAGCACATGTCAAGTGCCATTATACCACTGCAGAAGAAGAGAGCCCAACAAGATTAACAATCACCAGTCAATCCTCAAACAGTGAATAACGTAGAAAACATGATGGAACTATGATATCTCCGTTTGTTTCAAGTAGTAATTTCAGGAGTTTTAGTCTGCTCATCGCCACACACTGATCTACTATTACTTATTTTTCATCTCATCAGTGGTGCAAAAATGTACGTTTCTCTTTTAATCTTCATACACATACGCACATATCTTTATTTCTGCATACACAGTATCAAAAGAGAACATCAGAATCACGCTCATGCCGTAGGCTCATACATAGAAAACATCAACCACCTCAAGTGAGCATGAAAAACTTTTTTTTTTTCAAACATGGGAAAAAAATAAATATTCAAAATGTAAATATGTGTCTGTCTCATACCCAAGCAAGGAGAGCTCTTAAAATGCTCCAAAGGCATTACCAGTAAATTAGCGTTGCTCTCTTTGCTAACACAAAATGGAGAAAACTAGCAAGCTATGCTGAAAACCATCTCAGAAGAAAGGTAAGGTAAAGGTAAGGCTGTTTGCTAACTTTGTAAAATGTGACCGCCTTACCAGCCAAAGCACCGCAAATGAGCAGAACCACATCAATTCTACAACGTAGTCTAATTATATGTGCGGTGCATTTGAAGGATTGACTTGTTAGGCCCCATTTCTTCAAACTTGACTAGAGCAGGGATAGCGTATCAAAGTGGATGGTGCAACATGGCTAATGCTAGCTATCCTTAATTTTGGACTCTTCATTGAATTCATGAGCCAAAAGAACAAATTCATTAAAAGGAATCAGTTGTTCTTGAAAGTTTCCTGTCATTAATCATGTCCTGACACTACGGAGGTTTAAAAACCCTACTTTTAAATCACTTAATGAATATTTGATTGATTGATTCTTTTGCCTTTACTGTCAAGTAATGTGGGTCACAGTGTTATCGTTCATAAGTCATTTTTCGGCTTTGCATCGTTGAAGTCCTGCTGGTGCTGCTGAGACTGCTGACACATGAGAAGAGTGCCAAATTTGAAAGTAGTTCAGTGGAGAGCTTTAGGAAAAGCTCCCTCAGCGTTTTTCGCTAAGCCTCTCTAAAAACCTCGCTGGCTCCTGCACCTACAGAGCTGTTGTATAACCTTTACATTCACCAGAACACACACACACACACACACACACACACACACACACACACACATACATACACACACTGTTGAACCATGTGATGAGGAAGCCTTTGATGGAGGTAGGGGGGTGGGGGGGGTTTGGAACAAGGGAAAGCCTATTTTTGAAAGTCATCCACCACGGGACTCAATTAGCACTTCATCTAAAGACCAGAGTACAGGGTCGACGTGCATCCCCTCCCTTTCTGTGTTTCCTGAGGAAAAGCTGAAGTAAGTTGACTGTGCACAGTGGTGGTCTGAACCTTTCCACTTGACCCAGTTCTCTCCAGCAGAACCCGCAGGACGACTCCGACTTCTCCTAACTGCCTTTTCTTCCTCTTCTTCTTGGGTTCCAGACAGTCCTGCTGTCCTGACTGTGTCTGCTCCGTCTTCACTCGCTCTTGCACTCTAATTTCCTGCACGCTGTCCCGAAAATAGCCCACATTTGGCTGACTGATGTGCTAAGCCTTTGTCTGTTTTTATTGCCAAAACTCTCATGTGTTTAAGCTCCACTCATAGGTTTCTCTGTAGTGTCTGACACTTGGTTGGATTTCGGTGGAACTTGCCCTTCAGAAGATTTCATCATGTACCACAAGTGCAGATGTTTTTAGCACAGGAATCAAACCCTAGCATTGGATCCTTGGAGTTTCACGCTGTACAACACTCCCTCCTTCCTTTGTTTTAACATGAAGCCCGTCAGTAAAATGCCAGAAGCTAAAAGATGTTGATGGACAAATATGTGTGTATACTTTTGTAAGTGAAATATGTCAGCCGTGATATTTTCACAGATATTTCATCTCCAGATTTTGCTGTGAGAACAGATCAGACGAGGCAAGAGAGGCAGAGTTTTTTTTTTTAAGGAAAACTCACTCACTTAGCAACATGAATCATGGATCATTTATTTTTTTGTTTTTGTTTCTTTCTTCATGGCCTTCAGCCTGCTCTCTCTGCTGTAAAATCCTGTTTGAACTGGTGAATTGTCAGGACCCTCTTGAAAGTTAGACGATGCGTCTCAAGGGACTTATCCAGTACATTTGTTCAGTACTATTTTGTAATACGGCACCCCTTACAAAGAGTTTACAAGCTGTATCCAAGGACATTAGTAATGGTTAATTATCTCCTGATGCTCCATGGATCACTTACAAACCTTTATAAGAACAACATTTGCGTTGCCAGGTTGTGAAAAATTCACATTGTTTTGCACACATAAATGGTAATATGTTAATGATAAGTTTTTACAACTATCTATCTACTCATCGGTTGTAAATATAAGTTGTTAGTTGAATTGATTCTGCTACAGATGCACTGCAGTCCTGTTCCAGAAGGTCAGAGGTCAAACGGTCATATGGAGGAAACTTCCTGATGACCTACAGAGCTAAAAAAGACAAGTGTCCTACTGGAGTAAGGAGAGTTTTCATAACCTGACAACCCAAATGTTGTTCTTATTAATGACATATGAATGTTTTTTTAGAGGCTGAAAAGGTTATTGCATCCCCACGTAAAAGCATATTCGTAAGAATGAACAACATGGTAATGATTCTGCTCTTTGTAAAGCTAGTGGAGGACTCAAAAAGGAATATTTGTCTCGATGGTGGCCCTACAGGAAGGGTCTGGAAGGGATTTTGATGCAATCTGGACAGGAGGATCCACACAAAAGTGTTAGATCGCCATGCAGGCGTTGGCATCCTCAGACCCGACTGCTAACAGAACATTAAAAATGTTACAAGATGTTCTTCCACTGGCTAGTATGGACCCAAATTTGGTCAGATCTCTTGTCTTTTTTTAGTTGGTTAATGTTATTTTGGCCTTAAAGAGACAAGAGCTAAAACAGCCTGTTTTGGACAGGCTGAACTGAGGGGCTGCATAAAGGGTCAGTACAAGATAAATAAAGAATTTTTTTTGGACTGTAAATCATGCAGTGATATTCCAGTAGAGCCCCAGATTTAAAAAAAATATATATATATATAATAAAAGGGCAGGGTGCCGCTGAATATTAAAAATAACAAAAAAGACCTTATGAGTCTCCTACTAAGGGCTGTGCATTGTACGAGATCATTAGACAGCATGAATTGTTTAAAAGTTCCCTGACAGTGGAGTTCTTTTCCCTGGAAAGAATGCAGAAGTAATTAGAAAGATCTCATGCCCTGCAGATGAAGAACTTGTCTAATACAAGCAGACAGGTTTATAAGAACTCACTTCCTATCTTTCTTGCGAATTGGAAAAGGGGAACTGCGGAGATCGTCTCCATCAACCGAGGTGTTCGAATGCATCATCAACTGATTTAATCACCTAAAACAAAGTTATACATTTGGTTCTCGGTGGGCAAGTTTTGTTTATCCAGAAGCCCCATGGCATGTTTACACACTCCTCGCACAGCGGTGTGTTGCTCTCCTGTCTGCGTCTGAACTTTTCCAGATCCTCACACTCTGTGTTGTTTTGTTGCAGACTGTCATGTGTTTGGCAGCTCTAATCTGGCCAACCTCAGCGTTATAATGTGTCCTATACATGTTTTGGGATTCTCTCTCTCTCTCTCTCTCACGTGCCCACTGTGCAGCAGAAGTCTATTTTTTTTCTCTCTCTCGACTGCAGGAAGTGTGTGTGTCCTTGTCGTAAGGAGATCAGTGGCCTTCCCTGCAGGTCGAGTTGACCTCTGCCCCCTACACTCTGACCTGTCAACCTGCCAACTGCACACATGGATTCTCTCACCCCTCCATATCCACACACACACATTGCCTTTGTTCACTCATCAGGGGTCATGACCTCTCATTTGTGGGTGTGTGCGAGTATTGTAGGCGCTGGTGCCTCCATTTAGCCTTCAGGGATGCTTTACAGGTTGTTGTCCTAAATTTAACCCTCCAACCCTCCGCTTGCACACTTCATATCACCTCACCCAGGCTCTTATGATTCACCAGGATATAATGACAGGCAATTATCTCTGATTTAGCCTTTACACGAAACAGTAACATCTGCCAAACAATACAAAGGGTAAATAGCAAGGTACAGCAGAAGCAATGTACTTTTATTTTACTGGTAGGGCTTCAATATAAATAGAATAATTAGCTGTCAGGAAACTCTGTCTCAATTAGGGCCGTTTGAGCAGTTTGTCGTCAAGACATTTGGGGAGAGTCAAAGTGTTAGCACTTATTGCTTATTATTGTTGCTTATTAGTTCTAATTCATTCAGTTCATTTTAATGAGCACACAGCAGAGCTGGTGTAATTTGGTTCTGGTACCGTGTGTAACTGCACAGTTTTCTCATTCCACAGATATGGATCACACAGTCACAATCAGAAATCACAAATACACGCAACAGTTATATACAGAATGATAAATAAGGTGTCGAGGAGTTCAAGAAGTTTGTATTGCAGTGGGGAAAAGCTTGTCCTGATCTGCAGTGATTTTTAGCACCTCCCAGAGATTTTTGGATTATCAAATGTTTGTTTTTTTTTTTTTTTCAAATGTGTGTTTTGATTTATATCATGTTACAGTCTGCTTTCCCTCAGCGATCAGGATGCCAGGAAGAAAACACTCCTCATCTGCACAATTTTGTATTTTTAATTGGAACATTTATTAACAATAAGTTCATTTCAAACTAGGTCAAACTGAGAATAACACTTGTTTTTGCTAAGTATTATATGTGTGTGTGTGTGTGTGTGTGTCTGTGTATGTATATATATGTATGTGTGTATACATATTGTGTATGTATGTATGTAAATATATATGTATGTATGTATATATATATATATCCTTGGTGTTTGGTGTAACTTGTGCACTTATTTGTTCAGAATTGTAATGACCTAAATGAAGAATGTGAAATATTTATAAAGTTTGGTAACCAGCAGGGGGGTCATTACTGTTTTGTGACTCCATACAAACATGTAGTGACACAGTTAAGTGCAGAGACTGCAGGCGTTACATAACTACCCGCTGCTGTGAGTTCAATTATTTGCCATCACTAATATTTTATTTTGAGATGACAAAAATGTTTTTAAAAAAATCAATCTTTGTAGCTGCGTGCAATCTTTGGGAACCAGTGGAAATCAGTGTGTGTGTGTGTTACTTTTTGTGCATCTATTTGTGCCAGTTGTGTAATGACTTGGCAGGGAGAAAGTACAGCTTTATCTGATAAGCTGCATTACTCCATAACATGTCCTGACCCCCCCCCGCCCCCCTTCTTGCTTCACTCTCCTGATTCCCATTGGAAGCTGTAAATCAAGCAGGGAGCTCAACTCCTCACACAAAATCCTCCCTTTGTGAGCAGCTGAAGCAGGTGAGCCAGAGGTACCATTTGTCTGTCGTCACACAGATAGTGACCTGCCAAAATACCTGGGCAACAATGGGGTCCTTCACAGAGAGCCCGGAGAGGAGAGTTTACAATCAGAGCAGGGAGGCAGGTTACAGCGTATGGAGATGGTCCTTCATACGAGGTTGTAATGTCATAAACCAGCATGTTGGCTGTAATGTCCCTTTAATTAACATTTTGAAGGTCAGTGCACTTTTGTAACATTACATCTTTGTTTTATAACGTCTTTTGGTTTACTGTGGTTCATGCACCTTAGAGAGGTCGCAGGGTTATTGCCTTTTGAATCAATTCAGGTTGCAGTTCAGGTCACATAAACTTTTTTTTTTGTGTGTGTCTGATTAAATTCAGTTTGTCATGCACCTCAGCTTTTCCATGGTACGACTTGCACAAT
This sequence comes from Euthynnus affinis, assembly GCA_029490765.1. NCBI lineage: Eukaryota > Metazoa > Chordata > Actinopteri > Scombriformes > Scombridae > Euthynnus > Euthynnus affinis. The sequence goes on along the minus strand of CM055860.1, from coordinate 21,076,775 downwards.
CCTTTTGGCATGATTGCAAAATGTTGGAGATCACCCAGTTGGTCAATCCAGACAAAATGTTTCTGTATCGCATACTTGCATGTAACATTAGATGACCACACCAGTGGTTTGCATATTTTGGCCCAAATACAAATCACCTATAGATCACAACAAAACATTTTGCAAACCATACTGTCAGCTAGATGTATTATATCTGCTGTTATGCAGGTATGCATTGGTTTCCATTCATGTCTGTAAACAGTGGAAAAAATAAACCTGTGCTAGTTCATATTTTTATATGAACAATGCATCAAATGATCATGTGTAATGTGAAATGGGTCACTAATAGTGTCAAACCCACTGAGGATTATGACCCGACTCCCCTTTAGCTCTATTGACACTTTTAGCATCTTTCAGCTCATTGTTTTGGTTTTATGATCTGCAGCTTTTGATTCAGTGTTTTCATCAGTCCTGTTTCCAGCCCCAGCAGCTCTGATAACCTCACTGAACACTGCCGCCGCCGCTGCTGAACCATCCCATCACATATTCACAATTCACAAACCTTAAATCATGATGTAGCCAGAGCTCCGCCATAACTGAAACTGACTGCCGCTGGAGCCGACCTGACAGCTGAACTTGACCGCTGCTGGACCGGATCTGCTGAAACCGAACCTGTCCGCTGCGGAGCAGAGCTGCGGTCGGGCAGGTTCAACCGTGGCTCAGATTACACCGTGTTTTCATGTTGTTAAACAAGATTTTACCAGCTGAAAAACTGCAGGAACAGACAGCTCGAGAGTTAAAGAGCTACAGGACGAAGTGCCAAGAAGATTTCTGTTGTTGTTGTGACTGCTCGCAGCTTTTCTTACAGCAGACAGATCTCCAGCAGGTCAGCGCCATGTTAGCTGCTGAGGCTGAAACTGTCTTCATGTGAAAATAAACCAAGTTAAACACAGACAGGTTTATTTAAATATGACTTCTTGCTCGTTTAAATGTCATTACACTGTTTGCCCTCCTCTCATCATTATTATTATCATTTCTCTCTGGCCAAGGGATGTCATACTGAGCAACTCCTCCACTTTTTTTATCATTTTTCAAAATAATGCAGTGGGTGGAGTTCGGCTCAAACCTGAGCAGTGGGAGCAGTTACACTCTAAAGAAGTTTTTTTTTTTGCTTTCCTGAAGCTTATCCTCACATGCCGTTGCCTCCTTTTCCTCCTGATCTTCTCTGCCTCCTCTCTGTTGTAAACTAACTACCCAAAATGCCAAAAACAATACATGTCAAAGTAGTTAATGCAGGGTCTGGTGAGTCTGATATAAATAAAACACTCATTTTGTGGAGTTTGGCAACTTTGAGGAACCCCAGAACACATATTTTTCAGGCTGTCTGAAAACCCCTTTATTCTGTTGAAAAAAAAAAACATCCCTTGGCTATTTGGAAGACACAGCAGTCAGTGAGTTGCCTTTATTCTGAAGCCTGAACTGTCTGTTCTTCTTCTCCTGTGAACACACGTGGCTCTGCAGAGTTAAAAGTCTAGTAATCCTCCCAAACCCAAGTCGGTTGGCTTACAGTCTGCGTCCACTCTCATGGAGCAGAATTAATGTACCCTATCCCTTGCTCCCCCATTCCCTGTCCTCCCCGCCGTCCTCCCTCAGGTCTTCAGTCAGTGTGGCTTGGCGGTCTGACAGACAGACTCATGCAGCACTGAACAATGGCTGGCGTCCGACACGCTCTGGCAGGCTGTCGGGCTGTAATCAGGGGATGGAGTAATCCCGACAGGCATTTTTTTGTGTGTGTGTGTGTGTGTGTGTGTGTGTATGTGCGAGTGTGTCTGAGCAGTCGCTTTCAAGCTACTGTATCTGCTCGTGGTGTGTGCATGTGTGTGTGTGCGAATCTGGCAAATCTGAACTCCGTCCCTAAAGGTTTCTCTTAAGTGCTGTTAGAGGTCGGCGCGGCTAGTCAATCCAACGCGACCGCAGCGATGACCGCTTCCAACTGGAATTTATATGTTTCTCCGGTCAGTGGTTCTGTTTGACAGTAGCCGGTTGTAACAGCAGACTGAGATCTCCAGCTGACAGTGAGTTAAAGTGATCCCTGGTGGCCGCAGCGGAGGGCAGACAGCCAGCGCTCAGCCTGCACATGAGCGAAACAACGTGCTGGACTCCCTTTAAGGCATCAAGCTGGGATAGTTAGATTTATTCTGTTTGTCTTGTTCCCATTCACAGCTCACATATTTACATCTACTCTCAACAAACTACTCTTGATTCTTAATGTATACGCGAGGTTGCCAAAAGATGAATAGATCTGTTACGTGATGAGAACACAGACTCCGGAGTTAGCATGTGGCCTAGGGATTTATTAAAGGATCGGTTTTGGTTTATTGCAGCTTAGGTCTTATTGATATGATAACATTGTACTCATCAACGTGATTGGTAAGGTGTGTGAACACTGCATCATCGCTGCAATGAACTGCGATGGTGGGGAATAGCGTCAGAGGTTGTAAAAGAAGCGAATTGTTTAGCCAAATTGTCTTTATTCGAGGTAAAACTGAAAGTGACACCTGAAATGTTGGTAATGCTCGCTCGCTGCACAGGAAAACTTTCATTTTCTCTTCCAAATAAGTCTGTCTAACGGGAGTTGTTTCGAATCCAGATCTCAGCAATTAACTTGGTGTGCACATTGTTATTATTGCCAATTATAGTCATTGATTCCTCGCGCAGGCACCCAAGGACAAGCGAGTGAGCGACCACTGTGGAATCATGCTCTGAGCTGATATCGGAAGAATGATATATTTTCATCTGATGATCAATGTGACAAAAAAAAGTGTTTTTACTGGCATTGTATTTCCTTTTTGTCTCCTCATGTGTCTACAGTCATGTCTCGGTGAATATCAGTGTGTCTGTGAATGCATGTGTGTGTATGTGTGTGTGTGTGTGTGTGTGTGTGTGTGTGTGTGCATTACACTGCTGCTGATCTAAGCTCCTTCTCACACTCCTGTGTTTTTCTTTCTCTCCAACACTCCCTGTATAAACACAGTTTGCACTAATAAGCCTGACACAGCCCAGTTTAATTGGTCTTTCATTTCCTATGCAGGGGAACCACGGACACACACACACACACACACACACACACACACACACACACACAGACACACAGCACTGGTTCAGGGGTTATTTATTTGGCCCCGTTTCTAATGCATGCAGCAGACAGGTTTAAAGGCCCTGGCAGTCTCACATGGTAAAATGACTTACAGCAGTCATGAAAAGATTTGGTTTCCTGCTCCTCTGAGAGAAGCTAATGGACCCACAGATCTGGCACATCAAACACTCACACACACAACCATACACACACACACACACACGCATACATGCAGTCGTTGTTTCTTGGACGGTGGTTACGTGCCATACCGCAACCACCGTTGAGAACTTTCTCTTTTTTCATCAACCATCTCTTTTTCCAGCCTTTGCTTCCAGTTTGATCTGGCGGTACACACCCCTTCCCCCAACCCTACGCTCCCCCCCCCTTCCCAGAATACCTTTGTCAGTCCTGCAGATGTTCCTGCACCCCTGGGTGACACGTGCCGTAGCGCTGTGTGTGCCCACTCCAAATAAAAGCTTGGGGATTGGTTCTTCTGCCAGTGGCTGATAATGAAAACACTGTCAAACAAATGCAAGATAAAGTAGATATTATGGACTTTATGTATGATGTTGTTGATAAATTCAGCCAGATCAGTTGAGGGATTGTACACAGAGTTGTTGCCACTGTAGAACTCCAACTTCTACAGTGGACCACAGTGTAGAAGATAGATTCTAAAATGGCTTCTCTCTTGATGTTAATGGGGACATATTATTCACATTTACTGGTCTTCATTTTTCATCTGAGACTCTACTAGAATATTTTTTGCATGATTTACAGTTTTAAAAAAATCCTTATTTATCTTCTACTGGCCCTTTAGGGAGCCCCTCAGTTGAGCCTCTGTCTGAAACAGGCCGTTTTAGCTCCTGTCCCTTTAAGGCCCCCTTCCCAATAAGCCTGACTGTGGCCACTCAGGAGGATACATAAACAAACCATGAAACAAAGTACAGGAGTAGGATTTTCACTATTTTTTTTCAAAATTCAATTTCTCAAGTTCACGTTCAAGCCATAATCTCCTCTCTATTGCCACACGAGCACTGACAACGCCACCCCTCAATCCCCCAACCTCTCCTCAATGCAACTCAATACAACTAAAACGTAGCGTACATAGACAGTAAAAAGAAAGTAGGAAGTAGTGTGCCATCAGATTTGCCTTTGCAGTATTCCACATTTTTCATATAGCATAAAAACCTATCCTTTTGGTTGTGCAATGGTTGACACACTTTCTCTGTGTGCCATAAATCCAGCATTCATTTTCCCAGGAGATTGTAGCCGGTGGCAGACCAAAGTGCATAGTGAGAAAGGGTTATTGGGAACCAGTCTAAATGCCAATGGTGCCATTACTCTATAGCCATTACACTGTGTAATCAACATTTACTTCATAATAATAAGTTAAAGCGAAAAGTTGTCCATTACCCCCCTTAAATTTTTATTTTAGATATTTTATATGGTCTATGGGTGAAGCCGCATAAATCACTATGAGGGGGACACATGCTTGGGATTAAAAATAACTCAGCAGAGGCAGGAATATATAGACCCAAGGGAGAAAAATCCCCAACAACAACCAACACCCCACCCCCCCAACCTCCACCCCCAGCAAATCACACCCTGATCCTGACTACTATAAACTACTGTTGTTCTCTCCTATATTGATGGTCAGTTTCAGCTTATGGTTGCTCATTTCTGTATGTTGTCATGCCCCTTATGTTAACCTCCGGTCAAAACTAATCCTGGAGATATGAACGGGTCTGATGCTGCTGTGAAAAGCCTCCTTTGTCTCGCAGCTTCAGACCTTGTCCAGCATAATGTTTCTAATGGCCTCTCTTGGAAGTTTGTGGCTGACGTAACAAGTGAAATTAAATGTCTCACCAAAACAGATGTTGGACAGAGACTGGCTGAAAGGATACGTGTGTGTGTGTGTGTGTGTGTGTGTGTGAGGGAGAGTGAGAAATGGAGGTTTTAGCTGCTGCCTGGAAGTGAAAATTTAAACAGGAAAGGAGAGGAAAATTAGGTGTGACACGTGTGCTTGTGCGCGCAAACGGTGATGTCTGTACTTTCATCCATGTACGTCTGAACTGTAAGTTTCAGACTTTTCAGAATGGAGACATTCTTCTAGCAGCAGAGCCGACGCTGGTGCTGCCAGGTGGTCAGACAGTTGGTCCATTAACATTTTGATCAAGAGCATCATATGAAAAACTTCTGACTGCCATGAAATTTCCAATGGATGTACACTGTTAACAGAAGATAGACTGTAATGTTTTTTTTTTAGGGAATGCCAAAGGTTCCACTTGAACAGAAGAAATTTTACATAATGAGCAGATTACCATGTGGTGACAACATGGCCTTGACAAAACAGTGTCCCACAGACTGTGACTTTGTCAGTGCGCCCAGGATGTCCGGTTGTGGAGGAGGCTCAGCTGCTTTTTCTCCAAACAGTTCATCTGTTGCTCCATGGACATGGGCAAGTTCAAACCTTCTGAGGCGTATATGATGCAGATTGGATAGCCTAATCCTTTTTATTGTGCGTTGTTTTACCGGCCACCTGCTCCAAATAATGGTTTTCTAACTTGCAAAAGTTGTGACAGTCAGTGACTTCAGTATTCATGTTGATGAAGCATCACATAATCAGATGCTTTAGAAGTCTTTAAATTTAAAGCAAACATGTATCAGGGCCAACCTACAACCATGGTCACACTCTTGATTTGGTTTTTTACTTTGAGTCTGAATCTTAATACCATAAGCATTGATAACTTTTTTTTGTCTGACTACAAATGTATTATTTTTGATATTTCCTTCAATGCTGACACCCAATCTATCAAATGCATGACCCACTCTCACACTCTCAACAGCCACTCTGCAGACAAATCTGACCTTAGTAAGGATTTGATATTCCCTACCCAGACCAGTAACTTAGTCTGCTCTTTTAATAACTTCTGTTTGTCAACCCTAGATGGACAAGGTCACTAATATAAAGGTCATAAATATTGCCTTCCTGTACTCCTGGAGTGGACTGTCCGGCCTGTGTTTCTTTATTGAGCCAGCATAGCCCAATATCATTGGAAGAACTCACAGCTGTCGTTTCCCAAATGCCCCCCTCCTCTAGTTCTCTTGAAATTGTTCCAACCTCTCCTTTTAAAGATGTTTTTAGTTCCTTAGGACCATACTTACTCTGTATTGTAAATAGGTCCCGTAGCTCTGGCTGTGTGCCTGATTATTCTAAGCATGTGATTATTCAGCTTTTAAAAAAGCTAAGCCTTGACCCAGTGTTTCTCGGTAACTACAGACCTATATCTGAACTTCCTTTTCTTTCTTTGGAAAAATGTAGTAGGTAAACAACTTATACAGATCCTGCACAGCAATAAAATCTTTGATAAATTCCAGTCTGGTTTATGTGTGGGGCACAGTACAGAAACTGCTCTGCTTAGGGTTTCAAATTATATTTTAATATGCACTGATGCTTGGGAATGTTCAGTTCTGTTGCTGCTTGACCTAATTGCAGCTTTCGACACTGTTGACCACTTTATTTTCCTTCGTAGGCTTCAGCAATGGGCAGTTATAACTGGGACTGCGCTTGACTGGTTTGCTTCCTCTTTGTCAGACTGGAGTTATTCTATGGCCATTAATCATTTTGTGTCCTCATCTACTCAGTTGTCATGTGGTGTACCCCAAGGTTCAATCCTTGGACCTATTCTTTTCTCCCTGTACATGCTTCCTCCTCGTTTCCTAAAGCTATCAATTTTTATCAATTCATTACTGTAACTCTGGTTTTAAAAGGCGCTTTATAAATAAGGTTCACTTACTTACTTATTTACTTACTTCTTTACTTACCATAAAATAACTGAGCACATTCATGCCCTGCAGTGGATCAGTCCTTTGGATTTTGCATGACATGGCTTGTACTGAAAATTTCAGCCTCTAGGTGTCATTGGGAGATTTTTTTTTATCTATTAAATCTTCTAAAAATAAAAAGTTGGAACTGAAACAGAAAGTTGGAACTGAATATTGCATAATGTTGGCATCAGGCGTAAATAATGATGTGCAGTAAGGTGACTCCAGTATGAATATTCAATAATTCCACATGGATACTGGGCTGGCCGGCTCCATTCAACAAAAAAGCTCCAAAAACCTAGTAAGTGGACCTTTGAGTTGAGATGATTTCGTCACACATTCTGTTCCAAAAGTGAAAAATGACCCTTATGCTCAAGTTCAAACTTTGCAAAACTCAAGCGCTTATTTCCTGCACAATTTTGGGCCACTAAGAACTAAAGAACTCAATTTCATGGTTGGAGAATTAATAAAGTCGATAAAAGTCCTCATAAACCATATGTTTTTTTTTAAAGCCTTGATCCAGACACCATTGATCGCAACTGAGAACACTTCTTCAAATTATGCAACAATTCAAAGTGAATGAATTTGTCGGATTTGGCTGATACAAGGGTAATGAATCTATCTCAGGATCGCAGTACTGGAAAAATATTGGGATTTTTCTGCCAGCAAAGTAAACTTAAGATTAGCAATAATCGGATCTTGCATTGTTATCACGTTCGATCACATAAAATAGATAAACGACAGTGATGGGTTAGTCTGCACTAAACCAACCAACATATCAAATCACCCGAGAGGGCCAGACCTCATGATTCATTGAACATAGTTCTCCAAAATAGAGCTCCCTGTAACTAATGAGATTTGGAAACCAGGCCTATATGTGTCTGTATGTGTGTGTGTGCACAGTGAACACACCCTGTGCATGTGTCTGGCATTAGGTGCTAAACCCTGGATCAAAGGCTCTGGACAGCAGCAGATCTGTCTGCATTTTGTCATTGTTTCCGTCCAGACGGCAAAGTGTCTAAAGGTGAGGCCTGTCAGACCAAGGAGTCTTCCAAAAGCAACTGGATGCTGGGAAATCCAGGAGGCAGGCAGCTGTTTTCCATTTTTAACGTATGGACACGGTGGACGAGGAAGAGATTGAACTGTGGAAATACCAGATCAGACAGAGTGAGAGGGTGAGAGGTGTGAGGCCAGGAAGGAAAAAGGAGAAAGAGCTCAGCAGGCATTTGATGGAAAGTGGCATGCAGAAGAAGTTCAAAGTCAACATAAACACAAGAAGCAATAAGAAATTCATGACCTTTACTGATCTCCATCTTTTCCCCCTATGTCTTTCCCCATCTTTCCTCCTGTATGATGAGTTAGGTAGCTACTAATCAGAGAAAAGAAGGGAAATCACTTCACCAATCTGAATTCTTTCAGTTCAAAAATTGCACAACACTGTGACATCACAGCGGTGCTTCTGACTCATCAGTTCAGTGGTTAAGACAGTCTCTCTGGTTTTTGTCATGTTCAGTTCAGTATAAAAATAGACCTGTATAAGCACTGTTTATAAGATTAAAGCTGTTGTAATCAATTATTTTTTTATTGCAGAAACAATATTAAATGACTGTATATGTAAGATGCTACGAACAAGTGAACTATAACCTGACTCTACAGTTCCCCTCAGCTCTATGGAGTCTTTTAGCGTCTTGTAGCTCATGGATTTGGTTTTACAGCCCACTACTTTATCATCAGCTTTGTTTCCAGGAGGAAAAGAAAAAGCTGATAAACCCACTCTACACTACAGTACAGCCTCAAACAACAGACAGACAAGGTTAGCAACTAGCTGTTGGTGAACATAGTGGAGCATTTAGCAGCTAAAGGAGTTGGTGGTGACCAAAAACCAGAGCTAAAAAGAGTGAACCAACTTTTGTCATGTGGCCAGAAACACGACTCTAAATGAATGCTTATGTTCTCCTGTGTTTGCTGAACACACTAAATAAGCAGTAGTTTTTTTTTTGGTGCATCAAATTTATAATAACGTCAATCTTGTTTACAGCTAGTTGTGTTACCCCTAAAATGCAGCTTTAACAGCTTACTATCCAACAACTTCTTATTAGGTCAGTTAAGGAAAAATAGAATACAGAATACTAGTTCATCTTCACGATTCAGTGTTCATTTATTACCATGCAAAATATTGGGACAATAAAAGGCTATATTCTGATTTGGAGAACAGAACGTGATGTAACAGTTCTCATAGCATTTTGTTATTGAGCAGCAGAAAATTAGATAAAGGTGTGAGAAGATGATGAGAGTCTTAAAATTCTAGAGCGGGATAAGGGTTTGGGACAGCAGATGAGATTTGAAAACCAGGGTTGTATTCAGCACTGCCAAAAACCCAGCAAAACTATTTTAGAAATGGAAATGGTGGTGTGTTTTATGTCTTATTTGGCCAAGCTTTGGCAAAGTACTATTTGTTACCACAGCTGTGGATGAACTGAGTTCACTGTGTTCTCTCCTGGTAATTCTGAAAAGAGGATTGATGGGTTCGAGCACATTTTGGTAGAGCACAGTGTACTTTTGGAAAACTGGGATTAGATTTAGCCAAATTTACAGTAGCCGTGCGGAAAATACAGGAAGGATCTTTGCTAGGTCTTTAATCAATTTGCACTCACAGTCTGCATGTAATTACTGCCTGATTTATGAAGCAACAGCTAATTACACAGTTGGTGCCTGGGTTTCCCCTACAGGCATACCACTACCACAGTGTGGTAGCAGTACAAAAGGGTTAAGACTCCCAGTAAAAATGTGGGTATTATAACACTTACACCTTTAATCTCCCCTACCTCCTCCAAACAAATTCTCAGTGTTTTATTTGTTGTATCTTAATTACTTGGTTGGAACAGTAATATAACTACAGCACACACAGAACAAGTAGCTAAGTGGGTGATGACAGACTGATTATGTTCCGGAAACCTACTTTAATTCAAAAACTGACTGCCTGTTCTTGGGGGCATATAACGGGGAGTAATGAAGAGAAACATGGCACAGGGAAATCAATTCACCATTCAAACGTGGGGAAAAAGCATAATATTTCATCTGTGAGGATGTGTTTGAATTCTAAATCCATAGTATGTTAGCACAACAGGCAAAGCCCTGTACTACAGTGGAAAACATTTGTATCCGTCTGACTTAAACAGACTATTGTTTTTCTCTCTGCTGAGAGAAAATTGAGAAAACTAGCAACCCATACTTGACAGATAATCATGACACCAAATCATCTGAGAGATCATTTTTGGAAGCATTTGGATTTGAAACCAAGGATGGAAAAAAAAAACTGTAGGTAAGTTTACTGACTTTATAAAAAAAGTCACTTTTTTATAAAGTCACGTTATACAGTCACGTTAGCTTGTCACCACGAATAAACCGACCATGTTTGAAAAACAGACTTCAAGATAATAAACCCCAAAAATGTCTTAAAAAATAATATAATTATTATATATTATATGATTATAGTTATGTTTCTTTTTTATCTAATCATATTGTTTCCTCACAGGCTTGTAGCAAATGTTCCATGGCCCGGTACCAGTCCACAGACTAGGGAGTGGGAATTACTGTAATTTACTGAACAGAACTATGAAGTCTACTGATCAGACATTACAAACACGTGAGAGAAGATTTTTGGGGAACAAATCGACACAGAGAGGCTACACACATATATGCAAACGCTGCCACAAGCATCTCAGAGACTCAACATGTAACTATCAGTGTCAAATGTTATGACTGTCAAGCTGACTGACAGACTTATGTTTTGCAAAATGCTGTGAAAACTCTAACAGAGTCAGAGTTGGATTAAGGTGAATACATATGCAATGGTATTAGATTGTGTGGCTTAATTTGGAATACTCTAATAAACTCTAATAATAAATTAATCAGGAAAAATTCTGTTTACATGGTTATTTCTTATTTGGAGTACCAATCAAATTTATACCCAAACAAAAAGCCATACATGTAAACACAGCCAGGGATACAATACAAATTCAGTAATCTGTTAAGATTAATACACTGACACACTGTAAAAAAAAAAAAAAAAAAATTGTATACACACACCACAGCATTGGCAAATTACCCAGACGTTTGCTCTGAGAGCATCTGCAAAAGGATTATATAACCAAAGTAACAAAAGATGGATGTGGCTGGCAGCAAAAGAAAACAAGTCTGTCATTCCAGGAGCGCTGTAATCCAATTTCATCTCCTTAAAAAACCATTATAAGCACAAAACAGGGAGTGGAACCTCTCACTGCAGGCATGACACATCTGATCCGTGGTTTGTTATATAAGGTCAGCCGCATGTGGAAAAAGGGATGGAAACAGGTTAATGTGTGTCACTTAAATGTATGTCACTTACATAAAGGAAAAACTCTGTGGAGCCTCTTAAAATGTCATATATCATCACTCTGTGGTATATAGTGTGTTAGTCCGTTGGTTTTTCTCAGCCTGATTCATGGATTTCCTCTATATACTTAAATATCTGTACATGATGTCCCACTTTCTACATTTGGCAACATAAAAAGGCTCAGCAAATGCCAGCGGCTATTTTTCAGACTCCCTTTAAAGCGTTTTTCAGGTGGATTTCCTCTCCAGCGTCCACTTGACATCCTCAGTCTATTTAGGTTTGCAGCGGATGTCAGCTGCGCTAAGTTTGCAACTTTTCTGACAAGCTGTCAAGCCCCCTGCCACTGGTCTGTTTTTTAAGAATTTGACCTCCGACCTTTTGTTGTAGGGCCTAAAAGCCTGAGGACAGCGCACCTGCCCGCTACCCCCAACACGCACCACCATTTCCAGGACACACACACACACACTGCCTCCAAAATATCTGTCAACAGTTTCTTAGCGTGAAAATGAATTTCCCTGAAACCGATCTGCTTGAAGGACCCCGAAGAATTTTAACTGTCTTGTAAAATATGCATAAAGGGTTTTCCTTCAGAAAGCTGACACTTGCCAATAAATTCATCGTAATGTTGAATGCTGCCAGCTGGCAAAACGTCCCTTCATTCTTTCTCTCTGTCTATATTCTGCTCTCTCTCTCTCGCTCTCTCTCTCTCTCTCTCTGTCCTTGCTGTATCTTCAATGCAGTGATACACATCACATTATGTGAGCAGAAACGTTTAAACAGTGTTTCTAATATTTTGCACCACTCATGTATGTTCACGGAGTAGACTAAACATTAGAAACACCATTCAATATAATGCACTTCAGTACACCACCACTACAACCTCAATAATACACATAAAGTTGAATTATCACCTTTCTGACAATGTCAACAAAAAAAGCTGAAAATACAGAAGCTTCGTAAAAGCAGAATTTATGGCAGAGCTGTTGTCTGGGATAGCATTAGATTACACAGATGTTCCTAATAAAGTGGCCAGCAAGTGTATTTATAAAGTGTATTCAAGTTCACAAGTATAGTATACAAGCTTTTTTCATTTTATTTAATTATAAATATCGATCATAATACACAATCTGTTTTACTTCTAGATTCTAGATTTGAAAAGTGACTGCTGTTGTACAACTACAACTGAATCAAAGCTGAAATGTAGCGGCGCAGAAGAATAAAGTGATGAAAACACTGTAATAAATAAAAAAAGTATAGCACAAGCATCTCAAAAAGTACAGTAACTGCTAATAACTCTTCCCTGATTACCGCAGAAGACCACAGGCAGCATAAAGATCACCCATTCAGTCACATCAACAAGGTTGTGTGTGTCCAGCAGTCAGCCTCCTCTAGACCAGCAGTGCAAATGTCTGCAACATACAGACGGAGGACCAAGTGAACGGAAAAGTCTGAATAAATGGGTGAAGGACGCTTCCAAACGGGGCACGAGGGCTCACTGAACGGCTTATGAGAGTATGGAAACGGTGTTAATCATATTCTATGACTTTCACACTCACCAGGTCTCGACCAGCCGAAAAATATGGGGAGATTCTGGAGCGATCGACTCACTCAAATGAGGGATTATATTTTGGAAAAAAGCTGATCATCTGTGACGAGGAGCGGTGACGTTGTCCCGGAGGCCCGTGATGGAACGAAACCTCACTCAGACACTTTATTTTGGTTTTTCCCTTTCGTTTGTCTCTCATTTAAAGTCGCTCTGTTTTTGGGAATGAAGGGACGATTTTAGAGGGACAGAAATGATTGAGATGACATTTCTTAACCGCGTTGTTAATGATGCCGCCACATGAACTTTTCTGTACTAACTGTACTGGGAATGATCCATGATACTAATCATTCTCGCACACTGGCGGTAGGCCTGGACGCATTTAGTGCTTGATCACAAACACATGCACACATATTCACACACACACTGGTAATGAGGACTTTTTTTTTCTCTCTCCCTTTCATACAATAAAGAGTTGTTCACACTCTCTCTTTTCATTCGCCAGTTCAGACGGACGCACAACTAACACACGCTCCATCTCTTATTCCATGTGTCTGCTTTCTGAGGGCTCAGCCCCTCGTTGCAGACATCCAGCACGTCGCCTTGGATGGAAAAGTGCAATCCGTTCACGTCGTTATTTCATATTTTGGCCGTGGCGGACTGAATGTCTTTCACCGCTGCGACGATTGCCTTAGCAGACCTAGAGCGCCGCGCTGCACAGGCCACAACGCAGGGAATCCAGACATTACCCAATATCCTGAGAGAGTCCACGGGGATACATGCAGCTCATTTACAGACATACCAACACACTGCGCGACTGGTCGACAGGTCAGCGGTTTAGAGTCACAAGGGAGATTTATCAGGCTGGACATGAATGACACATGTGAGAGAGACGTGTCAATATTTTCTCTGTAGAGAGGACTTACAGAGACAGACAATTATACTGTCAGATGCAATCAATCAGTGACATTCAGAGCATGTCCAGGTCTTATCCTGTGATTAGACGATGGAATTCAGTTTTAGTTCCTCCACCAATAACAACAGAGTACATTCCCGAGATTTGCTGTCCTTAGCTGCTTTGCATTCTTATCTATTTTTTGCTACTGTGGTGTTAAAAAATGTCCTCCCTCTTCTCCAAAGAATGCATTCTTGAATAATTGTTTAAAAAATGGTGAAAAAAATGAAGCTCTAGTAAGAACATCTTACCTTTATACAGAGTAAAGCTTTTATTTACTGTCTGTGTTAGAAGGATAACTCCAGTTTATTACAAGTTAGGTCTTTTTTTTCATAGTTTTGGCCATTATTCTCATCGGTAATGATGACACCGAACTCACCGAGTTAATAGCTGAGATCTGGAAACGCCGCGATGCCACTAAAATTAAGTCTGACAGTGGAAGAAACAGGAGCATCGGACAAGTTGTGGAAAAATCTTCAGGTTAGCCAAACTTATTTGGAAAAGAAAATGAAGGCAAACTTTAAAATCATTAACTGAAATGTCTGTTGTAAACATCTATCGTGGTTTACAGAGCGGCTTGTTCAACATTGACCTACTTTACCTATCATATTTTGCAAACACAGTTTCCCCGCAAGAAGGTATCGTTACCAACATTTCAGGCTCACTGACTTTGAGTTTTTCTCTGAATAAAGATGTTTAGATATTCTTATTTCCAACTAGTATGATCATCTGACCAGTCATGTTTCTACCCTGATCTAATATGTTAACATAACCAATAGAAATGACAGCTTACAGATCATTGTTTTGGCTTCGCAGCCCGCAATGTCGCTGTGTCACTTTGTTTCTGAGGAGTTGGTGGAGACCAAAACAGAGCTATAGTGAGAGTGATTAGTGATTAGTGAGGTGGCCAGAAACATGACACCAAATGAATGTTAATGTTGCTCCACCAATGGCTGCTTTCTTAACAAGATTTATGTGTTAGATGGTTTCCCATTATGCCTCGATGTAATATATTGTAATATTAATATTTGCAGTACAGGATGGAAAAGTTGCAGTAAAAGGAATGAATGAGGTCGGGTTTGCTCACACTTCCATCCAAACCTACAGAAAGTTGTGTGTGAGTATATGTTTGCAGAACCACTGCAATTGAACGTTCTCATGTTTGTGCTAATGCATGCAAATAGGTACGTGTGTGTGTGTGTGTGTGTGTGTGTGTATGTGTGTGTGTGTGTGTGTGTAAATGTAAGACATAGAGCAGATACCCCCCACCACTTCTCCTGATGTCTAGGCCAGCTGGCTGACCTTCTCATTCCCTCCACCTCACACTGCTAACCTGGTGCCCTTTCAACTCTACCCCCTCACACACACACATGTGCACACACACACACACACTCCCCAGGGGAGTCGTACAAGAACTGGGTTAGTGGCAGGAGGCTTTGGTGGTGTGGACAGTTTCCAGGAATCGCACTCATCCCCTCTGCTGCCCTCTTATCCTTCACTGATTTTCCAGTTTTTACAGCAAGTCTGGAAAGTGTGAGTAAGCATTTCCCGTGGAAAATAGTATTTTCAACATAGTCATTTGGCTTCTGCAACCGTGCTACTGTTAACAGACGGATGAGAAACAGTAGGGCAGTGGACATATGGAGAGAAAAGAAAAAAAAAACGCTGTGTCAGCTGCGAGATGACAGATCTGCATTTAACTTTCCTTAAAGTGTTAATAGAAAGGGGTGGAGGGAGATGGATGGCAGGGGCGGAGGGGGGAGCAGGGCTGAGGTATGTCAGGGTCTCTCTAGCCTCCGGGTCAAATGTCAACGTTCTGAGGACACAGCACAAGGCCAGTGCTATAAAAGAGATATATATGGAGCCATTAGACTGAATGAGGCATTAGCTTCCAGCCCAAACACACAATTATGACATGTGGGTGTGCACAGTGATTTAGTGAGTCGTCGGACAAAAGTAGGAGCACGCACATGTAAACACATGCCAACTGGGAGAAAAGTTGAGACAGATCACTATTGAAAGCCACAAGATGATTTATGAAATGTTGGCATCTTCAAAATGATTAGTTTCTTAATTGAAAGTATCATTAGTGACACCAGATGAAATGTTAAATTCACCAAAAATTGAATACATTCTGAGGGAAATATGAACACGGAACTCCGTCCAACAGTTGTTGAGACATTTCACTCAAAACAATAAATGTCAATCTCCAGGGCTGCATTAGAGATAAATTCATCATCTGGGTAACATGAACGTTTGTAATGGTCGTAATTTTTTGTCGATCCAAGAGGTAGATGTTGAGATATTTCAAAGGATAAGTGAAAACTTGGCACTAAAGGAAAACTCAGAGGATCATCATAGTCCGTTGGATTTAATCTTTTGGGGGATCATAAACTTGGCAATGCATCAGTGGTTGTTGAGATATTTTAGTGCGGACCAAAGAGGTGAATCAACTGAAGTCCATGCCTTGAAGTGCTCCAACTGTCAGTCAGCTAATGTTGTCTATGCAGAAAATGAGCAGAACATTTACTACACTAGAGTCCTGGATGCTTGAAATAACTCGCTGAACTTCACAATTGTAGGGGGGAAAAAAAAACAACATCTAGAACCAAAAAAAAAAAAAGTTTGTCTGTGAACATTACATTGTGTGGACAGATGTAACATAAACTATCACCAGAAAGCTGAATACACACTCTCACACTAACACTACTGTAAGTTTGGCTGCCTCCCTATCACTAGAGCTGAAGACAAGCTGTGAGAGCGTCGTGCCTCAGTACCTGCAGGAATGTTTGACTGCAGGAGTGTTACACCTTATCAGCCGCAGATAAACACATTGAGACAGCCAAATAAGCAGTCGGTCTCACCTGTCAGCCCCCCAAAAAATAAAGAGGTTGAGGCACATGGGGGTTGAAAGCAGTGCAGGAGTGCCACAAAGGTGTAAACTGTTCTCCTCAGCACCTCGCAGGCGCCAGGCTGATATGTTCAGGCTAATCTCGTTTTCCGACAAACTATTAAAGTTTAGAGAGCGGGAGTGATTTAATGCTACAGAAAAAAACACTTTGTTGAATCAACCGTGAATCTTTGTTTTATTGCTGTCACCACGCAATGTACCCCCCCCCCCCACACACACACACATGCACGCACAAACACACCTAAGTACAGTGAGGGTTTGGTTAAACTCGCCCTTTCAGTGTTGTTACTCCATAATCACAGACACGCACATGCATGCAGTCTGTCACTGCTGCACCCGAACCTCTTTCTCTGACAGGTTTCATCATTCATTACAATGTTCTAAGTGCATGTTGATTCACATTTCTGACCTTAGCTCACCTTCGCACTGTTAACCTGGTTACTGGAACAGGTTATGAAACAGTAGTTATAATTCTTGAGTAATCATGGCAACATTTGAAGGATAATGTCAATGTTATTATGTTCAGTCGTGCTGTTAAATGCGCTGATTTCACATTGCAGGCTACAGGGCCTGCTAATATTAGAAAACAACAAACTAAAGCTGCTTTCCAGATCTTGTGATTGATGGGTTCTGGCAAGGGAACAGCACTGTTCCTCTCCCAGATGATTTAATTATGTAAACACTTTCCTCAATGCAGACAGTTCTTCTGTATCAAATCCATGAATGCATGTAAAAAACTGCATGTAAAAATCTAAAAAAAACACATAACTTCTAAACCATCCTTAGCTTTAGGCTAATTACTCATCCTTTAAAATTATTATATACTATATATACACACTTACTTACCTCTAGTGGTATCTATACCTGCAGATGGTTTTATTTTTATTTGTCCAAGATTTAAAATATGTGTCTGTCAGATTTCTGCCTCCACCCAAACACAATCGAGGTTAATGGAGTCGGTGATCACAGCATTTAAAAATACATTTGAAAGTTTTTCATGAATTCTCATGACTCATGATTTTTAATAATTTTTTAAAACTATTTTTTAGATGGTTTTTGGGAGGGAGGGTGATGGTGACATATTCACCAACAGTACAAAATGCAAAGACATTCACTTTCATATCACATGAGACAAAGAAAAGCGGAAAATCTTCACATTTAAGAAGCTAAAATGTTGAGAGAGTTCTGCATTTTTGCTTGAAATATGACTCAAATGAGCAATTTTCAAAATAGTTTTTATAAATCAGTTAATTGATCGGTTAATGAACTAATCATTGCAGCTTTAATATACAGACAGGTGACAAATTAAAGGAAAAACCGGTACAAGTATGAACATTTGACCTTTGACCTTGCTGGCATGGTTTGACTCCACTTTTCCCGTCAGAGAGAAGAGTCACTGCAAATCAATACAAAGTTGTTCTGAGTGATCACCTTTATCCTGTGATGTAACAGTTCTATCCTGATGGGTGTGGTCTCTTCAAGGATGACAGTGCTCCAGTTCACGGGGCCACAAGGCCTCACTGAACGCTTTGATGAGTATGAAAATGATGAGTCATACGCTATGGCCTTCACAGTCACCAGATCTCAACCCGGTTGAGCACCTATGGGTGATTTTGGACTCACGTGTTAGGCAGCGGCCTCCACCACCGTGATCAAAACCAAAATAGGGAATATCCTTTTGAAGAATGGTGTTTGTCAGCCACGAGGCTCTGGAACTCCTCTGAAGGGATTAACAACATACTGACCCTTTAATTTACTGATGCTGTTGCATTACTGAAGCACCAACCACATCACTAAATATAACTTACTGTCAGATATATCGGAAAGGGTTAGCACACCAGCTGACATCCAGCTCTGGTAGATTGGCATTTCTATCAGGGATGGAAATGAAGGTAACTCCGTTTTGTCTAGTCAGAAAGTAGATTGTCTTGAGGCGGGACATAGCCAACGAGTTAGGTAACCCAAAATTTATTGATCGACTCTCCGTTATTATAGGAGAATGGGGAGCAGGTTTATTTCACACTGTTACATGGAGTTCTGGTTTAGAACATTAATTAAAGCATTTACCATAACAAAGTTTTAGTTGTCTCAACACACATCTAACCAATCAGAAACAGTGACACAAGCAATAAACAACGCCTTATGTAAGTTAATGAATATGTTGCGCCCAGGCCAAGATATTTACAACCTGAACATTCTCCTTTTAGTCTCTGCCTCTCCCACTACTAACATACTTTTGTCCTGTTGTCTGGAGCAGTGTTACAACATACTAGGTCTCTGTTATAACCCCTTGCGTGTCATGACTGTGGTCTGAAAGGTTTTAATTAATGACTGTCAGAGAGAGACGGACAGACTGAAAACACTGACACTACCTGCGGTACATTCTGTACTTTATATTTGTTTTTTTTAGACAGAAGAATGACCTTCCATCATCCAGCATGGACAGACGGTACGACGCTGCCTTCACACGCTGTTGTAGGTTATGAAATACGTACGCATTTATGACTCAAATATGGTTAATCATGATCAGAATCATTTCAGTGCTTCGATGCAATGATTCTCAACCAGGGGAACTTTTACCCCAGGGAGTAGGGGTAAAAGGAGCTGAGCTTGATTGAACTTATACTATATATCACACATTAAGTCAGCTGCAAGATCTGGACACTACATGTTGCAATTAAGAGTGAACTAGAAGTAGAGATGTCTATACAGCTAAAAGTAATGACTAAATGGTTCAAACAGTAAGCCAAAAGATGAATAAATGCTTGAAACTGCTAGCTAACAGTAGCGTAAGGGTTAAATTAGATGGGTTAGTTGCTAAAGGTAATGATTAAATAACTTTAAATAATTAGCTAAAAATAGTTGAAATAGCTGAACGTAATGGATAAACTGATAGCAATACTTACCTAAAAGCACTTGATGAACAGCTGAAATAGATAACTTAACTGTCAATGGTTGAAAATGGTTGAAACATCAAAGTGGTAGTTTCTGATTTATTTATTTAAGTGTCCTGCACCTTTCTGGTGGCCTGGCCCATATGGGCTTACAAGACACTGGACAGTAATAACCAGTACGGCCACATGACAGATTATGATGTACAGTTCTACAGAATCAAAAGGAGAAAAGAGATGTCCTGTTGTGATGTGTTTGCAGTGTTCTCTGTCTCCGCAGCCAAGCATCTCCTATAAATCTTGCTAGAACAAAAATCTCCATATGAAAAAGCCAACTCAACATATCATCTTCAGACCACCAGAACAAATCAGGATTTTTCAGTTGGAAACTTTTCAAATAAACAACTCCTCAAAGTCACTGTAAGGGCAAAGAAATACAAAATGAAATTCAACCTCAACTACACCAAGTTCACAAAAAAAACCACATAAACTTTGCTCTTTAGGAATACCTTTATCTCTGCCTACCAGTTATTAAGTGATCACACAGAGACCTTTGCTTTTTCTGTACATTTAGCTTTATATATAGTTCTGTATAGTATATATCGTCTTTGAATGTAGTTTCTAAACTTTGGCTTCCTACAAATTTCCTCCTTCCATTGTTCCTTATGGATCTTTAATATTTCTGCATGGCTGTATTTATATTATACCGCAAGTTATTCCTCAAAATAAAATTCAAGTGAGGAAGTGAAAACATTGCGGCGACCTCTCTCGATCCCGGTTAAATATCCTTTTGGTCAGTCTTTCCTATGGTAACGGAATAAGGCAGTTCCACAACCTCACCGTGTCAGCTCTCTGCTTTACAGGACGTGACTCCCATCCCGTGTTCCCTTCAACAGCTCGCTTAGCTGTAAATTTTATGCATCCAAAGAAAACACCTCACGGCTTGATTCTGGATGGCATTACTGTCTGGGGCATCCTTAAAACCCCCAAACCCCTGCAGCGCAGAATGAAACTGAGCCAGCCACTGAGTCATAAAGTTTAGTGAAGGTTGAAAACACTAAGGTCAGTACACAACTTTATTTTATTCATTACAGGCCCTAGTGCTCTTCCTGTTGATTCTGCCAGTACTTTAATTCCCTCTGAAAAGCACATATTTTAATTGAAAACCAAACTAAGATATGTATAATAACTGGAGTACTTTAGAGGCATTGATCCAAATTTAAATATATGGCTGCTCTTCTGTTCACATTGCTTTCTAAAATACATCTGTCTTTTGTCACTGTTAATGGTCTGTCTCCATTTACTATACCATAAACTCAGAATATTTAACATTTTTTTGTAAATTAATCTCTGTAACCAACACAATATAATCAGCACATAAAACACTAATTTCTTCAGCTTGTTTCACTCCAGATGGGGTTGGAAACCAGCCAGTCCTAAAGTTATTTAACTGCAGACATAAAACTGCGGCTTTATACAAGGTTTTGATGGCATTATAAAATTTACCATCAATACCAGAACCTATTAATTTATGCTCTAAGGAGGTTTTCTATTGATCGAGTCAAAGCCTTTGTTGAAATCAACAAAACAAGCTAATGTATTTTTCCCTTCTTGTAGCCTTTCTCTCACCGCTGAGGTTATAATATAAATATCATTCAATACCTGCCCTGCTGTCTTTTATTGAGGATACTTGAATATAATTTATACATTGCACTGGTCAAGCTAATACATCTGTAGTTTAATGGAACTCTGGGGTTAGATTCAGGGATCCGTTTGATGATAGATTTATTCCACACAAATGGAACAATACCATTCTGAAAGCATGTCTGAAACAGACAGTGTAAAATGTTCACCAAATTAGGAGTTATAAGAACCTCATTGGGGAGTTCCTCTACACCCACCCGCTTTATTTACTTTAGCTTTATCTACAACTTTCTGCACCTCTTGATGTGATCTCATTATTCAGTATATGATTTTGGCAAAGCTCTGTATTACTTATCCCAATTGTTGTAGCGCAAATGCAAGCTTGAAACACCGAAAGTTTAATTTAAAAAAATATTTTTATAATAAACATTACTAGTGTTAAATAGCATCCAGTTTAAAATCAGTTGAATACATTTGGATCATGACGGATAGTGGTTGATGAAGGTGTGCTTGTACATCTGACAGGGCTGTGGGTGGACGTCAGGTCAAACATGCTGGAAACTGCTGCTGCTGCTTTAATGTTAGTTGATTTGTGTTTATGGCTCCAAAAGAGGCAAGTATGGGCTTATCAGGAGCATAATGGCAGGCTCAGATCTGAACTGTGGCTTATTTTTTATGCCGTTCATATCTATTCTTGGAACCAATTACTTCTTGGAACTAACTAAGATAAAAAAAAGTCTTAAAAAGACAATAGCGTTGGAACATTGCAGCACATTTCAATTGTATTCTAGGAGTTTTTACTGTGAGCTATTTGCCTTGTTTTGATTTCATTCCACAGTCACTCAGGTTAGTTATACAACCCACTTGCCTAGCCTTGAGCTACATGAATAAAAGGGAGCTATGCTAAGTGCAAGCAGGCAGATGTTATGTAGTCTGTTCAGATGCTTTGCCTGATTTCTTAGGGTGAGTGAGTGTGCTGGATGCTCAAGGGGCGTTAATTTCACCTCAAGGTAATCAGCCTTGACAGGTTTGTCAGATGAAACAGGGTGACAGCCAGCAAATATTTAGGAAGGCTCTGTTCCCTGCTGCTGCTGCTTCCTCAGTGTTTTGACGGTACATTTACCCAGAGGATTATAAGTTCATTCATAACCCTTTTTATCCTCTGAAGAATGATTGTGAGTTCAAGGAGCTTTGAGTCCAGTTTGAAATTCATTTATGCAAAGAAGATGCCCAGTACAACAAGCAGACTTGTGACGAGAAGGTTGTGAGTTTGATCTCTGGACAGACAGGGTAGAGCTAAGTGAGGGAAAAGGAAAGCTTAACTCTTTCATTTCCACTATTGAAGTGTCTTTAAGCAAGGTGTTTAAACTCTATTGCACCAATTTTGGAGCTGCGCAGTGGTCAACAGATCAGATTGTATATGCACTGGACAGCTTTGAGGTGTTTTTGTGTGGCGTCAGAGCATCTAAATGGGCTTTTAATAAAACACCACTATACCCGAGGCCCTGTCTAGACCAAGCGGCCACTACCATGGCTGACAGGTGAGCACAAGTTTCTTTATCTGCAGTAAACTGACCGGATAGGAAAAACATCCCAACTCCCTCAAAGTACAAAGTTAGTAATCACAAGAAATGATAACTTACTTAATAATAACTTAATGTCACTTGTTCTAATATGTGCTGTGGTAATTATTTTAAGAATTATTGCTCTATTAAGGACACATTAGTGGAAAACTATGGTTTAGTACTTGGATTTTATTTTTGTAGATCTAGTTTTATGGGTTGTGATAACATTATATCCATAAAAGGAAGTGCTGAGATCTTGCAACAAAGCAATTTTGCTTAAAGTAGGTCCAACTGGGCAAGAAACATGAGCAGTCAGATAATCACAGGTTGTAAACAAATCCCAAATAAATGAAGAGAAGAAGAGAAAATGAAGGGAAACCATAAAATTGTTACCCAAACTAAATCCAAAAACATCACAATCATTATATTCATTCTTTTCTACAAGCTATTGCATTGCATTGTTTTTGGGGGCTATAATCACACACTGACAGCTAACAAGACTAGGTCAAAACCTAGTAAATGGCTGGACCGTGTATGGTCAATATGTGAGATTGTGGTCAATGTGTTATGGGGTCAGTGGTAGTGTGAATTTCTGGATATTCAATGTTGATCTGAAATTTTCTGTAGTGGTCCCAGTAATAAAAAGGGAAAAAAAGGTTATAAATGCAACAGCAAGAACAATACTTTTAACTCATATCTTGGGATGTTTGATTTGAAACTTATTTTCTAATTAGAACTATTCTAATTTTCTGTTAACTCCCTCTACTCGTTCATTTATTTCTATCTGCAGATGTCTGTAATGGTCTAGTCCATATGCTTACATAGGATTAGCATGCCAGGCTAACAGTCTGTCAGCTGTGTGACTTTATATTCGCACCTTGAAAACTTTCAGAGCACACAAACACTGTAAAGACACCTGTAACCTGCCCAGCACGGTGCTATTAAACCAGAAACACCGTGGCTACACCTTATTTTTATACAGTCTATGGGCTATACACAGCACAGCTAGCTATGCTAATGATGTAAACTAGCTGCTAGCTGCTTTGCAAGCTGATAAAATAGATCTCTTTGTATCTGCAAGTTGGTGTTTCTGTCAGTGTCAATCTCCATGTGAGATGCTTTGGTAAACGTGTGTTTTTAAAACTTATTTCGGGAAATGCTCCATAAGGACGTAATTGAAATTGGATTGGCCAACCAATGATGTAACTTTATCACTCAGTGAGTCAGTCAGGGTTGGTGCGAGACTGGATGGGTCGCAGGGACAATTTGCAAAACTCTCACAAGATAGTACAAACTGTTTGAATTCCATGTAAATGTTTTCAGTGAGTCAATCCCGCATGCTTTACCCATGAGAATAACCCATAATTCAGGACATTAGAATGCTAAAAATAATCCTGACAGGAATCCTGCAAGTATCTAAGGGAAAACAAAAGCTGGCAATAACACAGCGATGAGTACTATGTACTTTCAAGAGAGTTCAAGAGAGTTTTAAAGAAATCACATTACATAATATAACATATTCACGCCAATTAATTTTGAAGAGCAATGGCCACCAGGGAAACTCTGAGACTCGGTTGGCCAACCAATGATATAACTTCATCACTCAGTGAGTCAGTCAGGGTTAGTGTTAAATTGGATGGGCCGGAGGGACAATTTGCAAAACTCTCACAAGATGTATACACTAACCTTAACCTTACCTTAAGCCAAACGCAAACAACACCCAGAGAGTTCGTCCCTCCGGCATATCAAATCTAGCATTTACTGTCAGTCGGGGACAAACATTTTGCGTAATACGACTGGCCCGTAGTAGTTCAGCAGAAAAATACAAATTTGCACACTTTTAAGGGAAGGACTTGTTTATGTATGTCAAGTGTTCATCTCAGACACACAGTATGATTATTATTATTATTATATGCAAGTTCTAAACATGGTCCAGTCTAGGTCAGTTTGGAGGTTTCCACAGAATGAAAACAATATTTTATATGTCCAACTACACTGAGAACTGATGATTAAAAAGAACTGGACAAAGCTGAAAAAGTGTGGTCATTCACTTGCCCATAAAAATAATGATAATAAATACCATTCAACAGAAGAGCAGAAAGGCAGCCAGTCCTTGAAGCAGTTGAGGTCGTCTTGAACTTCCTTGGAACACAAAAAGAGCTGGCCAGTCAGCTACTGCTGAGCAGGCATGCGTCACAACAGCTGAAAAACACAGACACAGAGGGAAAGTGTCTGGTAAGGAAACTCTGTTGACTTCATTCGCACTGGAGCGACGATATTTGAGATTGAGCAACTCTGTGACGGGGGACTCCCTTCTTCAGAAAATACAACCAGATGGCTTGGTCATCTCATGGCTTTTGAAGTGTCCCTGTGTATACGTGTGAGTGTGTAACCCCAGGCATTAACATCCAGACATACATGAATATTATTTTCTCAGACTAAAGCAGTTGTTTTACTGGAAGTGTGGGAGCAGATTCAGACTGACTGGGGGCCTCTGTACCCTGGACTGCTGAAAACAATTAACTGAAGCAAGAAGCCACTAAAAGAAGTCTGTAATTTGCAGGAAGAAGTTACAGGAGAGTCATTATATTGTATAATTAGAGTGTTAATCATCTAAATCATCTTCCTCCAACATCTTTGGTGTGTTTTCTTCAAGTTATAATTTACTAGATGAGTGTTTCCTGGATTTGTGTTGAATTTTTTGCTCTGTACTCACTGTTTTGAGGGTGGAGGAATGAGAAAATGACTGATAGTACAGACTGTTTGAGTTCCATAAAAATATTTTCAGTGAGTCAATCCTGCGTGCTTCGCCCACGAGAATAACCCATAATTCAGGACATTAGAATGCTAAAAATAATCCTTACAGGAATCCTGCGAGCATCCAGGAGAAAACAAAAGCTGGCAATAACACAGCGATGAGTACTATGTACTTTCAAGAGAGTTGAAGAGTGTTTTAAAGAAATTACATTGCATAATATAACATATTGATCTTCAGAGGGAATTGTCTTAAAGAATTACAGAAGAGATAACAAATCTGTTAAAGATGACTTCCTCAAAGGAATAGTTATTTTTCTTTTTTGGGGAGGAATACACTTATTTGTGTTCTTTGTCGATGAGATGAGAAAATCTATATCAATTTCATGTCTATGCATTAAGTACAGAGATAAAATGACTAGCCTCGCTTAGCATAAAGACTGGAAGCAAGGGGAAACAGCTAGCCTGGCTTTGTTACTACACGCTTGGAAGGGGAGGGGATGGAGTTGTTCAGTTTATTACAATCTCCAACCTCACCACTAGATGTCACTAAATCACGCACACCGGTCCTTTAACACAGACATCAGGGTGGAACTGACATTCTCATCTCACTCTCAGACAGAACCCAAACAAGCGTGTTTCCCAAAATCATGAATTTTCCATTCAACCAGGGTGACCAACTCTACTTTTTCAATTTTGGTTACATTTTCATCTGTTAGTGAAGAAAAGCTTACTGGAAATGCTGGAACAATTTAAGGTCAGGTTTTTTTTTTCTGTGGTCATCATCTCATTTGCATTGTGAAACTCATACTCTTTATCTGGATCATGACAAAGCTGTTTAATACAATATTTTCACGTAAACACCCCGGCCTTTTTTACTGTTCATGAAGTATTACTTATAGTGAAATACGATGCTTCTACAGCTTCTGTTTAACATAAGCAATGATGCACCAGCTGATCTTAACATGAAGTCAAAGTCTTCCCAGTCCTTAACTACAAGGCACTCACAAAGACATTCAGTCATCTTGCTGTATCAAAGTGTTTCATGTGACTCTGTGCTGTAGATATAAATTGAGTATTGTGTACAAGACGAGGCAAGTGTACAGTAGGAACTTTTTTTTTTGTGTATCATCTGTTTACGTGTCTCTATGAAAACTACTGATTCAGTCGGTTGTGCAGCGTCTCACATCTGCAGCTCATTTCATGGTGGTGATTTTCAGGCTGCAACGTCTGGAGGGAGGGGAGGGAGGGGGGGCAGCGTAGCATTGGACCATCACAGCATCCAGTTCTCTGTTTATCTCTGATTCTCAAACAAAGGCCTCCCAGTTCCTGTCTGCTTAACGCCTCAAATCCACAATCTACACTCCCAATCTGCTCTCCTCTTTCTTTTCCTCTTCTCCTCCTTTACTGCCAAGATATGACCTCCCCACCCTGTCTTCAGTTTACGAGGTAATGAGGAAGATCTATTTCTCATGAGACAGAGAGAGCTGTGTTTCCACACAGATACATTTAAATCAGCAGGAGCAGATTAATTAGACACAAGCTGGAGAATGACCACAGTTACAGAAGCTTGTTTTTTCTTTGCCTTCAGGGCATGAACATATGTCGACTGCTGAGAGCTTTTTATTGTTGGCTCACTAGTAATGAAAGCATGTGGTTAACAATTATTTCCTTTTCTATAGCACAGCCTAGTGGGCAATGAGTGCAACTGAGCTTATTGTTGGACCTATTTCACTCAACCTATAGTCATGATTTAACTCTGGTTAGTTTTCTTGATTATATTAAATACTTGTAACTAAATAAGGCAAAATAAAACATCATCAAGCATTATTTATTAAGAGTTTAACATCAAAATATCAACTAATCTGCTTCACCAGAACTGTGTTTATGTGGTTTAAACAGATTTGATTTGGAACAAGGAAGTATGTGACATCTCCATTTTCCAGCCGAGGCCAAACCCACTTCAAACCAGTGTGTAGAGCACAGCAGAAAAACACAGACATGTCTCATGTGAATTAGCCAAAACTTCTTTAAAAACTGTGGTTTTGTGTTCATGCATTGCTGAAATTTAAAACAAAAAAACTTGACCGAGAAAATATGTTCTCAGGGTCGTTATGCATGCCAACATCCCTTTGAAATTGACCAAAATTAAGTTTTGGCCCATTATTAGTGATAGTTTTACAGTACAGTGCAGCTCTTTATATATCAGGGAATTTAAAATGACAGTAAATATCCTGTAGATACTCAAATATTGTATGACCATGGCCTGTTGTGCGTGGCCCTGAGATTGCTTTGAATGAAAAAGACAAGATAAGATGGTCTGCTTACTTGACAAGATCTCAAAGCTGCTATAGTTAATATGTTAACAACGGGTTAAAGTACGTGTGATGTGAAAGGCGTCACTTCATAGTGATGAACCCACAGAAAACGATTCTGCAGATCTCCTTACCGCTATGCAATATTTTAGCATCTTTCAGCTCATTGTTTTACTTTTATTTGAGTCTCACAGCTCTCATCAGAGTTGTTTCCAGATGTAGCAGGCAGCTGTTTTCAGCAGAAAAAGCTCCAATAACCCCCCTGTACACCACCTGCTCAGCACCAAACAGCAGAAAGACAACGTTAGCAACTGGTGAACACAGTGAAGCATTTAGCACCTAGAGGAGTTATACGCTTACAAACATGACTCCAAATGAATGCCAATGTTGCTCAGTGTCTGCTGGATGTTTTCCAGCATATTGGCCGTATCAAGGGTGATAATGCTGTATGTCAATTAGGTCTTCCTTTACATAACGTGTTGTTGTAAACCTTATCATTAACAGCACGTTCAAAGGTTTGTCAAACTAATAGGTCATATTGTAGTGTGACTATGTACTATAGTAGAGTGAAAGGAGATATTCTTTTGACCCATTTTGTAGAATTAATTTAATACACAAAACCTTTTTTTAAAAGACTGATCACAAAAGTGTAGCTTCAAAGTTATGAGTTGTAGATTTGTTGAACTGCTGCATCATTGTGTTGAATGGAAATATTCTCTTTGGTGCAGCACAGTACCAACCAGTTACCCTCCTACAAAGGGTGAGGCAGTGCATCGATCATCTACTATTCTTGGCTTGTGTTTACAACTGTAAGTAAGCAGTAGACTCCCATCATGATTACTTACAGTCCAGCATACATGTATTCAGGTGGCGGGTTAAATGTCACCCTGTATGAAAGCCAGATTCATGCAAAAAAACATGAGGGCAACAAACACATCATCAGCACAATTTATTCATCATAATCAGACCAACAGTTCTGTACAGTTTAATAAGATAAATATTTATAACACTTTTTTTGTGGGACGATTCATCAGTTTTTGTTTTTTTGTAGCACCTTCAACAGATAAATCATTGTGTTCTGAACAAGTGAGCAGATTAAACCGGATTTTACTCACTTTAATTAGACAACACATAAACCGAGAGTACAGCCAGTGCCATTTAATCGGACGAACCGAGAAGAAACTTTTCAAAACAAACCAACCGCTCCGTTGTTCAACCCCAAAGTTCAACATTCCTATTTTGGAGCAAGGACCATTTTTCATCTTAGATAACTGGACATTCCCTGCATGCCTGCCCTCCTCTCCTCTGCTTTTTCCAGTCCCTTCTGCAGCCTTAAAGTGCTTTGAAACCAACTATGTTTTTGGGATAGTTATTTTAAGCTATAAGTAGAAACTCTATCTGTATCGAGGTCAGATATTTTAACTAGTCTTAAAGGGGAACGCTCCATGTTGAGAAGTATTGTAAAGGCCATAGATCTTTTCTTTAAGATTGTTTACAGAGGGAACAAGACCATTTTCCGTCATGAAAACTATCCTAAATATCTTGTGATGATGGAACATTATTTTCTAGGAATTTATATTTTGATTGAACAAGCTGCAACAGTTTGGCATATTTATGGAGTGAAGCAGACAGGCTCCATATTAAAAGCCAGAACGGAGCAGCCTGGGCACATTCAGGGTGAGAGTGAAACGAAGGGAGTAAACCGAGAGATTTGGACGGAGGTCTGAAATCATGAGATATTGCTTTTGAATGTTTTGTAAAGAGCTGTCAGACAAACGGTAAACACACAGGTGCAGACCTCCATGAATGCAGACAGATGGCCTCTTGCTCTTTAAAGCAGAGCGAGGTAACTCTGCACGCTGGCAGCCTCACGTAGAAGCAAAAATGTTTGGAAATTTGTGAGCTGCAACACCCCGAAGTCCTGAAGGATGACGTCAGTAAACTGCACCTGGACGGTGTTTCATACTTTATACTGAAGGGGAAAAAACAGTAAAGGGATAAAGATCTTAAGACACGAGACTTCAGCTTTTTATGGACATGCTCGCTGCTTTTTCGCAGTTTGTAATTCAGACAAGAAAGGTATCAAAGATAGAGAGGCATTTTTTGGACATAAAAGTACATCGGCGAGCGTCATCAAAAAGGTTTTTCGCCAAATCGTCTTGTATCTGAGTCGGTGTCGTCTGGTGATACGGATGTGCAAAAATGCCCGTAATGTTGTGCTCACATCACAGGTGATGGATGGTGGAGACGGGAGAGATTCCGATGTTGACAACCCGTGAGTGTTCACATCGCAGGGAATTTCAAAAACAGCTGTATGATTATGGAGCTGATGGAGTGATGGTTTAAGCTTTTCCAGTAAAGACGGCTTCAATCTCCTGGAACGATGGGACTCTGGTTGACATGAGGCGTCCCTGTTTGCTTGACTGTGAGACACTTCTATACGATGAAGCGCCAAGTCTGATACATATCTGAGCTTTCAGAAATATCTGAGCTGTAATGGCCACTTGGATGTTGACGAGAACACTATTTACAAGTTGGAAACTCGTAATTACGATAACCCTGATATATTAAAAAGTATATAAGAAAACTGAGTACACCCCTGTGCAATATCACTGATATGTTGAATGATTCAAAATTGTATTATCTTACAATATTTGTAGCATTTTTAAGGTGAGGTGTGGGGTACATACAGGAGGACCCATACTAACAATAACAGAGGGTGCGATCACCATCCTCAAAAAACGATGGCACCCAAAATTCACTATTTACGCAGCCTTGCATTGAAAAACAAGACAAGCAAGTTCTTCTGACTTGGCACAAGAGTTATCAGTGGAAACTGGTGTTATAATGACTGCTCAGTCAGAGGTCAGTCAGAGGTTGCATGAAGTCAACGCGTCTATGAACGACATCCAAGAAGAAAACCATTGCTCACAAAATGGCACGAGAACATGAAAAGAATCCTGCTGAACACCGGCTGCACATTCTTTGTTCAGATGAAACCAAAATAAAAGTTTGGATCAGACGGGATCCAGCATGTTTGGCGCGGACCTGGCCGACACTGCCACAGTGACTGCGTAGTGCTGACCGTGAAACACGGAGGTCAGAGTGCGCCGATACGGGAGCGCGTGAGTGCAAAAAGGTGTAGGGCTTCTTTTCATTCAGTATTTGGGTATATAGACTTTGCAGTGTCAAGAAGTTGCAAGGAGAGAAATGATCCAACATGACAATGACTCCAAACACCCTGCAAAAAATTACACAAGAAGAAAAAAAGTGAAAAACTATGACCTGGCCAAGTATGTCCTCTGACTTGAATCCAATAGAACACCTTTAAAGTAGAACAAAACCCCTCCAGCAGAGAGCAGCTGAACAGAAGTATCTGTGAAGAATGATGGCACATTCTTGGGTATGATCTAAAAACAAATGAAACTGACTGAAACGATCAGGATTTTAGTGATATTGACCAGAGGTGTGCTCAGTCTTGTTATATAACGGAGACAGCATTAGTGTTTGCTGGAATCCATGACCACACAGGTACAGTTACTGGATATCCCATCTCAGCTTTTTGTGGTGGTGGCACACACTGAAACTTATAAGATACATATTAATAAATTAGCATTAAAACAGTAAGTTAGTGGTCATTCACATTTAAAAGTTTTTGTTCAACAGCAACAAATTTTACACATAAGAGGTTCCTACCAGTACATACAAATCATCTGTCAACTGCATATGACACAATAATAATTAGAGCTAAAGTGGTAAATCGCCCGATATTGTCTTATGGAGATTAAAACGGTGTCACCATGTGTGTCGATCGATAAGTAGCAAGAAATGTTAGAAGAGATATGTTTGAGGTCACTTTGAAACAGTGTCTCCATGAGCATAGTTCATTCCTCAACTTTAAAATGTCTCACCAGGTACAGAAGTTTGTTTCAGTTGTTGAAAAAAACCATTTAACGGATATTTCATCAACAATATTAGCGTAAAAAAAGGCTATAAAATCCAGTATCAGTCAAGCCCTAATGATAATGGATTCATTCCTTCCTACAGCATAGTTGTTGTGCTTCAAGTGTGAATATGTCACTTCCTGATTGCGAAGAAGTACCTGCCCAATTTAATTTGTGCAAACAGAGCAACACCAGATCTTCTGATGCGGTGATGTCTGACCTGACGCTGCTTTGACATGAACACAGTGTCCTGAACTTAAAGTTCACAGTAAAAAAAGATGGAATGTGCGTCGTTGTTTAAGTTAAGATCGATTGATTTATGCGTCTGGTCTGAAGCAGAGCCAGACAGAGATCACACCTGAGCTCAAAGTACATGACTTTTTAAACAAGCATGCGTAAAAAAGAAATGACAAAGCAGATGTTAGGCCTGATTCAATCTCACAGGATAAATACAAGTTATGAAACCTCCAAAACGGGTCACGCCAACCTAGCGCAGGAGCCAATAAAGCAATCTGAAGCACTTTATGGAATTCATAAACAGCTTTCTGCACTTCCTGCTAAAAATATCAAGACCTCACCGAGCTGTCTCTGGGTCGTCTCTATAAGCAGATTGAGCGGAGTAACAGACACGTGGCTATAAATAGACAAGATAGTCTCCTTGAAACTTCGCTGTCTGCATCGAACAGAGACTGTCGCCAGGCGCGGGGCCTGCGAATCACAGGAATCTGGAGATGAAACGATGCAGCATCTGGAGGGTGTCACCGCGAGTGCTGCTGTGACAACAACACTGCTTGGTATTCCTGCGGATGGTACTCTTGTCCTCAAGTTATCCAGGGAATGTCGACTGAGCACGCATGCATGCATAACCGCTACTCTGCGTTTACAGTAGACCTGCCGATGAAACGCCTTCCTTTGCTTTTTCCTTATTAAATCCAGGATTCAATCCAGCAACCTTTAGTCAACAACAACAACAACAACAAAAAAAAACATCCTTTCCCTGAGCTCTTAATATTACACTCTTCTGTAGTAGTGAAGTTTCTTTAAATAGTTTATTTAAATAGAAAACATTGTTGATGCTGGGTTTTTTTTAGCACCAATTAATAGTTCAGATTACATGCTGCTGGTTCCATTGGCAGCAGCTGGTTACTACAAACATCTCATAGTGTGTTTACCAACCTGAGCCAGTGACTGTGATAGTTTATAGCGAAGGAAACCAGCCGCTGGCCAGTGCAGCCTTTTTTTTTTCTGGAACAAGCTGCTTGTGAAGAGACAGTTTGGATTTCCGTGTAAGTTTTTTTTTGATTCATCATTTCCTGTTGGCGGGTCAACCGAAGTGTCCGCATCCAAGCCCGTATGTCAACATGCACACTATAAAACATTAAGTGTCAATCAGTGTTTCTATGGTTTATAGCAACCTGACTGTGACATTTTTTTTTTTAAGTTGAGAATAGTCTGACATGCAGGTGTGGTAGCAGAGAAGAAACAGTGTATTTGTGCTGTTTAGAATAGATTGAACGTGGAACGCCACGCTCGTAGTGGTAGTTGTAACATTAAAAGACGTGTTTATTTTCCATTTCTACTTTCCCTGCTGTTCGTTTGTTTGCATTTTGTTCAGTTTTCTTGTGCAAAACCAGACTAAATGCTGGGATCAGACCACTTGATATCAGACTTCTGGCCAGAGGTCATAAAGTAAATCATAAATAATTAATAGCTTATTGTCTTTTACAGCTCGATGACGCATGGAGGTGACCTGAATTGGCACAACTTCAACAACAACAACATCCTTCTTTCACCTCTCTGTGCTTACAGATGTGCGTGTGCTTCTGTAGGGGTTAAAGTTGACGCCCCGTGACACACTACAAAGGCTAAAACGAGCCATTGTTGTGCCCTGAGCTCATTTTTTCTTCACTGATGCCCAAGGCTGCCTGGCCCGCCCATTATCGCAGAGGTTCACAAATTTTTTTTTATAAACACATTACTCCTTTGCAGGAAATTTTTTTTTGTCATAGCAACCTCCTACAAGCAGCCAAAACCTGCCTGTAAACTAGCATGAACGCTCAAGTTCGGTTGTTTCAGAATATGTTGAGAGTTCATCTATCAGCATTTGTTTTAGTTTTATTTACAGTGTCAAATCTTTCCGTCACTTGCTGCCGATAGTGGCTTCTTTCTGACACGTGCTCCTCGAAACACTCACAACATGACGGCCAGCGAGTGTGAGTCATTTATAGCTGTGACATGCTGCATATTTAATAAGATCTTAAAAAGTAGTGATTCTGATGTTTATTGCTTAGTCTAAATGTTGCCGTCGACGTTATTAAAAAACACCCAATAAAAAGATGGAAATGAAGAAATCTTGCAGAACTCTTGGCCCGTTCTCAAGGCAGCTCAGCATTGTTGGACTGATGTCTTACGGTCTGATCCTGGAATACGGTGGTTTTTACATGCCACAGACTGAAAGCGTGCATTTACTGGCAAGAAGCATCGCAGTTCTGGTAAATGAAAATTGCTTATTCTAATAACCGCTTAATGATACGCAGTTTAAACCCGCTTGAAATCAAATTGTTAGCGTGTGTATGAACTCAAAGAATGCTCACAAAACCATCCGCCTTCTCTGTTTCCACTGCTCCACTTTGTCTTGAGTTTTGAGATGCGGGTGCATGGTGTTTTTTTTTTTTTTTTTTTTCAGAAGCGTGTGAATTTAACATCGTGTCACTACATTGTGTGTCTACTTTTATCAAATCTAACGGCACCTCAGCTGCAGGGTTTGTGCGGCAGCTCTGCGAGTTTCCAGTCTTTTCTTTGTAGCGCTCATCCAAGCCTCCTCCTCGGGTCACGCTCACTGGTAGGAGAGATAACTGATGAGGATTTTTGGTATGCTCAGTTGACCTATGACCTTCAGAGCGTTGGTGCCCAGCTTCTTCCTCACTGCCAGCCTGCTGAGCTGCTGCAGACTCACAGGAGTCACTACAGACAGATAAAAAGAGTGCAGTTTAGAGTATTTATATTGCAAAAAAGGATGTTTTGTGTTAACAAGAATAAACAAGGTGATGATTTTATTCATGTAAGTCTGTTATTTCCATTTTGCAAAGAAATTAAAACAGATTCCACTGTATTATTTTTCCTTATTCAAGCAATCTTGGGTGCAGCAGTTATGAGTGAACACTGCTGAATGATAAAATAATAATTCTTTTACTGAAAATATGGCATTTTGGAATAGTTTCAACTGTTTTTGACCCTCATCTGCTTGGATTTACAGTCTAAACACTTTTCTATGTTCCTTCTTTTTCTTTCACGCTGTGCTTTCTATATAAAGCTCTGTCACTGAAACCAAGACGTGTGACTCATCACCTTCTCACATGCATCCAGTTACAGTGGCTATAACCTATATGAGCGTCACAGTAAACAACAGGTGTCATCTGTGTGTGAGATTTCCCTGGGAGTGAAAATTGATCCTTGCTTGCCACCTGCTGGTGTGAAGTTAACACTACGCTGTTGTAGAGGAGCTAACTACAGAAACTAGGGCATCCGCATGATAATGTTTGTTTAACACGCAGCCCTCGACTTTTTTGCGAAACGTACCCTCATAAGACTGTAGGCAGGCTGCAGAGGGAGAGCCCGGCGTGGTGTAGTCGACTGGTCTCTTGTTGTGTTTGTCCCTTGCGTAAATGTCGGCTCCAAACTCCAACAGTATCTCGATCATGTCCACGTGCATGTTTTTAGCGGCGTGGTGCAGTGCAGTTTCATGCAGCCTGGCAGCGTTCACTTTAGCACCTGGAAGGAAAAAGGACTTCAGGGTATTGCACTATAAATCATATACATGTTACTCCCAGACATTTTTCAAGGACTATATATATAACTTTAGACTGACTATATAAATGACTGGCGCTTTGAAGAATATATATGTTTCTGTGACTTTATTATTATATGGATTGAGAGAAGGGCTGTTTAAAAAAAAAAATCTAAAAATCTTTTGCAGTAAGGAGACGTCCATCCATCCATCCAACATTTAAGAGCTGGCAGCTTAAAAAAAAAGACATTCACTATGTCTGGTGGAAGATCTGATGAGAAAAACATGAGCTTGGTTTTGGCACAAAAACTGTTTGGAAATGTCAGACGTCAGAGCTTCTGTGAAATGCACTAACAAGGAACAGTTTTCAAATGGTTACTACTTGCGGCTCCATTACTGTACTTGTAATTAAACTAAAAAAAAAACACTTTGTTGAAGTCTCAAAGTTACTGCAAGTTGATTTTCACAGTCTACGAAAGGCTAAAACCAGTGACTACTTGAAAGCGGAGCTAAAACTAACTGTTCTTTTCATTATATATGAATCTATAGACTACTTTTTCGACACCATGACTGATAGCTTAGCACATAAAATGTCCAAAAATAGTGGAAAATGCTCAGCACAAGTTTCCTTAATGCAAGATGACATTTTTAAATGTTGTTGTTTTGACTGACTCATTGATTTAATGTTTCAGCTCTACTTGGAAGTAGAGAAGTGTGTCTTGAAACGTATGCAATGCTTAGTCAAATGATCACCAGAGGGGTATATGCGGTTACTATGCGACATGCACGTTGGTGCTATTTCAACATCCTGTTTTGCACCGATGCTCACCTGCATTAAGCAGCACTTTAACACAGTCCGCGTGTTTGTTAGCACAGGCTACATGCAGCGGGGTCCCGTAGTAAAGGTCGTACGCCTCCAGACGAGCCCCCATGTCGATCAGGAGCTTCACACAGTCGGCGTTTCCTGACGAGAGAGCGTTATTATTTACTACTAATAAAACAACGTACTAAAAGGTAGAAGTAAAAATGAACATCCGACTTGAAAAGATGGGTAACAGAGGCAAGGAGACGTGTGATGTGAGCTGAGGCATTCACCTCCCATGCAGGCCTCATGGAGGGGTGAGGCTGTGCGGGAGGTGAGGGCAGGGTTGGCCTTAGCGCCGTGCTCCAGCAAGAGCCTCACACACTCCAAACTGCCTGAAGAACAAGCCTCACACAGCGGGGTGCTGCCGTCCACATTCCGTGCATCCACCTGAGATCCATCATCAGAAATACACACGTAGCACACAAGTCTCATCCCACAGAATCATATTTATTTCATATTTATTTATTTCTGTTTTGTGTAATTCTTCTGTGTTGAAATATAATCAGAGCGTCATGGTACTGAGTTTAACGGTTGAGTATCTTTAATGAATGAAATGGCTCACCTGTGCTCCAGCATCCAACAGCAGCTGGACACACTGGGCCTGTCCGCGGAGGCAGGCCTCATGCAGTGGTGTGATGGAGTCGACCGCCACGATGTTGACTGAAGCTCCGCTCTGGATGAGGTGCTGCAGCTGGGAGGTCTGCCCGAGAGATGCTGCCCTGTGGACCTCTGTTCTCTCTGACCAGCAGCCTGCGGGGGAACGCATCAGATACTGAACAGGAAACGCACAATATGTGTAGAGATGGGTTTTTTTCTATTAAAGGATGGGCTCGCAATTATTCAAGTGTGTCTTAAAAACAACAGTCAGGTGTCCATATGAACAATTAAACATGTTTTACTCACTGTAATCATTCCTCCTGTTCATACTGGATATTAAAAGATCTTTCAATGTAAGTGATGGAGGCCAAAATCCACAGTGTGCCCACTGTCATTCTGTGCAAAAATGCATTTAAAAGTTGATGTGAAGCTTCAGCAGTCTGAGTTAGTCATATCAAGTGGATATCTGACACATTTACAGTCTTTTTAGCACCAAATTCCCTCAGACAGTGTTTCCCTGTTGAGCTGCAGGTGGGGGTATAGTAACAAAAAGAGGGATACTAAAAAGACTGTAACGTTGAATGATATCTACTTGATTTGACTCATTGGGATACTGAACCTTCATATGACCTTCAGATAAACTTTTAAATACGTTTTTGAACAGAAGGAGGACTGTGGGTTTCGTCCTCCATCACTGTAAGTGCATTATGAAGGGATCTTCTAATGGTCAGTATGAATAGGAGGAATGGTGACAGCAAGAAAAACAAGTTTCACTGTTCATTTGGGCTCTACACTGTTGTTTTAAGACAGACTTGATAAATTGTGAACTTGTCCTTTAACGTCATTGGCATGTGGTAGCAAACTGATTATCATTATACAAAACAGAATGAAACAGCCTGCATTTGCACGTGCGCTTGACAATTTTACATGGACACAAGGCTACTGTACTATATGTCAAGTATTCTTTACATTGTATGCTACAACATACAGTATAAAGACAACACAGCATGACATTGTTTTTCTATAACACAGTATCAAAAGCTATTTGTAACGTTAAACATCTCCTACAACCGAGAAACGACCTTCGGCAGAGAAGCTAATTTGGAGTAACTACATGTTACACAGCTGTTGTTAACGGCTGGCTACAGTTCAACATGCAGGTAACCGCCGCTTGACAACATGTTAGCTTCCCTGTTGACTGTCCTGCAGAACGAAACGCCAAAACTGGGTCAAGCTCGGACCACGTCCTCGATACTTTATACCCACCGATGTCTCCAAAGAAATATGGCTGAGCGTTTTCAATCTCCATCCTCCGTCTGTTTCCTCCGCCGATAATTAGCAATGTTGACGCAGAAAACAGTGGTAAGACACTATATGTTTATAAATAACCGCTTCCTCGCAGTGTTTACACGCGCCGGGAGTCACGTGACACACCTGGCACTCGAAGTGCATGCTGGGACTTGTTGTTTTTAATACCAAATAGGTCATCGCATGCTCTGTGAAGAAAGTGACGAGAATTTATTGTTCGTCAGGATAAATAATGCTACATAATACGCAACATTACATTACAATACAGGGATAAATAGAGTACAGTGGACATAATTTAAGCAGCATTGAAGACATCAATCCTGAGTCACATGACATAAATAAAGAAATATGGTGGATAACTTTAAGATCCCCTACGGCCATGTTTTAAGATGCATATGAGACACTCTACTTTGAATAATAACGTATGTCTGAAAAGGTTAAACTATCTTGTTAAATCATCTTCATTTTAAAAAAATCCAGATTGTTACATATAGTTAAAATTGCCCTTAAAATCAGATTTTCAATGAACACAGGGAAACTTTCCACTTTCAGCAGATACATCATACATACACACATCATTCTGCACAGTGAAGCTCAAGCATCCAAATGTAGGAACAAGAAAAATCATTTTTCAGTGGAGGGGGACTTGAATATATTTAAAATTTTAAGCAGATGTGTTTTACAATTTAAACTTAAAAACAAACATCAGTCTCTCATACAGGTTTCAGAAATCCATTCATGTGACACACTGTAGTGATGAGGGCTGATCACGGAACAGGAGGTAGTTGTGGATGCCGTGGGATATGTCCAGCTGATCTATGACCTCTGTGGCTCTGGTACCAAGCATCGTCCTCACAGTTATTCTACAAAGCTGCTGCAGGCTCAGAGGATTACCTGTCCAGAAGCAGAGGTTTTCAAAAGCAAAACTGAGATTAGAAAAAGACTGATCATAGCTTTTACCATTCTGACAGCAATACGGAAGCAGTGAGTGAACATACTTTCATAGAACAAGAAGCAGTTGTACGTGGGAGACGCGGGCGTTGTGTAGTCTATAGGCTTTCTTCCCAGGTTGTCGCTGGCGTACACGTTGGCTCCAAACTCCATCAACAGCTCGATCATGTCCACCATGTTGACTCGTGCTGCATGGTGCAAAGCTGTCTCATGGAACTTTACTGAATTCACAACGGCACCTGCAGGACGTTAAGATGAACTTAGGCCTGTTTGCTTGGCTTTATGAATTCATTACAACTGAACTGAAGTGTCTGCAAGTTGAATTTCATCATGTACAACTTTTCCTTCAGAAACTTAAAGTGCAAACAAATACTTTTAAAAAAAGAAAAAAGTTATGATAGACATCTACTATATGTATATTCAGGGCTTGAAATTAACACCTTCAAACCCGCCAAAAATGAACTGTGAAAGTTGCATCACAATTTAAAAGTTTAAAACATAATAATATAGAGGTGTTTCATAGTTGATGTGGTGGATTTTTTTCTCTCACACATTATTTCTGACCTGCGTTCGTCTTCCTGACCTGCATTTAGCAGCTCCCTGACGCAGCTCAAGTGCCCTTTAGCACATGCGATGTGGAGGGGAGGACCGAAGTAGACGTCGTACGCCTCCAGCTTGGCACCGCTGGCTATCATCAACCTCACTACTTCCACGTTACCTGAGAGGAGCACAAAGTTTCATTGGCGATGATGACGAAGAACGACCCTGTCTTAGCTTCTGCTGAAGTTTTTACC
This sequence comes from Euthynnus affinis, assembly GCA_029490765.1. Classification (NCBI taxonomy): domain Eukaryota; kingdom Metazoa; phylum Chordata; class Actinopteri; order Scombriformes; family Scombridae; genus Euthynnus; species Euthynnus affinis. The sequence continues at coordinate 21,036,636 of CM055860.1, read as the reverse complement.
ATGTATGCAGGCCTCGTGGAGCGGTGAGGCAGTGAGAGCTGTGAGGGACGGGTTAACCTTGGCTCCATAGTCCAACAGCATCTTAGCACACTCCAGGCTGCCAGAGGAACAGGCGTTACAGAGAGGAGTGCTGCCGTGGATGGTCCGTACATCCACCTGGAGGAATCAGGGAAACAATTCTCATTTTATTTTTCAATTGCAACCTCAAGTGTTACTTTTACCAAGAAATATCACAATGAGAAAAGTGGGTAGAAATAATACCACCATCATCTGTGTGATCTAAATAATGTTTTCTTTTTTTCTTATACTGTGTCACAAAGATGTTGAGTCAAATCCATTGCTTCACAAACAAAGGTAGGATTTATTCTGTTAGATTGCACCACTCTACCACTGTTCTTGATAAGGTGTGAACTTTTTTATTTCTTCATATCTTAAACCAGTCAGGTTTTGTCCTCCATATCTGAGGAGGGTAAGGCCATGGAAGTGTATCCCACCTGAGCTCCAGCCTCCAGCAGCAGCCGGGCACAATTTGGATGGGCGTGTATGCAGGCGTCATGGAGCGGAGTGATGTTGTCCAATGTCACTATGTTGACTGATGTTCCACTTTCTATCAGCTCTTTCAGCTGCAGAGCTCTGCCATGGGATGCTGCTTCATGCATGGCAGTCCGGTCTGCCCACAAACCTGATACAGACAGACAAACTTTATATTTTATTCTACTTATTTCATAGAAATAATCACTAGAGTCTCTTTTTAAAAAGCTGCTTCTTATTCCATAAAACTCTATGTACCTTTTCATATTTGTTTTATAAACATCATAAACATTTAACTCTTTCAATAATAATAATGTACTATGAAATAATAATTATTAATCATAGAATCTGTATTAATTAGCAACTACAGGAACTACTTTATGTCCCCTCATAGATGAGTGTGCACTGGCAATTTATTCCCCTCGACAGACCTCAACAAAATTCAATAATATTTAATAACATAATAAATATTCAGTAATAATTTCTGTTATTTAATCTACACGAGCTCGCTTATTACCTTATGCATGTGGTGATAATGTATACCACAGTTGTCATATCTACAGAGGCGGGGCACGCGCTAATACGATAAGACGTCAACACATTTGCCTGCTGCTCTCAAGATAGCAAAGCTAGCAGCTAAATGTATGGAATGTTAACAGTGCTCACCGGTGTCGCAGAGGACTGTGCGGCGTGCAGGTGTCAGCTCCATTTTTTTTACCGGTAAACAAGTTTGTAATGGGTTTCCAGATTAGGTGACAGACGCAAAACATGAGTCGACGTAACAAGCGTCGAATGGCGGCAGCGGAGAATTGTGGGAATCGTAGTTCATAGACGTGAGGTGTCGCGTTTCTAAAAGTGATGTCGTGGTATTTCTGAGCTCCCCAGTTTAGGTATGACGAGACTACTCAGCTCTGTAGTGATACACATAAGTCATTAAAACCTGATATATCATGCAGTTATAAGTATATCTCATAATGAAATTGATATTAACCAGACTTTAATACTGATGTTTGCATCATTACAGTAGCTCAGTGAGAAAGGTCAGAAACATGAACTGTTTGGATTTACATGCAGCACTTTTCTGTTTCTCACCCTTTTGGTTAAAGGAGGAATCATAACTGCTAATAAAATGTTGCAATTCTGAATGTCGCAATGCAAATTTTCTTAATCTGCTTTCTTCCCTGTGGCATTTGTAGTTCTAAACTACAATTACCTGAAAATCATACCAGTTATTTTGTTTCTCAGTCTTAAGTTCAGTGATGATTCTTCTGACCATCAGTTAAAAGCTGCTGTATTTCACTTGTTTCATCTAGCAGTCATTCTTCATGTTACACACTCTTTCACTGACATGTAAGAAAAGAACAAATGAATCAAACACAGCTTTGGTTTTTGACAAAGTTGTTTTTTTTACTTTGCAGTACAGAAATCATTTGAGCCCAAGATGTTTATTTTCATTTTTTTTTTTACAGTTGTTCAAAACAGAAGATATCACAGGGCTCTCATCAATTCAATACTGCTGCAGTACACATTTGGTCCTTCTTAAGCGATTACAGTCAACCACACTTCCCATCAATCTGCTGTTAATGCTCGGGTCATCCATCGTTTTTGCATAATACAGGAACTAATATATCTCCTCTGATGCGTTATAGTAACTCAAGCTGTTGAAAATAGGTTCAGGTAGTTTATGCTGGACTACAGTCGCTCTTGGTGGCTTGGCTTAACAGTATGCTGTCTGGTTGTGCTGGAGATTAAACAACAAAAAGGGGGAGGGGTGGTGGGGGGGCAAAAATACATTAAAAAATATCAAGCCCACCGCACCCCTAAAACCACTTGATCTCACAAAACCGGACTATTTAAGCTGACGGCTGAGGTGTCTCTTCACAGCTGCTGCTGCTGCTGCTGCTGGGGCCTGAATATGCTCGAGTCGCTACGCCCAGTGGAGGAACCCTCAGCTGCTCACATGATTTAATTGAGACTGACAAAGCCAAGCCACTACTCTCTCCCTCACATGAAAAATTACCTGCAGAGACCCCCTCCCCCACCCCTCCCCTCCCCAACACACTCTCTGTAAGATACTATTGATTATGATTCGTCATTTGATTTGGCATCTTTGGACTATGCGTCACCTTAACATGACGCAGCAGAAGAATGTAAGGGGGGATTATTGTATATTAGGCATAACCAGTGTTTAGTGCAACATCCCTCTGAATGTGATTAGAAAAAGCATAGCTCCCTCCCTGAACCCTATCCAACAATACTATATCATATCTCTCTATATCATGAACTTCCTCAATGGGCAAACCGTATATACTTGGATAAATCAGCTCAGCCCATTGGTGTGTACATTTTTGTGTAGGTTTTCTATTTTTTGTAAGATTTCAGTTGTCGCCAGCGTTGTCTTTGATAAATCAGGAGTCGTGCGGACGGTTTTTTTTCGCCTCTACTCGGCGGCGTCACCGTAGATGTCCTTCTTCCCGCGCTCCATCTCGGCAAAGTCAAACTCTGAGCCCGTCATCCTCAGGAAGATGTCCTTGATGTCATCGCAGGTGGTCTCGAAGTGAGTCGTGGCGTCGTATGTACGGGAGATGAAAATCTGCAATAAAAAAAAAAAAAAAATCAAATAGATGTTAAAGAAGCCTTTTAAATCAAGTGCTTTTATATAGAAATAGATAAAATAGTCCAGGTCAGATATTCATTCATTCTTAAATTATGATTTAGTCAACAAAGATAAAAACTGAGATACTAACAAGCTGATTTGTTTCAAACCATCCACTAAAGAGAGACAGATTGTTTTTTTTTAGAGATGGAAGGAACCGGACTGCAGAGGTGTTTCCTGTGCAGGATATGTTGCTGACATAACAGAACCGCAGCAGTTCAAAGATGACGCGTTCTTACATAACAGCGACATGCAAGTCTAATTATTCTGTTACATTTAACGTTAAAAACATGAGTCCATTTCACACAGGATGAAGATAGCGACATAAGATGAATACATGTAGAAAATAAAAAAAGGTGTTATTTCTGGATTAACTACTTATATGACTGTTTCTCTGACATTTTACAGTGTGTGTCAGTCAGCACTTGTTAAATGCTGACACCGGCTATCTGGGAAGGTCAGATATGTGAGCAGGACGTCCAAGCTTTCTTTTCATTGTCAGTGTGAAGTTTTCTGAAAACATGTTACATGTAGTTTTAGGGATTTATGCGCTTTGTTACTTAAATGTTATCTTTAGCCTTTAAGCCATTAACCAATGCTGCATAGTAGAGCTGCAACTGATTCATTTGTCTATTATTTTCTCGATTATTGGATTAGTTGTTTGGTTAGAAAATGGTGAAAAATGTTGATCACTTGTTTCTCAAAGCCCAGGATGCATCCTCAGATGTCTTGTTCTGTCCCAAACAGCAGTCTACAACCTAAATATATTCCGTTTACTGTCACAGAGGACTAAAGAAACCAGAAAATATTCATATTTAAGAAGTCGGAACCAGAACACTTTGATATTTGAGAATGTTTCCAATCGATTAATCGATGCAGCTTCTACTGCATAGTTACATCAGTGATCTCTGAGCTTTTAATTATGCATGTTCTGCTGCCACGAAATGACTTCTCCCTGGGGATCATGTGCATTACTTTACATTAAAGCAATTCACTTTGAAAGCCTTCCACTTGTCTGGAGATGATTTTCTACAGGCGGACAAGCTCTCCGTTCAGTCCACGACAGCATGAAAACTGATGAGCGGAGACTGAAACGTGACAAGAGTTCATCACAGCGGTCGGCATCAGCCAAACGAGTGGTGAGGCTCTAGTGATGGCAGGTCGGTCCACTACTGGAATATCTCTGAATCTGGATGAGTTGCCATGATGCATTTTGTACGAATATTCACGATCCCAATGACTTTTCATCTAGTGCTGACAGTTCATACCTGTCCACATCTAACATAAGCCTCAAATGTACTGTGTTTAGTGCTAATTAGCAAATGTTAACATGCAAATAAACAATATATTATATATGAACAATAAAACCCTGTTTGTTCCTTATGTAATTACTAAAAGTATATACAGATTCACAATTAAAAGTGCAGAATCACATGACCTGAACCATTTTTATTGGCAGAAAAGACTTTTTTTTGCATGACTTTTTCATTTCTTCCTTATGACTTTCAATAATAATTCAGATTATGATGGAAATATCTGATTCCTGTACATACATCCATTCATTCATTTACCATTTTAGGGTAAAAATTCATGTAAGCAGTCTGTCACATCTGAACTGTAGCTTCTATGTGATGAACTTACTGATGACTTTTGTGTGCTCGTACTCCTACACATCAAAAACTGGAATGTGCTTGAAGATAGCAGAACAATTCAACTTCCTGTTCATACAAGGAACAGGAAGTGAGCACCTAATTTCCCCCTGAGGATAAATTCTAATCATTTTGAGGATAAATTCAATGTAAATACTTTGGTATACGAGGCATTTTGAACAGTAACAGTTCAATTAATTGCCATTGTGTAAAAATACCAAGACATGTCTAGTATTATCTGTGTTGGATTACTTGTCAAACAAGTTTCAAGTATGCAACTTGATTTTCATGTTGCAAAAAACACAAAAGGAACCTTTGTTGTAAATGAGCAGCAGCAGCAGCAGTTCGGCCCTTTATGTGTCTCATCATATGTGACTGATCGTACCTGGCTCTCAGTGCCCATGTCAGTTGGTGCGTACTGGTCGCTAATGCTGACAAACTTCTGCTCGATGGGTTCCAGCAGGTCCAGGGCCGGCTTGATCTCCTTCTCGGGGTCGTTTGTCTCCACTGTGGTGCTGGCGATGGCGATGTATTTACCCTGTGCTGCCACGTTGTGAGCAAAGGAGATCATACAAACGTAGATGTCTGGGAAGAGGAAAAACCAGAGTTAATGTCTGATGGTTTGACAGTGGGTACATTTAAACATTATTGTTTTATGTTGACTGTCTAATGAGTTGTTTCTGTTAAGACATTAAAAATGCTAGCAGCTGACACAACTACCTGTCACATATTATATATATTCAAAAAGCCTGGAGGTGACATCTTCAAATAGCTTGTTTTGTCCAACCAATTAAGGCTGAAACGATTTCCTTGAGAAAGTCGATTACTTAAAAAAAAAAAAAAAAAAATCAGTGAAATGAAATATGACGTGTGTATCATCTGCTCATTTCCTGCGTGGGCTCACCGTGCTTCCTGTTGACCTGATTCTGGGGGATGATGATCTGGCAGGAGTTGACGTCGCTGGTGTTGGTGATGGGGTGGTTCAAGATGCAGATGACTCGGATCACCTGACCCACTTTGCTGGTGCGATCCATAGCGTAGCTGGGGTCACAGATCAGCTGCTTGCACCTGGCGATCTGGCGTAGGCAAAACACAACCAGAGGTCAGAGGGCAAGAGACGAGCGTAATCCTGAATATAATATTGTGCCATCGTTCACAACTTCTATTTACTTCTATTTGCTCTCTAGCTCTGACTGTACATAAGTATCAAAAATCTAATATCACATATAATGACTTGAAGGACTTTACAATGTTTAACATAGACGCTCACCTCTCCCTCAGACTTGACTCCCACCACTTTCCCGTTCTCCACCACGATCTCATCTATGGGCTTGTTCAACATGTACGTCCCGCCGTAGATAGCACTCAGCCTGGAATGGAAACACATTTAAAAACAAGATCAGCAGCTGACACCGATGAGCTCACTCTGGCAGTGATATTATACTGCTGTTTAGACACACTCGGGTTTTATGCATATGCTTTGTGAGATGTTCTTATTATCAAACAATATGAGAAAAAATGAATGACTGATAGTGAGCTACAGAAATGTACAATATCAATAATGTGACACAAGATTATGTTTAATACTGAGCTGATTAGCTGACTATAGATATGACTCTGCACTATGTTTCTGTTAAAAGAGTGGACTCTGTGTGAAACTGTGTGGAATTGTGGACTAAAAAGACAAAGTAAACAGTAAAAACACTCTTTAAGTGGAAATCATAAGTTTTTTTTAATCCATCTTCCTGTTGACCGCTTCAGTCACAAGGATCATTTTCCATCTATTGACCTTTGTCACAGTGGCCACTGGGACACATTTTCGCAGTGAAAGACGTTACTAACAACAATAAAAGTGACTCTGCTGCATTCAAGTTTCAAGCCACCATTCAATGTTATCCGCGTTTGTTTCCTACTGAGACCCCACAGCTGCTTCAACTTGTGTACCGTTTCATTAACACAAAGCACTGTGTGAGTATCAACATTAAAACAAGGAGTGGATTTCTTGTGCTGTTTATTAAAAGATGAAAAAAAAGTATGATGCAATGAAAACTGACACAGGAAACATACTTTTAACTCCTACTTTAGTTCCTTATTTTATTCCTTTGCTTCCATAGTTACTGCAACCTTTTTTAAGAAGAGCCATATGTTGCATTTCTGATGCTGCCGTGAACATTTAAAAATCCTTGTGTAAACACTTTATTTGGCGAGTTAAGTACACTGTACCCTGCACACTGCAGTGCACACACACACACAAATATTACACGTGTATTAAAAAGGGTGAGTCTCCTACCTGGCAAAGCCTTGAGGCAGCTCTCCCAGGCCGTACAGCGGGTAGAGGTACGGGCTCTTGCCGTATCTGGCCAGAGACTCACTGTAAAGCTTTATCCTGTTTATTGTTTCGATGCAAGGTTGATCCAGGTAACTGATGCAGAGAGAGACGGAGAGCATTTGTTAGACTGAAAACTGTACAGTTTAATAAGGAGAGAGGGGACATGGCATCACAATCAGGTGCAATTAAGTTATTATAATAAAAAAAAAAAGTAGAAAAAGAAGTAGAAAGACTACTGACTCGTCTGTGCGGTAGAGAGCGAGGGAGTGGCCAGTAAAGTCCATGACTTCCTGGCCCAGGCTGAACTTTTGGAAAATGGCCCTCATTGTTGTCTTGTTGGGGTCGACGCCTTCCATGGTTTTGGGGTCGTTCTCGTCGAAGCAGGCGATGAAGGTCAGGAACTTTTTGAAGCGCCGTTTCTCAAACAACCCCATCAGACCTGGAGAGCGAGAGTTTAGAGTTTGAGTGTCAAACAAAGAGTGAGTGAAAAGAACATCGACGCTGTTTGCAATCAGCATCTGAAAGTCCGTCTCAATCAGTGGTTCCACACAGCTGGTCTTGCCTCATGGTCCAGGTTTTTCCTCAGACATCGGGTCCACATATTGCTTACTTAACGTTCACTCGGTATATTTCCATCCATCCATCCATTCCACATAACCACTACTACCCCCTCACAACATGAAACCTAAAATAACTTCACTACAACTGAAGCTTAAAGCTCAATTCAATAAGAAGCACTGCAGTAAGAGCGACATTAGAGCTTTAAAAACAACATTTTAAAAACATTCAAAGCTTTTCAACAGCAGCTACGACTTATTCATTCTTAGTCAAAACTATTTTTACACTGCTAGGCTCTACTTCTACTTCTCAATGTTACAACATAACACGTAAACAGGTCTAACAGAAAGAACAGTGAAATACAACACTTTTTTCTTCTTCTCCTTATTCAGTGTTAATAAAAATCAAGCTGAATATATTCTGTGTCACTTTTGTTCTTATGGAGCAAATTTCTTCCGTCTGCTACAGTCGACAGACGAGGGTCACATGACCCACAAAGCCGGTGTCGATAGGTTACTGGTACTGTAAAAGCTTCATGTGGTTGTGCCGCTTCTGACTAGGAAGCAGGAAACGGTACGACGGAACTTACTAGATGACAGAGCCTCGGTCTCAGTTGAGGGGACTTTGTGGATTTTGCCCCCCTTGTACACATAGCTGCCCTCGATCACTTTGAAGTCAAGGTAGCGAGTCACCTGTGTGATCAGCAGCATGCGGACCAGCTGACCTGAGAAGGGGGGGGGGGGGACACAGACATCACCGTTAGACCGAAGGAGACAATTATCTCATTCATGAAAACATGTTATCAGATAAACATCCACAACTTTTAGCCCCTTTACTGATCTGATAAAGTGGAACTTGTGGTTCCTGCTTAAAAGTTATTTTAAATATTAAACATTTTTTTGGGAAGGCAAAAGGTTCAACATACAGGACTAATGAGCTGAAGCTAACAGCTGTCAAACGTAGAAAACAATAAATGACAACATATTGTTATTATTTGGGGCGTTAAATCAAAAAATGTGATTTAAGCGTACCGTTGGCCATGAGGAATTTAGGGATGAGGTCCACGTTCCAATCCCGGCCCTTTCCCATTGACTCGGGAGGTTTGCCGGGAAGGCTGAAGCGCTTGTAGAGCTGCAGGGGAGACACAGGAAGAGACTTTACTCACAAGGTAAAACCACTTCAGTAAATCAACCCTGTTTTCACTACAAGTATGACTAAGCTGATGATAAAGGTCAATGTTTGGTAAGAACAAGGCCGGATGAAGCTCTTTTTTTTTTTTTTGTCTAAATTAAAAAAAAAACGTACATCTTCAAGAGGTGTGATGGAGGCGCTTTCAGCTCCATAGTAGGAGTTACGATCCATGTGCAGCACCTTCTTCCCCTTCACCGACATGATGCCTGATAGAATGCATTCCTGTTGGGAGAACACAAAAGACAAGAGGGAAAAAAGGTCAACAGGATATCAGGGAAAAAAAAAAACCCATAACCAAATGTTACCAGCTGTGTAACCAACCCACTTCACATACCAATCATCTCGTGCTTTCATATTTGTATTTAGAACAGCGGCTTATGCTTCATGTTTAAAAAAAAAAAGAAAAGAGAAAAGGATTTGAGGGTGAAGGATAACTGATGAGTTGCAATGTTTGGCCAAAGTTGCTGGAGTGTAAACGTCCCCCAAACTAAACAGCAGGACAAAGCTGCTAGTGTTACTCTAAACTCTTGAGTAAAAACTTGGCCCAGTGCTGTAGATTTATGAGTCTTGCACAAGTTTTTTTTTTACAAAATGTAACCTGCAACCCCACAGAGCAGTGTTAGCTAATGACACGTGCTTGTGCTTTGGAAGTATGATTTCGGCCACTACTGTTGTAGTAAGCTAATTAGCCAGGCATGCTAACTTTTACAGCTGCAACTAACAATTATTTTCATTTTCCATTTATCTGTTGATTTTTTTCACGATTAATTGATTTGTTGTTTGGTGCATAAAATGTCAGAAAACAGTGAAAAATGTTGATCAAAGATGGCGGCAGGAGGCAGCTATCGTCTGTTTGGGAGGCCAACGAGTTCCTGACCTAAAAAACAGCAGTGCGGGGCTGAGTGATAATGTCAACAAGGCTGTGGCTAGCATGCTAATCTGCTAGCTCACACAAACAGCTGTTGACCTATGCAAAATTCACCTCCATAAACTCTTCTGAGGGCAAGACTGCATCCCAGTTTACCTAACCAGGTGAGCTCATTTACTTAAATAAAGCTCCCACTGTGCTTCTGTTATTATGAAGAAAAAAATAAGCCTAACTCAGTCAACTGATCAAGTCTTTCTTACAAGAAACTCGTAACTGATACGATGGGAATCACAGCAGTTGTTTACATATTTATTCTCTTATTTTATTTATTCAGTGTTGAATGTTTGTCATCTATTTGTTCTGAGAATATATATATATATAATTGATCCCAAACTGGGAAATTCTCAGCAGCAAGACACAGCTCACACCATACAACTACATCTAAATAAACAAAGAATATAAATTGAGATAGTTATCAACATTAATCAATATAAAAATACATAGTGATTTTTTATATTGATTTTTGGCCATGTGGTCATATTTCTGCTGCAGACTCCTGTATGAATGTCTTATTATAGACATTATAACTGTATCAGTGCTACACACTAACTACAGGGTACATACACATAACACTTTGGCAAGTAGTGCTAATTTAAGGATAATCATTTGACTTCCCTTTAACGCAGCTCACTGGTAAAACTAGATGACATCAATCAAACTGAATTGGAAATGTTTCACTAAGTTTCACTGTTAAAAACTAATTCACATGAAAGGACAAAAACATTAAACTATTCAGTTCCAACAGAACAGCCAGTATGACTGGACACTGGCGAATCCAAGAATCCACTTTCTGACACACCCAGTACCAACAGAACGTCTGACGTGCTTGTGTGGAGCGGGGAGGATGATGATTACAGCTTTCACAGGGCTTTAAGTCTCAGAGGCTCGGTAACGATGAGGGGAAATGTGCATGTTTGCCAGACTCTGGAATTCCTGCAGACCAAAAGGCCTTAATGCGATTACAACAGCGAGTTTGTAGATACAGGAAAACACAAGTGCGTCATGTGACCGTGTGGACTTTAAAACACGTCGTACTACTGACTGACAGCTGTACTCTCGGGCAGTACACGGAGTGACTCGTTTCCTCGCACAAACACAAAAACAACAATGTAACGCGGCTTTGACTGGATGATGTCAACTGCGCTCCCTTTGTGTACTGACCGTGGCCTGTTATGACACAGGAAGTCAAAGAGTTCCTGCCATTTGTTGCTTTCAATTAGGATTAATTAGTATGATTCTCCAGATGCCAAAAAAACTGCACCACACCTATTATATCATGTTACATGAAGAATCCCTCTCAGCTCTGGAAGACAGCACAATCCCGACAGTGAGTAGAATCAACATCTCATTTAAGCAGTGACTGTGGGAAGTGCATGACTCAGGGGTGCAGAGAAAATAATTAACCATAGAGTAACAGTGAAGTAGCACAAAGCACAGCGAACAGGCTAAAGGCTGAGCTTCAAAGTTGAAAGTTGGGACTTTTCTCTAACCAGAAAATCTGCTGAACGACAAAAACTGCTGCTCAGTTTGTCTCATAGGTACGTCTTCAGACAGAGGACAGCTCTGTCTTCAGCTTAAACTATACCTCGTCAGTCTTTAGGGACATCACATTGGCTGGTTCTGTGACCAGAGACGTGCGTCTAAATTCTGACAATGTCACACATTTCTCTCCAAATACTCGCAATGTGGCTGTTGCTATGGCCACCGCTTACAAACCAACAGGTCAGGAAATGACACAGAGCGTACGAGCAAGCTAGCTAAAAAACATTTGAGCCTCAACAATTACTTGACATTTAATCTGCAACTATTCTGATAATCAAATAATATTTTTTAGTCATTTTTCAAGCAAAAAATGCCAAACATTTGCTGGTAGCAGCTTCTCAAATGTGAGGATTTGATATTTTTCTGTGTCAAAGATGATAGTAAAGAGAACATCATTATTTTGTACTGCTGCTTAGACAAAAGACATTTCAAATCGTCTCCACAAGCTTTACGTAATTATAAATGGGCCTTTTTCCATTGTTCTCTGACATTTTATAGACAACTATTAATCCAGATAATAATGGATAATAGCTGCAGCACTAATAACTCAAACTGATTGAGCAAAATCTGCATTTCATGTCGCCCTCTTTATCCCTTCTGAACACTGGCTTCACAATGTCTGACTATTGAGTTTTCAAAACATGACATTCATAGATGAATGACAACATGCTGACGTGTCTCTTTGTGTCTTTTTTTTTCCCTCTTTGTGTTTCCATTGTACTGCTACAACTGACATTTATTACACAATCTGAATTGCCTGATCTGATATTGTACAGTCTGATAAAAAGGCTGCTACTGTACCAAGATTTTATCAGATCCTATCTCCCAGTTTAACATGCCATGAAACCTGTAAGATTGTCAGTCAATAAATCTGCCTCCACATTTTAACATGCTGTCCTCAGGACAGGTACGGACCCCATCATGACACATGGAGCTGCACATACTTCTGCTACGGAAGCAAAAGGGCAGTGTCGTCTTTTAGCTGTGAACTCTTGTTTTGTGGTGAGACAGTGTGAAAATACTGTGTCTAACTGTATTCGCTAACATGTGGCCAACCTATATTTAACTGAACGTCTAATGGTGCCCTTCATAACCTCACTGACAGAGCCACTTCTCTACATCCTGTACCATCCAGCTTCTACATAGGTGCTCTCCCAAAATAAAACAGTGCTGCAGTGAAATCCGATCACATCCGTCTGTGAATGTCTGGGTTTCATCTACTTGTGTGATCTTGCGACGCCATTGACTTAAAGGACGTTACGGTGCAGCTACAGATAAATCTCTGGTGGGGGTGGGGGGGGACGGGGGACGGGAGCGCTTGTGATGTGTCACTGTCACTCCTTTTCGTGTGACATGTGACTGAAGCCAACCTGCTGCCGCTTATATAAATACAGGCTTTGACACAGAGCCGGTGGCAGCCTAGTCATCACTACCTCTTGCCAGATAGTAGTGGCCATGCTGACAGAGGAAAACACACTGATCCAGTGTGCAGTCAGGCAGAAAATTAAGCCAATATAAAACATTCAGAGCGGAGGCCAAGTCCCCAGTTCAATTTTTAACACATAAGAGCCATAAAAATCAGAGAGAGGCGGCAAAGTCCAGCGCAGAGGCCGAGAGTTGGATGACTCGCTGCACTTCAAAAAAAAAAGAAGATACAATCACATGACTTGATGATTTTCTACTATTGAAGCATGACAATATAAGCTTTGATTTTTACTACACTGAAAATTTCCAACACGCTTAGAACTTTCCCCTCAAGTTCCAAGAATGTGTTGGACTGTAATGCACTGGACTCAGTGGAGCCAGAAATGACCTGAAATCACCACCGTGGAGGTTTTTCCAGGAGGTGGGGAAACTAACTAAGTACATCCAGTCAACCGCTACACCTTCATACAGTTTAAAAAAAAAAAAAAAAAAAAAAAAAAGACGTGGCATTTCACTGTCAACTGCTCTACATTTTCACTTCCCTGTGTTCGTCTGCTACACAGCAGAACTGAGCTTTACATGCGACACATGTGATAAGCTCATTAAATTAGAGAGGAATGCGGTGGCTATAGAGGAATTTAGATTTTAATGGCGGTAGAATGAGGCTTTTTTTTGTGTGTGTGTGATTTTAGTGGGGTTTTTTTTCATTACTGCTTGTTCTGGCGATGTCTTGAACTTCCATACGAGCTTATTCAATGTCGTGCGAGAGGAAACGAGCATTGCTGCATTTTCTTTACCATCGTTTCCTCCTTTTGGTGGGTAAAAGCAGTGACAACGGAGTGATCACACCATCTCAAAAAGAATGTACGCTTCTTCCTTGTTGATGCAAAAGTGATTAGTACTGTGTGAAATGTTATTCTATATAGTCATATTAAGCTCTAGGGCTCTTCTGACAGTTTTTCCTCAGTTAAATTGTTTGTCATTTGCCAAAGGTGACGTATTCAAATGCTTTGTTAATTCAACCAATACTGCAAACCCCAAAGATAATCAGCTGCCTATTAATTTAGTAGACTAATTGCAACATTATTAGTTTTTCCTCGGGTTAACTAACAATCGTCCATCACTGACTTTGTCTTCACTCACACCGGTGGTTTCATATCAGTTAGTGCTGCTGTAATTAGTGATTGATGCATGACTGTCACAGCAGTGTCTGTATATACTCCCAACACACAACCTCTTCAACCACTGAAACACAGCCTTGTTCACCTCTCTCATTGTCAGGCAAAAAAAAAAAAAAAACCCCACAAAAACAAAAGTGCTTACTCAGAATCTCCAACAGGATCATTAATGTCAATCTGACAGTATTTAGGTACAGTATGATATCCTGTGCCAAGCCACTCCCCCTCATGTGTCATTAGTAGTGGACAGATGGGAAAGCCCATCCCCCCCCCTCCTCCAGCCACTTAACCTATCAAATATGCAGAGGGTGATACAATGGCTCAACTAATCATCTCCCTTCTAGATGTACAGTAGCAGGATGAATCGATTTGACCGTTTCAAAATGAGTAATAAGCTGGAGTTCACTTAAAACACTCATAAAAGACATTTCTAAGGAGGAAACATTTCAGTCTGTTCACATGTAAAGCTGCACTGTACAAAAAAAGTTTTCTTTCCTTTTCTGCACTTACAAGATAGGCATCTAAATGTGTGGCTATGATGTAATGGCATGATCTAGTGGGAGTAAAATAACACATGTCGACAAGTTATGCTAGATGTCCTGATATCTAATACGCTTGACAGTGGAAGCTTTTTTTTTTTTTGCTTTCAAAATCTGAATGAAAATGAAGTAGGGCAGGATGTCTTTTATTTCATCGCTGTCCAGTCTGCAACTACTGTACTTCACTTATTAATTCAGTAAATGTTTAGAAAGGGGATTATACGTCTCATAAAATTCTGTGTAACCTGTTGACTTTGTGGCTCTGGTGTTAGTGTGTGGCATATAAAAAAAAAAAGGGGAAGTTGTTGTAGAAGTGAAGTCATTGATTTGCATAAGGGAACTAAAACCATGTGAAACTATTCCGTGCTACCTCAGCCTCAGCCTGCAGGGATTTGTCAGGCCGCTTCGCCTAACTCCCACTCCATTTAGCTTGCAGAGTACTTGCAGTACACTACTTTCGGTTCCTCAGTCTTGGTGGAACCACACCCTAATGTGAGCTTAATCAACACCCTGCCCACCAAAAACTTAACCAAACCCCCTTTTCTGCCTGCTTTGTTTTTGCACCTCTGCCTGTTCTGAGCCTGAGGCAAAAGAAAAAACAACAACAACTTTATAACTCAGTGTTTGCTGTCATAAAGAAATACCATTGTACAGGAACTTA
Source organism: Euthynnus affinis (assembly GCA_029490765.1). Classification (NCBI taxonomy): domain Eukaryota; kingdom Metazoa; phylum Chordata; class Actinopteri; order Scombriformes; family Scombridae; genus Euthynnus; species Euthynnus affinis. Next base: position 21,021,449 of record CM055860.1, on the reverse strand, counting down.
AAGCTAGCTTGAGTGCAGATAATGTTACCATCATAACTATGTGCTGAGGTTTTCATGAGTAAGAACAGTCCAGAAACTCCAACAAATCTACTGGAAGCTGCCCCTTGGCCTGCAATAAAGTCCCAAAGTCATCACGGGATTTCCATGTCATGCTTCAGCCGTGTAAAACTGACAGCTAGTTAACTTAAGAGGCCAGAGAGTGTAATTTTGCCTAAGAGACTACGGTATATTTAATGTTGGCGAAGTCATTTTCCGTGTAAACAAACCCCACACTTACAGGAATAGCTCATCAACTGCCACCTCACATTATATTGGATAAGCCTTTTTGCTTTTTTCGGTCAAATCGACGCATGTAGTTCAGTTCGAGTTAATAATGTATTGCTGAAGTTTCTGACTGACAGCGACACGGTTCAAGGAAATCCAGCGATTTTGATAAGCAGCCAGTCTGTCCTTTTACCCAAATACCTTCCTGTTTCAGTCATTAAAAGTGCTGAAGCTTCGTTAACTTTGTGACAATTAGCTTTATTAAGCTTGCAAGACGATCTAACGCTAAATTTTTACTCCGCAGCCTGTTGAGTCCAGACACCGCACGGAAGCTTAAGATACTTTCAGTTAACCGCTAGTTAGCGAGCTACACAGCCTTATAACTACTTAGATCAGATAAGTGGTTAAGTTACCTATTTGAAAATACATCATATGGGAAAAAATCAACAACTGAGTTAAAATGCGCTGCACGTCAAAGATTTCGGTGAAACTATGACACGTCGTAATACTATCGTTAGCCTAATTTGGGTCGGCTAACATTAGCAGACTAATTATGCGCGTATAATCTTTATCTTGACTGAGAAAAGCTGCTCGAGCTGGCGCCCAAATAACGTTAACCGGCTAGTTACGGAGCACATGGCACTCAGAGTCGACAGAATACTTCCTATCTACAGAAACGGACAGTTCGAACTTATTTTATGTAACCAAATTAACAGTTGAGGGTATCGTTAATCTTTCCAGTGACTGAAGGTAGTTGCAGATAGCACAGTGCTAACAGTTAGCAGTAGCTACTTAGCTCACAGTTTCCATTGACTAAGAGGTATTCGCTACCGCTTGGTTAGCGGCTAAGCTAGCTACTTAGCGCTAACCCTGCTGATTAAAGGCCCAGTTAGCTCGAAGCCAAACTGTCAAGTTCCAACTGCGTTGGTAACAGGTTGCAAATCACTTCTACTGCGCTGAATCGCCCCGTTTAAATCTTTCTCACCGTGAGCCCGGTGCCCAGGACGATAACGTCGTATTCTTCATTCATTTTTCCAAGTCTTTACTCCTCTGGTCCTGATTATCGGGAAAGAAGAAAATGGAGCTCAGTGGGACTGGAAATGAGAAGGGGCTGCTTCTCCGCGTCAGGCGCCTCACGGGCGGGGCTTCCCTGCTGTCAATCAGGAGGAGGCAGACTGACAACTCGGAGCCTGTGCAGAAACATAATGTCGCATTGTTTCATCAAGGTGCAAGAGGGAAGCAGATTCTTATTATGTTATTTTATGTGCTTTCCAGGAGGAGGTTAAGTAGACAATATTTAAACATCCCCTCAAGACATAGCCTATATAAAGTACTCTACTTTGAATAATAATTTGTCTGACAAAAAAAAGTACAATTATCTTGTTAAAATCCTTAAAATGATGTCCTTCTCCCTCATTAGAAATCCGGAATCTATGAATATGCAAATATTGTTAATTTGAAAAGTTGAATTGCTGGACACAAGATGTCTCAGTGTAAAGTCCATTCTCAGTGTTTGTGGCCTCAAGTTTCCACATACAAAGTTTCAGTTTTAGAAGCCCAGTTTTAGATTTGTGTAGAGAATGTTGTATTTGCAACTTCAATCACTGAAATAAATAAATCAATTAACCATAATCAATAGCATCTTTCCAATGTGTTTCATTGCTTCCAGTAGGTCTGGTGTTGAGCTTATTAAATGAATGAATATGTCAATATTGTTTATTTCAGAAGTTAAACTGCTGGACACCAGATGTCTCCTACTTCCCTGTAAAGTCATTCTTGGTATTTGTGCACCGTGGAGCCTTCAAACTTCTACATCACACTTGTGTAAGTTGCATACTGGGCCAACGATTGGCTCCAAACTAGTTGTGTGTCACAGAATCATTTTGTATGTACATACATGTTGAGGTTCAGGTTTAAGGGGAAACTTTGCATTTTCAGCAGATGGATGTGAAAACGAACTCTACACATACATCATTCTGCACAGAGAACATCCAACTGTAGGAACAAGGGGAAAACTTTAAGGGGAACTTTAACATTTAAAAATGTGTCTTGAATGAATTAATACAGTATGTGTTCTTGGTTGATTCTCTAACAAATTAGTAGTGTTATATGTAATTTGTATTATATGTTATTTATGCAGAGTTTCATTATTCCCAACCTGCAGATTCAACAAACTCTGTCACTGGGTTTTGAACAATGAAGTCTAACTAAATGTTGTGTTCAAATATCTACTAGAACAGAAAGATCAGGAATTAGACCAGGAATTCTAGCAGCAGCTGAAATGTAATGATGTGCAGTCCATCTCGGTGAGTCTCTCTTTAATATTTGTGTTGCCAGCGTGGACTAGACACACCTGTTTGGTAAACCCAGTGACATTCATGACGTTAGTCTCTGTATTAGACACTCCCACATCTGTCTGTATTATGGGATATAAAGTCCGCCAACAAATTAACGATCGTTACAGGCGTTTTAAAAAGGTAAAAAAAAATCCCCTGTTCATGAGCCAAAAACTCAGGGCAAGGACTCAATTCAACATTATCTACAAGCTCAGCATTTTCTAATGAAGTTATTCATTCTCAGTTAATTCTCAGTAGCATCTAAAGAAATTACTATTGACAAGTCCTAAGTGTAAGAAAACAAGGTTAAGTCAAGACAAATTAGAGTCCAGTAATAATTCCAAACCCTGGAATTTTTCATTCAAACACTATTTGTTTATAGTTACATTTATTTCATACACACTTACATGCATACACTAGTTATTACAAACAGTATTTTCTAATAGAGTAAGACACATCAGTCAGCCACAGAGTACATGGAACTATCTTGTCTTGTTTTGTCATATTGCAGCCTTGCAGACATCTGAGCGAGCGTGCAGGCGAGCAGGTGTTCTTATCTTCAACGTGTCCAATCATGTCTCACAACACTCACTGCATAGCGGTCATAGGGAAAAAAACGACGATGTATATGTTACAAGGTTCAATGCGGTCGGTCTCGTTGCCGCTGACGCCATTAAAAAAGGTCTGTAAGTCCAAGTCGAGTCTCAAGTCACTAGAACTCGGCTCGCGTCTCATGTAAATAAAACAGACTTTAAAGCCGGATGATGTAACTTTTGAACTGTTGCCGTGAGCTGCAGTTATATGATGGTGATAAGACAAGTAGAAGTCAGCAAACTGACCCAATTACAGAGCAATATATTTCTAAAGTTTGTTAATATTAACTATCATCAGCCACCGTAAGCATGTTTTCATACCAGACGCTGGAAGTTGTTATGCTTGCAGATTGTTTATGAATTCAGCATTTTTATTTGTATGAGGAAGAATGTTTTGTTCTTTCAGGAGTTACACTTTAATTCAAGTCATGTGACCGATACCCGCATTTCTTGAGAATACACCGCAAAACTCAATATAAGTTTTATTATAATCCATCCACAGTACCCGAAATGATAAACCGCAGTCCAATGACATGTTTTCAAGCTATTTTCCTCACTTGTATTAAATTAATAACACATAACCCGTCTCGGATCAGTGTTTTCTATCACTGAGTTGTACTAACTGTTCCTGTCTGATGAGCCACATTCAAATATTCGCACTACGTCTGGTCTCTTGGCGTGCTGCCGTGCCGTTACGCCAGATGTGTCCTCTGAGTCTTTGAGTCCGAGCTGCAGAAGCGTTCCGGCGGCGTCCGCGTGCTGCCCGATGGAAGCCATGTGGAGAGCTGAGGAGGAGAAGAGAAAACACGAGAGGAGTAACAGATCCTGACTGACAAAACAAATACGGTGGGTCAGTGTTCACAGACAGTGATGGATTGTCATAATGTTCTCAAATGAACTGTGAACCCATCGGGTGCCTGGAATGTGAAGCAAGTGATGGTCACATGCCTCTGAACACCAATCAGGACTTAGTGACATCTGAGTCAAAATGTGATGACAATTGAGGGGTTGTTTGCTGCCTGACAGCAGGAAAATCAACCACACCCACACAGTCCTGATGGAGCACATTAGCTGAGCAATAAATAAGGAATCATTTATGTTACAGAGAAATAATTAAGATTTGGAACACAGTTTTTCAGGAGCTTTGAGTTTATAAAAAAAAAAAAAAAAAAAAGATTTCATAAGTTCACTGATGTAAATCTGATCCACTGCTTACCAGTTCTTCCCTTTTTGTCCCGAGCATGAAGATCCGCTCCCAACTCTAGCAGTGTTTTGATAGTGGACGTGTGGCCTTCCTGAAAAACACAGATACAAGAGGGAACATTTTCATCATGTAATTCTGCTACTTTCCCCATTCTAACTGCAGCATAGAAAGTGTCATATGTTGAACAAATTGTAGAGCCCTCTCAAAGTAGCATGTGGTTTTAATCTATATACTTGACTGGGGTTAATATATGCCAACTGAGTCAAACATTTAGCAAGTTATAATGATTTAATAGCTTCCTTCAATCTAAAAGGGAAATAACTGGCTCTTGGAGGACTTGTGGGAATTGAGAGCAAGTCTCTTGAACCTTGGCAGCGTAATGCAGGGCAGTGAGCTGGATGCCAGTCGCCCTCTGGTTCACGTCTACGCTGAGCTCCTTCACCAGGAACCGCAGCGCCTCGTCCTGGCCGGTGACAGCGACCTGGTGCACGGGCTGAGTGCCGAGTACGTCGGCTGCTGTCGGAGACGCCTGCAGTGCACACGAGCAGGGTCCAAGACACCACATATAAAAATTCAGATATTTACATCCAGTGCTGAAACATTACTGGATTGAAAGATCCTCGTTCTACCTGGTGCTCCTCTAAAAGCAGCCTGGCCACTGAGATGTGTCCGTTCCTCGCGGCGTCCATGAATGGAGTGACTCCACAGCTGTCTTTAACGTCTGGGGTGTAGCCACATCTGGAAGGAGGGCAGGTGAAGGACAGTAAGATGTGAATCTGTTCAAGCTCAAAAGCGTGGAGGCGTATTTATCCCAAAACGAGTCATATATGAAATCAAATGTGTGGAAACAGGATTGTAACTCCATGTTTCACAGGAATCATACCAAAGTTTCCTCCAGTTAAACAAAGATAAACCTAAAATATGTTTTTGACACCAAACAGGAAGCATTTAAATCTATTAAAATAATAACGACCACAAACCAAGCGCCAATCTCGGCGTGTTTATGGACACAGAACTACATTTTAACATTCATGTAACAAAATCAGGCTACTATCACTTCAAAAGAAAGAAAGAAAGAAATGAAAAGATTTATATCTCAGCAGGATTTAGAAAAGCCTGCATGTCATGTTGACTTTACAGGTCTGTAAAAAAAAAGAAATTGGACCAGGAGGCTGTTGCCAGTCCTCATTAAGACCACACATCGATCAGTCCAGTTCTCACATCTCAGCTTCCTGTCAGTCAAAGAACTGATTTTAAATAACTGTTTATAAAGCAGTCATGGCTGTGGACTAGAATACATTTATGATAAGCTGCTATGTTATGAAGCGTCTGGGTCTCTCAGGTGATCTGGGACACGTCTGCTTTCTGTCCCCAGAATCAAAACTAAACACAGAGAGAAGCAGCGCTCGCTTTTTATTCTCCTTTATTTATATGTGTCTTTTTATATTTGCTCATGTTTCTTTTATATATACTTAATCTTGATGCCCTTTTATGTCTTATGTAAAACATCCCTAGCGTTCCTACCTCTCCAGCAAGATCCTAACAACCTCCTCGCAGCCATGCATCGCTGTGTGATGAACAAAGAGAGCATGAGTTAGAATCTGACACTTTTTTTTGTTCCGTCATGAAAGCACACACTTAGACCGCAACCCTTTACAACTTAAGACAAAGCCTGAAGTCAGAACAGCAGGATGAGAGAACGCCTCACCTGCAGTGTGTAGCGGCGTCCTGCGCGTCCCGCTCTCCGTCCTCCAGACGTCCGGCGCGATGAGAAGCAGGTGCCGTATGACCAGAGGGTCGCCCTCTCTGCAGGCGATGTGGAAGGAGTTCCAGCCGTCCTTGTTTCTCAGCGCGGGGTCGGCGCTGTGACGCAGCAGCTCCTGGATCACGTCGAGGTTCCTCCGAGTGCAGGCCATCATCAGAGGAGTCCTGAGAGAGAGAAGAGAGGCAACACTGAACAAATGAAGTGGACTGAATGTACTTGGCACATCATATTACACACTTTACTTCATAAATAATTATAATATTATATGTTTAAAGACTGTTACCAGGCAAATAAAGAGCTCAGAAAATGATTAGTTTAATATTTATTACACATGCTGATTGATCCAACTAAAAATGAATCATTGATGAGAACCTCCCCTTATTTTGAAACTGATACATATATAAAAATAAAAAAGAATATCAGTAGTGTTAAATAGAAAATGAAATGTGCAAAACTACAAGATGTAAAAAAGGAGTGCAAACTTTATCAAACATGTCAGGAGGAAAAAAATCTGTATAAAGGGTTTTGAAATTGAATACTTTGTTAAATTTTACTATCAAATGTGGTGAATAGTTCACAGTAAATGATTAAATTATTCATTTTAATCTTTCATCCAAGTATGTATAGCATTTTTTTTTGGGACTGATATGTATGACCATAGGAAATCTTCACTTTTCAGTTTCTCAGTTGAGATAATCAAATAGATCATTCGCACTGAGGAAGATAGAATATATACAGTGAGTGGACATAGAGAGACTGCAGAGTGCAGATACACAGAAATTGAAAATTAGTGCCTTGGTTTGATTTTTGCGTGTGGAAAATGTACAAACCTACATCTGTAGACTTCCTAAAATTTATCTTAGAAACAGCTCATAAGCCACCGCTCAGGATTGCAAAGAAAAACCTGTGTGACATGTCATCCCCAAAGACAGCGCCTAACGATGAGACTGCAGCGTTATGATTATATATATACGAACATCATAGCTGATACAAAGTCCAGAGCTGTTAACACGCAGCACACACACAACACTGAGTCAGAAGAGGATGTGGCTCTTCGTGTGGTCTCTGCAGGGTTTCCCCTCCGCACAGGAACAGCTATCAAAAAATAATCACAGAAACGTTTAAGGAACCTGTTGTGAAGAAAGTGATGTGAAATCTCCAAAGAGGGATGGAGGAAGAGGTCGTGTAAACAATATGATCATTTTATCAGAACTTTCCACGCTGAACAGACTTCTGATTGAGTGTGACAGGATTGCGTTCACCGGGACGCGTGAAGGGCACCTGGGTGCAGAAATGTGAAAAAAGAAGAGCATGTGAGAGTCTCTACTGGCCAAACATGAACTCTGATATTGAGCAGCTGATCAGTGAGTGGAACCACAGAGATTCCATCACAGGTTTTTGGGAAAAGATAGGAGGAGATGATATGTTTCACTGTGAGGGCAAAGACTATTTGTTAGTTATAGATTATTGTTCCAATTATCCGGAAACATATCTTGTCCGGTACCACATCAAGAGCCGTGATAACTCGATTAAAGTCAGTCATTTCCAGGCAGGACATCCCTCTGGCTCTGGTTTCTGATAATGGCCTTCCCCATGCCAGTCATGAGTTCGCTTCAGAGTATGAGTTCAATCATGTAACCTCCGGTCCTCTTTATCCTCAGGCCAACGGAAAAGCAGAGAAGGGGGTTCAGATTGTGAAAATGACTATTAAAGAAAGCAGCACATAGCAACGCAGACCTGTACCTGGCCCCCTGATATCATACAGGGCAACCCCTCTGGAATGTAGCAAGTCTCCAGCTGAACCACTGCTGTAGATCTGTACTTGATCACTCCGTCATGGCACCCGCAGGCCTGAATACAGGGATGAGGTGTGGGCGGACGAGTCGAGACGTGTCATGATCATCGCAGCCACCGCTTTCGCGCGTCTACAGGAGAAAGGGCCTTGGTGACGGGCTTAAAAGAGCCGTCGTTCCGCAGAAGGTCACTCCCGGGTCACACGGTGTCATGACAGAGAATGCCGACGTCTTTCCCAGAAACAGGAAGCATCTATTGAAAACCACAGAGGCATTGCAAACCCGCTGGTGAGCAGAGAGGATGACCTGATCGCGCAGAGTAGACTGAGTGACGATGACATAAGACACAAAGTGAGGAAGGACACAAAAGTGAGAATGTGACAGGAGGTCCAGTGTGGTGCAGACATCACTAATGGACACATCTAAGGTGGTTCAGCGTCTTGGTCAGAGAGGACTAGAAAGCCTGTTGTTGAACTTGGACCTGCAGTCATTCGCTGGAAGGACTGTAAACAGAATGAAAAGTGTAGTTAACTAGTTTTTGCTCATTAGTGTTGTTGTCTTGTCATGATAAGCTGTCTGTTGTATGTTGTCTTCACTGAGGGGGGGAAGACGCACCGATGAGTAGCTGTCATAGAGACAGGCTGGACTGACTGATGGTTGACCGCTGTCGTAAGGTTGTTGTAACTTGATCACGCTGGCGGTAAAGCTGCACTTACCAGGCAGCGGACCGTTAGACTATTATCTACCTATTAATAAAACATTACACAGCTGACGTGTCATCAGAGCAGAGCAGCTCTGTACTGTGACAGAAATAAAGAGGGAATGCTTTGACGTGAAGTTAAGATGCTAAAAAAACATCTTTCTAAAGCAAAGCGCTCCGTGATGAGAGGCGGTCATGTGACAGTCACAGAGAGATATTAGAGGAGAGAATGTTAGAGCAAACAGTAGGTGTTCCTACTAGTTCTACTTCCTAGAAACTCCTGAAATGTAGAAGCTGCTGCAACACCAATAAAAAAATCTATAAATGGCAGCCATGATGATGATATGGTCAACATGTTTTAAATTTTGCATTAAGTTTGTTTTACTTATATATTTATATTTATGTTATTTTCAGTATCATATTTAAACTCTAAATTAATTAAGATTAGGAACAAGTGTTTCTATTATATTCTTTAAAACTGGCCTGTTTGGATTGTCAAGCTCAGTGAAGATGCACCCCCTGTAATTTTCTTTACATGGATCTTTGGCATCTTTGTGGTTCTTGGTATCAGTGATATGGGCGAGAGAAAGGTACTCATTTCCAGTCTCATCCTGCATAATATAAGAGTCTCTTGTTAAGTCTCTGCCTCGTCTTGCCAGATGCAGTTGCACCTCGCACCACACTTTTCTGACCAGTCTGCTCGCTGACAGCACCAACAACAGTAGGCCAATGGCCGTCCACAGTTATGGTACCACGATTAGATCCGATACAGCCAATCAGATGCTCCATTTGTCACAACTTTGAGAATTCAACTTTTCACAACCAATAGGAGAGCCGGATTTGTCTCAACTCTCTATCAGCGACTCTCAGTGTTATGCAGCGCTTAGTTTACCGTCTGGCCCGATAGCGCGAGTTCTTAAATGAATTATTATTTATTGAAACATCACTATTTATAAGCCGACAGTTATAGGTTACGTGAAGAAAGAAAAGAAATGCACAGGATTTAATTTTCGTCCCGACCGGGGATCGAACCGTCGACCTTCTGCTCCGTATCAGATACAGTGGAGCAGAACCCCTTTCCGTCTCTTCCCTTCGCCCCCTCCACAGAGACGAATGGACGGTATCCTCTGGTTGGTTAATTACGGTATCCAACAGTATGTTATTCCTGAATAGCAGACCAATGATATGAACAACAGACCGTTATTATGACCACGTCAAATCACATCAATCCGCAGAAATAAATCCGGTAAATTTAAAGTCAGCTCATTAGCGACACCGTGTGGCAAAAAATCGTTAACGTTAGCTTTTACCCCGCGAGAAAACCCCATGGAAGATTGTTTTAATATTAATTTTAATATATTTGGAAAGCAAGAAACTTTAGATTCATGGTTGGTGGCCGAACTGTCCCCAGAAAACAAACGAAAAAGAGAACGACAAGAAAGAAGGCTCGAGTATTCAACAAAGCCGGGTAATAAACCATTTTAACTACAACTGAATTCGAAACCGTGTTAAAGACGCAATTGCGAGAGTGAGCGCTCTCCTGTTGATCAAGGCTAAAAAGTCTCTCCTTCGAGCCGGATTCGAACCAGCGACCTAAGGATTTCAGCTTGAAGCCACTACAGTCCTCCGCTCTACCAACTGAGCTATCGAAGGGAGCTGACAACACACGCATTAAACTTACTTTTTAAAGCCAACAGATGGCGCCGTACGTATATACAACATTTTGGTTTAATTGTGACCAGGTTAGGGTCATCCTCACCAGTCAGCCTTCTTCAGACTGTCCACCTTGGCTCCCTCCAGCAGCAAGTAGCTCACACAGGCCTGGTGGCTCATGGACGCAGCTTCATGCAGCGGCCTCTTGTAGTCGTTGTTGTACACTTCCACATCCATGCCTACCCGCTTTATCAGATACTCCACAATATCCAGGTGTCCGTGTCTGGCAGCGTAGTGCAGCAAGGTGTCTCCAGACCGGCCGAAGTGTTTGCAGCTGACAGCCTGCACCGCCGCCGAGCCGCCTAATGTTAACTGCTCCTCCAGAGAGCCGCATTGTCCCTCCTGAGTGAACTTCACCAGCAGTTTTAAAGTGTTTTCGTCCATGCTGGGTGGAGAGTAATGACTGCTGCTGTAGCGCAGAGTCACTTGCCGGTCAAAATGTGAGTAAATACAACTCTTAACTGTCAGAAGACATGCTGGAGAGAAGTGTTGTTACCAGCTTTACTCACAGAATAGCAGAGTATTAAATGGTCAACCATGACCTTACACTGTTTCTGTCAAAGCAACACAAAATGTGCAAAAAATATTATCATTATCGTTTATGATAAAATTTACATTTTATTAGTACTCATGTTAGGCTATTGTTTTTTAAACCTTACAGAACATCTTATGCATTATAAGTGTTTTATTAACGCCTTCATAAATGATAGGAATGAAGGGAAATTCGTTTAAATATGTTACTTGCTAACAATAATAAAGGCTGTGTAAGAAATGTACGCATTTGATTTTTTTTAAATTAATGATCATAAAATAGCATATAGATCAAAATCATCACGTTCAACAGTCCCAACTAATATTACTGAATCGAACAAGACTAAGCGTTTATATAAGGGATAGACTTTAGTCGTCCTTTCAAACAGAGCGGCACCCTCCGGCATTATGGGAAATGTAGTTTTTTATGACAACACGCATAACGCTGGCTAAGGTACTCGAAACTTCTTTCAAATTTGTAATTTCTTTCAGAATGTAGTAAGTTTGACTGAAACAAGCTGAATAAACTGCCACTTTAATAATAACATGTCACAGTTCTTTGTTATAGTTAAAATAAAGCAGCTTGGTTTTATTTTTTAAACTTAACTATGGAGTTTTTTTTCTCTCACATGGTGGCTAAACATCAAGACTGGAACAAATACTGCTTTTACAGCAGAAATTAATCTTTCAGTACCACCGCTATGATTCCATGAAATCAGGTTAAATCCAGTTTCTGGCTAAATGACAGCGAGAAATCAAGGGGCTCGTGAACAAGATGAGTCACATCTGGAGGAAAGAAGGAGGAAAAAAAAGGTGGGAGAGGAGAAAAGTGGGATTGTTGGTGAGGTTGGGACTTCAGTTCTCAGAGGTTTTACAACATGCACCAGGAACACCAGGAATGAGACTGACCATAATCACCACCCTTCTTTCTGGTGAGTACATTTAAGACATTTTAAATGTTCTTTTCTTGTGCTACATGACTGATAATTTACATATCAAACCAGAACTGACACACCTCCTTCTTACTTTATCTCTGTGTTCTAAAGTGCATATTTAGTGTGATTATAATTGTACTAATTTTCTATATATGGATGTATACTGTATGACTGTTTTAAGTTGTGCTATATGTTGCTTATGTTCTTTTCTTACATCTCTGATGCATTGTCAGACAAGAGAACTTTTTGTCCTCCCACACTGAAAAAAATATCCTACTACAAATAGCCTACTGCCAGTCTATTCTAACTTTAAACACAATTGAAAAATCTGTAAATGCACAGCTAATGACATAAATGTGTGTTGGATGCAGTTAAATACTTAATTGGGATTGTTTCAGTTTTTTGAAAAGAGGGGAGGGGATCTGTCTCTTTTCAGCTTGTTTCAAACAATGAAAGATGCTAAAAGGGATTTCTAGGACTTACCTTCCCCAGAATCATCAACAAATAAGACTTAACTGAAAATCATTGAAAAGTTGCATAGTTGCATAGTGCATCAGTGTTTTAAGAAATGAGAATTACACTGAATTTTGGTCTTGAAATGGTTAACTATATGGGTTAGGAACTTTTTGCAGTGTGCTGACTAAATGCCCTTATGTGGTTTGGTGAACCCCCAGCCCCCATCCAACACACATACACACACACACTCACACACACGCACGCACGCACACACACACAGAGACACACACGCGCGCGCAGGCACGCACGCACGCACAGATGGAGAGAGGGAGAGAGAGAGTTACGCGTGACAGTTGCCAAGTCTGCTCATTGTAAGCGACGTTTGGCCTGTTTTTCTGTGAAGTCGCTTAGTCTGCTGGCTTGTTTCTCAAGTGTAGCTAAATTGTAGTTGCTTATTTGGGCTTGTTTTCTGTAATTGTAACGTTAAATGAAGTTTGACTGAGCTCCGTCTAAGTTGTCAAATATTGGTGCCTGCTGTTAGAGACACACATGTGCTAGCCGACTTTAAAATCCTGAGCTGCGTTCCAGTGGTTCACCGGTTGGTGAGCCTATCACGTAACGTTAGTCTGAGTCTTTACCGTAGAGGCGCGGGTTCGATTCCCACCCAGACCCTTTGCTGCATGTCATCCTTTCTCTCTATATCCCATCCTTCCTGTCTCCCTCCACTATATCTGTCTAATGAGGCGAAAGTTCCTTAAAAATCCGTAGCAGATGTTTTTTGTTATTTTCCATACATTACTTGGCCAGTAGCTACGTTATACGCAACTTATTACCTTTCATTTTCATTCATTCATTCTCTCTTTTTTGTCCAGTTATTTATTAAATGCAGTTGCAAGAACAATACTTTCCACTCATATCTTGGGCTGTTTGATGTGAAAGAGAACTATTTTAATTTTAATTATAACTATTTTCTGTAGGCTATGTGTTCATTCCATAGACTGTAAAAAAAAATAATAAAAAAAAATAAAAAAAATGGACGTAGTCACTGGATGTCACCCGTTGGTTTGTGGACTGTCATTTTGAAGCCTCAAATGTGACCATTTGAACTTCGCCATCTTGGACTTTTGAAGCCAGAAGTGACCATTTGGATGAGAGGGCAGAGATGACCCTAGCATTAGCCGCTAACTTGATTAGCACGGCGCATTTACAGTCTGGTTAACTGTGATAATGCTAATGCTATTACTGATTTTCACTAGAGAGAAACAGGGTTAAAACCATCAAAACAAAATGTACTTACTGGAAAAACTGAACATCCAACTCCTTAGAGGGTCTTTTAGTACAACCAAATCCCGAACTTAGACTGATTTATGCCTCAATTCCACCAGGCACGCTGAGTCACATTCTGGCTACTTTTATACCGAGTTACCAAACTCTGTTCAGTCTGCAGAGTCCCTCTCAGTCTTTAAGAAAAGACTAAAGGCCCAGCTTTCGTGAACACGTATGCACTTAATGGACTGTAGGAGAAAGAAAAAAAAAACATGCTTCTATGCACTCTAATCGTTGTCTTGTTGTCTTATTGTACGTCTTATTGGGCCCAAACTTAAGCTTTATGGCACTTACTTGTGTTGTCGTTTCCTGGCTAGATCTCTGCTTGTGATGTATCAGACTCATATGTACATCGCTTTGGATAAAAGCATCTGCTAAATGAAAAAATGTAAATGTATACAGTCTGTACACAGCACTGCATGGCTATGCTAACAATGTTAGCCACGGTAATTAGCTGCTATTTGCGGCGCGGGCTGGTAAAATGGATCTGTGGGTTGGTGCTCCTATCAGGTGGCACTCAGGTCTCCGTTGTAAACGCCCCCTGAGGATGTAATAGAAACTGTTGCACCAATTGGTAACTAACACCAATGGGAAACTCCAGTACTGGGCCAACTGACCAATGATGTAACTTCATCACTTAGTCAGTCAGTGCGCGATATTCAGGGTTATAGGGCTGGTCCATGGCCTGTCCAGCCAAAAAAAAGATTACAAATGGCATAAAAATGTGAGAGTTGCAAAAATACTGACAATGTGACTTTAACTGCACTGACAATGGAAGACATACAGTATTACATGTAAGCTAAACAGCGTATTAAGTCTTCAGTGGCTAACCAATTGTTCAAATGCAGGCCAGAGACAGTATCCTGGGCAGTGCTGCTCTCTGGAAGGAGTGTGTCTGAAGCTAATCAGCTCCAGATGTTTCGAGCTGCTCCAAATGGTGACAAACAAACTAGAAACAAATGCATGACATAAAGTGCACGTCTTGCTTCATTGCAGCTGACTGCTGAGGTTCAGATTGAGTCTGCGGGTTTTTAGAGGGAAGTGCTGACACATGAAAAGCAGATAGCATAGGTGAGATACTTCAGCTGATGAAGTTTACAATTAACACAGAAGTAGTTATTTCAATGAACTCCCTGTTACCTACTGATTTTAAGAGGACTAGATAGAGGTGAGACAAAAGAGGGATTTTTAGGCTTTGAGATTGTTGAGTTGTCTTTTGGTTATTGAAGTTATATAAACGTTTGAAAGGCTGGAAGGCAAGTAGATTCCTTGACGAAGCCCTGGCACCAGGAAGGAAGGCAGTGGTGGATGGTTTTGGAAAAAATACAGCCACATGTGTCATCCAGTGTCTCCTGGCTTTTGGCCTCAGTGAGTTTACTGCAGGTCTGGTCAAAGTGGTCACAGTCTCAAACATCAGCATATGCAAAAGTGTGTGTCAGAATATATTACTGCTGTTTAGGTAAAGTTTTGCTGCGATTAGATTTTGTGGGGCAACCCAATCAATGCCTCCTTAATAAGTCTCAATCAGATACCTATGAACAAAATGCTCCCTGATATCAACATTCCCCCAGCATCCTGTTTAAATGCTGAAACACGTCTCACCGTCGAAGAAAAGTACTATCTCAGAACCAGAGTCACAATATCGACCAAGAACTATAAATGTGAGAGAGATTTAAGAGCTTTTCTCCGTGAAGCTGGGGCAGTAAGCTGCTGGAGCAACAATGAAACCATTTAACACATTAAAGTAGATTCAGAAAGTTAAAGGAAAAGGTTAGCATTAATCTGTGCTCTTCTTATTGTCTACAGAACTTAAGAAAAGCCCAAAATCAATGATGAATTGATCCATAAATCCACAATGCTTTCTGACTTTCCTTTCCTACACTGGTTCCCACTGAAGATGGAATTCTTTAAATATAGTTACATGTTTAAACAATGCTTGGTAATTTCCTGAAGCAGCTGGGCACTGTAGTTTTTAGAAAATATTACTCAGAAAGGAGGAAATGGTGTATTTGGTTGGGACTATTTACAGTAGCGGATTGATACGCATTTGATGCTCTAGTTGTGTTTCTGGTTGTGGAACGGTGTATGTGGGATCCAGTCAAAATAAATTACAGTGTGTGTTTGTGTTCATGATAATGAAGGAACCCAGTCCAACAGTTGGGCTCACTGATGTATTTTTAGTAGTTTTGGATAACAGAGGAATGAGATATATCAGGTTTTGGATACGCAAACATTACTTCATTAGTTGTTGTCAGAGTCTGGGTCTGGTCTGGGTCTTTTGAAGGGATTTGTAAGAAAGAAAAGAAATATATAAAACATCATCAGCCTTATCTTTTTAATTTATAGAATGTTAATATATAAAAAAAGCTATTTGGTGCAATTATATTTACATCCATCTTCACATCACATTAATCTCTGGTAGCTCTGGAGCTCTGGGAGAGCAGCCTTGTTTATACTCAACCATGTGTTATGAAAGTTTTTCTTTTCTTTCTTCTTTTTTTTTTTTTTTAACAATTCCTTCCCTCTATTTGTGCAAAAACATATGAGATCTGTCATCTTGATGGATTTCATATATCTTTTAAGTAACTTTCAGCTGTGTTGCCAGGTGTCATATGGAAAGGCCAGATCCTTCAACTCTCCATTTATCATCATTAACGCCAAGATATATTTCATCTTTTGTTTCTTTGAAAGTGAACTTCTCTTGGGTGACTCCATAACGTTCTGTCTCTTTGTGTTTCTTGTTGCAGATGAGGCTGGAAGCAAACATGAAATATGGCTCTTTTGAGGAAAAGTAAGTGAAAAGAAATTGTAATTTGATTAAAACATCTCTGATTTATGGCGACATAAATTTTCACGAGACGGAGAATTAATGTTCACGTTTCTCTTTAATATAAATGACCAGTAACACTAGCAGACTCTATTGTTTGCTTGTGGCTTAACACATTAATATGAGCCTGGCTTTGTGGTAAAAGTGAAGTTTAGTTGGTGCAGCTGCTACGAGTAAAGTACCCCCTTATTTCTCTCCAGTGAAAGGAGCTGGAAAACATGTGTGTGTGAGAGAAAGTGTGTGTGCTGGGGGAGGGGTATAATGAGGCAACCAGATGACAGGATATAAGGAGTTAAAGTTTATGATCTCATCCAGTGTGTGAACAGCGGCAGGGATTGAATATAATGCTTGGAGGAGATTTTGACAATTAAAAACTAATGCACACTTTGAATGTGGAATAATACAAAAACTGTAAGAAGTGCTGTTGTTTTCAAGTTCAGAAACTTTTCAGATTTGATCCTGTTTTTATCTTACCCAAAGAGTTATGCTCCTTGAGAAGATGTTACTGCTGTTGGGCTGATGAAACTCAAGTCCAAAAAGATCGATTTATATAAAACTCTTAACAACTTGAAAACTGGATCTTCTAAAGGTTAAGGACAATTCTTAAGAGATTATAAAATGTCTCAAATCCTGCATATGAACAACTCTTGATCTAGGTCAGTAAGTCCTGAATATTAGGCCACAGTGTAAATCTGCTGGTCAGGAAGCATACTGTGCAGACAGAAGAGCATTTTTGAATTCATACCTGTTCAAATTAGTTATGGCACCTGGATAAGCGGCCAAAAATGATGAAAGAGGCTTGTAAGTAGTAGCAGATGGGGATTTGATCCCCTCTCTGGTCTGTCTGACAGGCAGCTAATGGAAAAAGTCAATTTTCGGTATGAAACATAATGTCTATTTCTGCCACTATAAGAGTAAAATATCAACTCAGTTTACACAGCTTTCTAAGTTTGATGTTTAGTGTTGAAATAGTCACATCACATGTTACATATTGGAGTATTTTTGGAAATTTGCTTTATTGATTGATTGACTGCTCTTATGACTGTGTGCTAAGCATGCAGCTAGTGCCAGTTAGTCTCACTTAGCATAAAGACTAGAATTAGGAGAATAAATTCTGTCCAAAGTTTAAAAAAAAAATCAAGTTAATACAATGTCTACACAAAAAGAAAGGTAAAAACAACACTTTGTGGTTTTATGGTGAGTTATGTGCTTGAATTATTTCTTGATAAATGTGCAGTTTAGGAGCTTGGCTAGCGTTTTTTTTTCCTGCTCTCCTTTCTCCTCATTTCTCTCTCTTGAGTGACACCGAGTGCGCTCCTTCATATCAAGCAGGCGGCTGGACTACCGTAATGCTCTCCCATCTGGTCTACCCAAACAACTTATAAATCATCAACAGCTGATTCAGAACTCTGTGGCCCGTGTGCTGACCAGGACCAGAGGGAGAGAACACAGCACACCTGTTTTAAAGCACTTACAATGCTTGCTCACCAGTTTCTGGAATGATTTAAAAATTCTTTTACTCGTTACCTACTTTTTAAAGCACTTGATGGTGTCGCACCAGCCTATATGTCCCACGTGCTTACAGTGTCTGAACCAGAACAGCCCATGAGTCTTTTAGTTGTTCCAAAGTGCAGGACTGAAACCTTTAGTGAGGCACTTTTTAGCTTTTATGTGCCGAGTTGCTGGAACAGTCTGCCTGAGGATCTGAGAGCAGCTGGAAGTGTTAGAATAATTTATACAGTTTTTTATTCACTTATTTTCTTGAGTTGTAAAATGTGATTTTATCTGTTTTCCCCATTGATTATATTTGTTTGTTTTTTATTCTATTTAATCTTGTTTTTTAATCTAGTTTTTATTTCACTCTATTCTATTATAGCTTTTAAATCTATTTTATATTACATTTTCATCATTTATTTTTCATGTACTGTCCCTTTTCACTGTTTACTGTCTACATTTGTCTTATTAGTGGCTTGTCAGTCATCTGTGAAGCACTTTGAAATGCACTAACCTGTATGAAAGGTGCTATACAAATAAAGTTTCATGGATTGATAGAACAAACAGAATACAACATGCATCTAAGATCATCGCCTCCTGGCTACTTAACTTACAGACATGAAAGCGGCAATCTTCTCATCTAACCCAACAAAAGAGTGAATAAGTAATCATTTATTTAATGTCAGAGTATTCCTTTGTGTGGCATTGAGGGTTGGAGACCAACTACATCACCTGGGGAATTGCAACCCAGAAAATATGAACATTACCAGTTACTAATAGCCTTGAGTTGACAATTAAACAAGGCACAAAGACTCATTCACAGAGGGGACAGAGGTGTGGTTCAAAATAAGGAATTTTTATGATCAAATAAGGACACTGGGAAATGCTGTTGAAAGACAAAGGTAGTTAGTGATTAAAAGACGCAATATAGAAGCCTGGATCCAGGGTGGGAGGGACTAAGACGCAAGTGCGGGAAACGTGGATGCAATTTAAGAGACTTGGGATGCACCCATTGACTTCAACCACAGCGAAGAGTGAAGGGACCTCACCCAGGGTGACTAGCCTTCCCCTAGCAGGCTGGCACTCAGCTCCACTCAAGCAAAAAGAGATAAAAAAAGAACTACAAAAACAGGAATACCAGTTGGTTCCTTAATAATACAATGTTCAGAATATGGCAAACAGTTATGAAAACACTAAAAGCCAGGCGAAACCGCAGCAGGTGGAGAACATCGTGGTATTGAAAGGTCTACGAGCAGGAAGACTGACCACAGAGACACATGGCAGGAGCAAGAGGGAGAAGAAAGCCAACAGGTGTCTTATGTAATCTGGTCCTGATTAGAGGATTGGTTAGAGGAGGAGTGGAGCCTGGGGCTACGTTCACTGACACTACACATGATAGTGTATTCACTTGCACAAGGACCACATTTGTCATTTATCAAGCAAAAAATGCCAAACAGTCTCGGGTTCTGCTTTCTAAAATGTGACAATTTGCTGCTTTTCTCTCTGTTTGATATGCTTGTACTGGACTGTTGGTCCACCTATAAAAGCTATATGAAGATTTCACCTTGGCTTTTGTGACCTCATGATGGCCAGTTTCAGTATTATTTGACGTTTTCTAGATTAAACAATTGGAAAAAAAGAAAACTGTCTCATTGATAATAACAGAAAGGACGAACAGCAAGTCTGCTTGTGAAACTTCTGATGTGATATAAGCTACTACAACCGCATGTACATGACTCATCTTCCTGCTTCGCAGTTAATCGGGTCCTCCTGGTGCTGCTGGTGCTGATGGTGTGTCTCCTCCTGCACAGTACACTGCTCAGAGCCTCCACTCGGCCCAAAGTCTCAGGTACAAAAACAGTTTTTAAACATTATAAGAAGATAGCCTCTTATATATTAACATTATATAATATTAAAATGAGGCTGATATTTTTAAAATATATTTTCAAAAGACCCAAACCAACAATGTGCTGATAGTTTTGTGTGTGTATCCAAAGCCTGATATATCTTAATCTTTCATGCTGTAGAGCTGTAGAACTGTTGCACTGGTGGACATGTTCCTTCATTAATACGAACACACACACACTGTAGTTCATTCTGACTCAGTCCCACACACACACTGTCCTGCTGCCAGAAATGCTCGCTAGAGTACCAAAAGTTTATCGGTCCGCAGCTGAACATAGTCTCCAACAAAAGCACTTTGTCCTCCAGCCTGAAAAAGGTTTTCTAAAAAACCTACAGTGTCCAGCTGTTTTAAGAAATTACTGAGCGTTTTTCAAAAATGTGACTTCATATTTCTGACTCATTTTTAAACGTTAACATCTTTAGTAGGAATCGATTGGCTTGGGGCTGAGTGCAACAAATAGAGTAAGGAAGTCAAAAAAGTACTGAGAAGGAATAATAAAGTGCTAGTTTAGTCTTCTCGTTCTTTTGTTATTATGTCAGGCTTATTCTTTAACAATTGTGAACAGGCATGGTTATATGTATATGAAGGAACCTGCGTACAAGATGAAACGACCTTCTGCCTATAACCTCTCCTCCATGATTCCCCTCAGACCACTGGAAGAAACTCGGTAATGCAGCACAAGCTCCCGCAGCGAAGTTGTCAGAGGTGGATAATGTCATCCCCGTCATCATCTGTGCATCGGAGGAGCGTATGGGTGCAACCATGGCAACCATCAACAGCGTCTATAGCAACACACATGCCAGTGTGTTCTTCTATATTGTCACTCTTCGCGACGCCATCAAACTGGCCAGGTTTGAAACTTGTCTTCCACTGTCAATCACATTAGTCTTGAAGTGATGTAGATGCAAAAATGCATAAAAAGGTACAAGACTGTCAACATTACTTCAGAATATAAGTTGAGTTTTACATGAGACTTAAAACTCAACTTTGGAAAAAATGGTTTGACAAAAAAAAATCACTTTTTTCCTTTTCCTTTTTGTGGTCTATGTTTACTCAGTTCATCTTCCCAGTCTCACTTTCTTTGTATCTCCGCAGACGGTACATAGAGAAGACTAAGCTGAAGGGCATCAAGTATAAATTATTGGAGTTTAACCCCATGGTTCTCCGGGGAAAGGTGAAGCCGGATTCCTCCAGACCTGATCTGTTACATCCAGTAAGTTGTGGGTTTGCTTCTGTTCATGCAGTGATACAAACAATTTACACACACACACACACACACAGATGCAGTTCTCATCTTAAAGAAGTGACGTAACCTTTTCAATCTTCTGCTTTGCAGCTCAACTTTGTTCGCTTCTACATACCTCTGCTTGACATCAACCATAAGAGGGTCGTATACTTAGATGATGATGTCATTGTGCAGGGTATGTATATGATCATGGTAGGAAGGATTCCAATAAAGTGCATGTGACAAGACTTCATATTATATATATATATCCATTAAAATGCAATGGTTTTAGAGTTGGCTGATTGGAAAGAAGATTGCTTTTAGGGTGATTTAACTTTAAATCTTCAGCCACTTTTTGTTTTTGTTTGGATCTGGTTGGATTTGGAAGTTTTCATTTTCATTATGAAAAACACAGAACAACTCATAGATATTATCTGTAATGGTGCTCTGAAGTTTTTTGTCCAGTTTATTTGTCTGTTGCAGAATATTGTTTATGAGAAACAATATTCAGTGACACTTGGTGGAAAGTCAGGATATGAAGCAGAGAAAAGGGTTCCGTTTTTAATGTAGATGCAGGAAATACTTTTATTAAAATGAAGGATTTCTCAACATTATGAGATCATGTGTTTTTTTAAAAGGTTTTCAGTATTTTCTAATTAACTTTTGAACATTTAGCATGTATTTCTATAACTGCAACAGATCCAGATGCAGATTTGAAAGTTCTGAAAATGTTGAATTTTGGAAGTAATACATGTATATCTGAATGAAGTTGGTGGAGATCTGAGTAGCTTGCAGTTAATTATAGAAACTGGACAAACTGATTCAACTCTCTGAAACGTTTCATGATTAAGATTCAGAAGTTCTATATAGATAAACATTTAATTAATTGTTTTTCAGGTTTTCAGGGATGAGTGTCTCCATAATTATTACCAAATACTGTTTGGTTTGCTGTCACTTTCATATCAGTTGATAGGGATGTGACAGATGGTTGTGAAATATGTGTACATGTTGTACCACTGAAAGGTTTTTCATTCTTTCCAGGTGACATCAGGGATCTGTTCAATATCAAACTGAAGACGGGACACGCTGCTGCTTTCGCCACCGACTGCGACCTGCCCTCCACGCATGAGATGGTGCGCAGCATTGGCATGCAGGTGGATATTTATGTTGTTTTTTTTGTATTGCAAAAAGCAACAAGCCAGCATGGATTTTTTGTAATAAAACGTGTATTGGTCCACCGTCTCTGAAGTACACTTTCAAAAGTCTCAGTTTCCGTGTTTGAAATGTGGTGCGCTTTCCTCTGAGTTTGTCCCCTAGACAACCTACATGGGCTTCCTGGACTATAGGAAACAGGAAGTTAAAGATCTGGGAATCAATCCCAGTGACTGCTCCTTTAACCCTGGAGTGTTTGTGGCAGATCTCAGAGAGTGGAAGAAACAGAAGATCACCAAACAGCTTGAGAACTGGATGGAAGAAAATTTCAAGTATGCACAGTGACCACTGACAGTTTTTATTTTTTAAAAAGACATGTTGCCATTTCATTCTTTCATTAATTTATTCAACTTAATTGAGTATTATGTATATTGTACTTTTTCTTTTCTTTACCAAGCCTTTATATGTTATTCTATGTTTTTTTTCCAGTTTCAAGCAATTTAAGCTGCATTTCATGTATTAAAAGGATGGGCTCACAATTTTTCAAATCTGTCTTAAAACAACAGTCAGAAGTCCATATGGACAGTTTTTATTGTTATAATCATTCCTCCTGTTCATACTGACCATTAGAAGATCCCTTCATAATGCACTTACAATGGAAGTGATGGGGGACAAAATCCACAATGAAGGAAGCCAATATGAAGTTTAGCTTCATAAAAACAGTCAGTATGAACAGGAGGAATTATTACAGCAAGGAAAATCTCTTTCACTGTTCATTTGGCCACTTGACTGTTGTTTCAAGACACACTTGAAAAACTGTGAACCCTTCCTTTAATAAATATTGATTTGGTTCGTTTTACTTTCAAGATTTGGGAGGTCGTAGAAGTATCTGCCAAATCAAAAACTCTCTACCTCTCCTTCCTGTCCAATAGGAACAACATATACAGCAGTGCAGTGGCGGGAGGCGTGGCCACTCCACCCATGCTGATAGTTTTCCATGACAAATACACCACACTGGACCCACTGTGGCACGTCAGACACCTGGGTAAGATCATCACTCCTCTGCACATACACAGAATTTCAGTATTCAATTGCAGTCCCTCAACTGGGCCAGTCAGTAAGACAATGTAGTAGCAATCTAGCAAAGTCTAGCAATACAAATTTTAAAATAGAGAAATGAGGCAAATTTCGCTTTCTACAGTGTTTGAGCTTGATGTATCGACAAACAGAAACCTAAAATATTGTAGCACTACCGTCAGGTCAATTTCAAATAGATTTCCTATGTTTTGCTAATATCTAGGGTGGAGTCCTGATGCTCGCTATTCAGACAGCTTCCTACAGGAAGCTCATTTGCTGCACTGGAATGGCCCATTCAAACCATGGAATCACCCTGCTGTTCACATGGATCTGTGGGAGAAGTGGTTCATCCCAGACCCCTCTAGAAAGTTCTCCTTGGTACGACCTGAGAGTGACAGCTGAGGTCTGCGGAACGTACCATATCTGAACCGCAGGGTGACATGAAGCATGGAATGTTCAGGACTTACTTGAACAATGATGGAAGGTGTGACGTGAAACACTCAGTGAATGTAATACTGAAGAATGTCCTTTAATATGAAATGTTGCTGGTCAAACATTGTATGAGAAACAGCGTTGGTACAGTGGAGTGCTCCATGTTTGCTAAATACAAAAATGTGACTAATCTGTCGTCTAAAGAATGTTGTATTTTGGTGACAGATACCTGTAAAGATATTATAATGTACATGTAAGAATGTGTTTAACACGGACTCAGAATAGTGACATTTCTACGATTTTGTGAACTGTGTAATTTTGAGAAAACATGTCTCCATGCTAACGTAAAATATATTTTCAGAAGTCTAATTTTTCACATTTTCTCATCTTTTCTGGTTGTTTTACTGCTAAGGACACAGTGAGCAACTTGTGAGTATCTTGAGTAGACTTCAAATAAGCCTTTTCAGCTTCTGGACATTCTTTGGGCCAGGAAATAAACTCAGAATTACCCAAGAAATATGATGAGTGTTACATGGATACACAGCTGTAGTATCACTTCTTTTTGGGACCACAGGTTTCTCAGGCTGGTTAGCAGTTTCTCCATCTGGTGGCTAATGCAATGCCACTGAGCCACTGTTACCTTAGCCTGTTAGCACCTGCTATCACCAATGTTACTGAGGAAAAATATATTAAACAGTTTGCAAAGTAATTAAATCTGTATCTATGTTGCTGTGTGAAAGTTAATCAGGGATCCTTTCTAAGAAATTGAATAAAGTCAGTGCATGCATCATTGCAGACAGGATGGGGAAAAAGCTGCTAATGTTAGCTCCTTTAAATACATTGACACTTAATACTTAAGTAACATTTTAAAAGCAGGACATTTGCTTGCAATGCATTATTTTGCATTGCATTTGCATCTTGACACTTCCTCATTGCATGAGCTGAGAGTCTCCATCATGGCCATCAGAAGGCATGATATTCCTGGAAATCCCAATCAAAGGTTCTCATGAGCTCCTCTACTCCTCTGAGCTCAGCAACTCATACAACATCAGACAGAGAGACAATACAGCACTGACAATCCGATGGAAAATCCAAGAACTCACACATGCAGCACTGGGCTCACATATGCTGTAAAGATTCTTTGTGACACTAACTTCCAGCTTGAATTTACTCTTAAAAGACTTTTCTGGTGATTTTGCAGTTCTACAACAAATGAATACTCTACATTCCAGCTATCTGCTTTTACAAGTCATACTGCAGTGCTTCAGATTTTTTGAATATATTTCACTACTTTCCAGGCAGCTGTTGGTTTCCTTCGGCTTCATCATCTATTGCAGTGAGCATCAAGTCTGTATTCATTAGAATTTATATATGTGGAGATGAAGACAATTCAGACTGATGAGTACAAGAAAAGGAAAAAAAAGGAAGAAGATTTGAAAGTCCAGATGTGTATGCGTTTGGTATGGTTGTTGGGTGCATGTGTGTGATGCCTGTGTGCAAGTACAGATCAGATTAAGAATTTGTAGGGATCACAATGTAAATAGAGTGATAGTTATGTGTATGAGCAATGATAGCGTGAATATTTATTGTGGATGGTTGACGGGCAAAAAGAGATTATTAGTTATGAGATTATATCAAAATCATTGTTTTTGTTTTTGATGGAGGCAGATCATTTTTCCATTGATATGTATAGAGGTTTTCAGTGATATCCCGCCAGAAGAGAAAACAGAGAAAACTAAAAACACAATAAGCAAAATCCGACAAATACAATAAATAAATGCAACCCAAATTCCAAAAAGTCCAACACAAAACAGAAAAAGTCTGAGGACATCTGATGGTAATAACAACCGAAGAATTGAAAAGAACAAATACACAAAGAATGCAAAGACCTACCCAAAATCCATTCAGGAAATGACAACATGTTTTAAAGGAAATGAAAATGAAAATGAAAGTACTTCAAGTCGAGAGCAAAGCAGCTGTAAAGACAGGCTCTGTCTTAACACCTACCACTAACTGTGATTTCAGGCCTGCGGTTCAAAAATACCACAGACCCTCTCTACAGCCGGTGAGTAACTGAGTAATGATATTCATTGTATTTTACGGTAATCAAAATGGAATCAGGGGAATACTCACACAAGGACAACAATGCTAGTGAAAAGTCTGAGGGTAGATTTTTCTGTTAGAGCATTGGGAGGTCCCATATTGGCTGTCTTCTCAGATATTTTCCTTCTCACTAGGTGAATATACTGTAGGTAGACTGATGAATATACTGCTCTGAACATTTCAGTAATGTACAACACAAGACTTGTTTAAATATGAATTTTCAGAAGTCTAATTTTTCTGGTTGTTTTAAACATCAAATACAGCAATGAAATCTAGAAGTAAAAATAAATGACTTTGTCTGGTTACTGCTAAGGACATGACTGACACAGTGAAATATGAGCAACTTGCGATTATCTTGAGCTTTTTCAGCTTCTGGACATTCTTTGGGCCAAGAAATGAACTCAGAATTACCCAAGAAATATGTTGAGTGTTACATGTATACACAGCTGTAGTTTCACTTCTTTTTGGGACCACAGTTGTAGTTTCTCGGGCTCGTCAGCAGTTTCTCCATCTGGTGGCTAATGCAATGCCACTGACCCACTGTTACCTTAGCCTGTTAGCACCTGCTACCACCAATGTTACTGAGGAAAAATATATTAAACAGTTTGCAAGGTAATTAAATCTGTAACACAAGACGTGTTTAAATATGACTTTTCCTCATTTCCTGTCATTTGCTCATTTTCACTTTCACTTTTGTTCTTAGACATGGATAACAGGATGTGTAAGAAGCATGATCGATCTCTGGAGCTGTTCTGTAAGACCGACCAGATGTGTGTGTGTCAGTCCTGTGCTGAGTCAGATCACAAGCTTCATCACATTGTTCCTGTGATAGAAGAATATGAAGGGAAAAAGGCTGAGCTGGGAAAGACAGAGGCTGATGTTCAGCACATGATCCGGAAGAGACAACTGAAGATTCAGCAGATCAAACAGTCAATAAAGTTCAGCAATGAAGATGCAGACAGTGAGCAGGTCTTCACTGATTTGATCCAGTCTGTTAATAAAAGTCTGGCTGATTTTATTAAGATGATTAAAGAGAAGAAGAAAACAACAGAGACACAGGCTGAAGGTTTCATCAAAGAGCTGGAAGAGGAAATCTCTGAGCTGATGAAGAAAAGTGCGGAGGTGGAGCAGCTCTCACGCATTGAAGACTACCTCCAGTTCCTGCAAAGCTTCCCATTCCTGAACCCTGATCAACCCACCAAGGACTGTTCAGAGGTCAGAGTTCACTCATCATATGAGGAGACTATGAGGAAAGCTGTGGCTCAGCTGGAGGAAACACTCAGTCAAGAGCTGAAGAAGCTATGTGTTCATTTTGAGCTGAAGAGCAGTATGCAGTACGCAGTTGATGTGACTCTTGACCCTAATACAGCAAATCCTCATCTCATCCTGTCTGATGATGGAAAACAAGTAAGTCATGGTGATGTAAAACAGATTCTTCCAGACAACCCAGAGAGATTCTCCTCAGCTTTAGGTGTGTTAGGAAAGCAGCGTATGTCTTCAGGAAGATTTTACTATGAGGTTCAGGTTAAAGATAAGACTGGCTGGATTTTAGGAGTGACGAGAGAGTCAATAAACAGGAAGGCCTACTTTACATTGACCCCTAAAAATGGCCATTGGACTGTAGGCTTAATGAAGGGAGAACAGTACCAAGCTCTTGCTGGTCCTTCAGTCTGTCTCCCTCTGAGGTCTAAACCTCAGAAGGTGGGGGTGTTTGTAGATTATGAGGAGGGTCTGGTCTCCTTCTATGATGTCGATGCTGCAGCTCTCATGTACTCCTTTACCGACTGTACCTTCACTGAGAAACTCTGCCCATATTTCAATCCTTCTCATAATACTGATGGTAAAAACTCCCCCCCTCTAATCATCTGTCCTGTCAGTAACACTGGTTAGACTCAGCATTTTATTTCCAAAGAAAGTATGCCCTGTCATTCTAGTTAATGTGGTTATTGGTATATTCTAAATGACCTATTTTTATGTATCCAGTTAATACAGTTTGCAGAAAAACATTAATCACTGAAGTTATATCTCATGTCTCCTTATGTAATTATGTTGAAGGAGAGTAATTATACACACACCACATGGGTGCAAGACTATCAGGAAACAGCAATCAATCAAAAAAGGTAACACCTGCACCCTTACTCAAGCCACAAAATATATAATCCAATTCAAATTTCATCCTTTATTATTTTAATATTTAAATATATTCAAATCTAGCCTATTATTAATATTTACTATGTACCTATACACTATATACACAGGCTTATGCATTTCCAATGCCACTATCAGCATGTGGTTGTTATACATTCTGTCCACTAGAGGTCATTCTAACATTACCAATAAATAGGTGATAGCTTTCTTACTAAGTAATAATTAAGCATAGGCACAAATGAATCACATTAACTGAAATATAAATATTAAATAAGCTTTCATTGTACTGTATCATAGTAATTAAACTACACACTTACAATGTCAAACTAACTGTAAACTGTGTATTTAAAAATATATTATTCCGAATATGAGACACAGTTTAAGAATCATAGTAAGAAAACTAATAAAAATAACATTTTAAATACTTTGCTGGCAATGCATAACTTTGCATTGTAATATTACTTCTTTTACACAAGTTAAAGAATCTGGACTCTTCCTCCACTGCTGGCTGTTATTGGCATGAGCTGAGAGTCTGCATCATGGCCACCAGAGGGCATGATAGACCTGGAAATCCCCATTAAAGGATCTGATGAATTGTTACAGGTTAAGAATTGTACATGAAGTCAGTATGTATGTATACATATGTGTATGTATGTCTCATATGTATATGTAAATGTGTGTACACTATTTGTAACTAAGACATAATTAAGACACTGTAACTTGGAAAAATACTTGAATGATCAATGAAGTACTGTCAAAGGTATAAAAATATTTTTATCACTGTATGACAGTGTCACCTGTTTGTTAAAGGACCATGAGTTTTCTATAAGCACTTGTTTTTGGCCAGATGGTTGGATATGAAAACATTTCCAGCCAACTACTTACTTACTGTTTTTTTTTTTAGCAAGATACTTGTCACCCTATTGATATAAGGTGCCTTGCATTAGTGAAAACTAAACTGACACTCACTGCTTGTTTGTCAGTCACAAGGAGTAGGCGGGACGGGTAATTTACGGGGTTTTTCCAACTTAAGTCCAAATGGTTTTCTGCCTTTTTCTAGCAAACAAATGAGATGAATGGCCTTTTGTTATTGTGAGGTGCTTTTCATGCTCATTGTATAATGCTTATTTATTGACATGTTGTGTTGTGTATGTGTTCAAAGCAATAAGTATCGGATCAACCAAAGCCGGTAGTTTCAGGTCTTAAAAGTGAAGCCAATGCAGAAATTTCTTAAACCTGCATTCTCTCTGATGGCCATCAGGGGGCAACTCTACTGGCTCCTAAAAGAAGTCCAACTGTATGGAAATCTATAAGAAAATTACCCTACTTCTCACTTGATTTATTACCTGAGCACTTTCCTTATGAGTTCATGGTCTCAATCACTACTTTCAAGTCTTCTTCAATACAGCATGATGTTTATTTTGTAAATTATGGTCACATTTCATTTAAATTTGACAATAAAGCAGGGTATGCTTTAGGGCATGGTTACCTTGTAATTGACAAGTTGCTACTATGGTGACAACATTGGTTAGGTAACGTAAACATGGCGTAACCCCAGATTGACAGAGTATAATCATATATAAAGTCTTTTTCAGCATTCGGTCGCACTGAAAGACCCTCTAATAAGTCAGATGATCAGGTTTTCCAGTAAGTACATTTTATTTTAATGGTTTTAAGCTGTTTTTTTTGTTTGTTTTGTTTTGTTCATGAAAATTAGTATTAGCATTATCATAGTTAACCATTGACTGTAAATACACCGTGCTAACCAAGAAAGCAGCATTATGGTCAGTGCCACCCTCTTGCCCAAATATGGTCACTTCTGGCTCCAAAAATCCAAGATGGCAACAGTCAAAATGTAAAACTCAAGGCTAAACCTGAGCTAGACAGGAGTCCACAAACCAATGGGTGTTGTCACAGTGGTTAAATGCTTTTTTTTTTTTTTTTTTTTTAAATCTATGGATCAGCCAAGCCCTAAAAGATCTGGCTATGGATGATGAGGAGGAGAAGGAAGAGAAAGTAGATGAGGAAGACGACTAAAGAAAATTGAAAAGAAAAAGGACAGATGCTTTTTTGAAAAATGCTTTGTTTTCTGTTTTACTTTATTGTTATATTTATACAGTTTGCCATCTTGCTATGAAATGTAAATGCAAGATAAGTTTGATTTAAACAAATTTTAACTAATGTAAAAATAAGCTTATACTACCTGCCCTACTAGTTCTATTAAAAGTAATAGAGACCGTTCATCTAGTGAAAGCTGCTGAAAGAGAAGTGTAATAAATGTTTAAACGTTAACCATCTTTACTTTTAATGAAAAAGAATACAGCCTTACAAATGTGTGACAGACAACTTTAGCTCAGATTGTGGAGCTGCAGCAGCAGCCCCCCAAAACCTCGGGTCCCCAGCTGGCTGCTATTTTCACCACCCAGCTTCATCATGTGCACTATTGGAAAATCCTGTGGCTATTTTGATAGCTGTATTATGTGACACACTCCTAAGTATATCACTTATTTCCAGTCTCACATTAAGGAACATATTTGCAGTAAAAATAACATTGAACTGATATGATATTGGTTTTTGAGCTGCAATAATACTTCTCTGAGGATATGACTTGTGTCTTTCAGTTTTTTAGTATTTACGAACTGCCACTGCATCTCATCTTCTTTTCTGTTTTCTCCACTGATAGAGATATCTAACCTTGAAACAGCACTATTAATCCTATATTATATTTCAGGTGAAAATAAGTTTTGCTTTGTAACCTCAGTGTGAAATATAATCTGTCCATCTTGCATCTCTAAACTGCAAGGATGCTACAAAACATAACAGACTGACCAACAGGAAGAGGTGGATGAATACTAATAATAGAGGAGGTTCCACAGTCACATGATTTTACTTATACTAAAACCGAAAGTAATTCAAGGGAAACAACACAGCAGCAGTGAAGAAAGGCATACTCCTCAACAACAAACAAACAACTGTGACTTCAGACCTTCAGTTCAAAAATACGACAGACCCTCTCTACAGCCGGTGAGTACAGTTCATAGTATTCTTTGTATTTTACAGTAATTAAGAGGAAATCAGGAGAATACTCACACAAGGACAACAAGTCTGACATGGTAGTGTTTTCTGTTAGGGCACTGGGAGTATTGGTTGTCTTCCAAGATATTTTCCTTCTCACTTGTTGGTACTAGATGAATATACTGTAGGTAGACTGTGTTATTGCCCAGTCCTGCTTTGAACATTTGAGTGATGTGCAACACAAGACTTCTTTCAACATGAATTATGCCCATTTCCTGTCATGTCACTTTCATTCTTATTTGACACTTTCATTTTTGTTCTTAGACATGGCAGCAGCTGGCAGTCTCTCCTCTGACGATCAGTTTCTGTGCTCCATCTGTCTGGATGTGTTCACTGATCCAGTCACCATACCATGTGGACACAACTTCTGCAAGAAATGCATCACAAAGCACTGGAATATTAATGTCCAGTGTCGGTGTCCCATGTGTAGAGAGGCTTTTGACAAAAGGCCTAAACTGAGGGTCAACACTTTCATATCTGAGATGGCTGCTCAGTTCAGACAGTCAGTTCAAAAGACAACCAGCAGCAGATCAGAGCAACAACAAGCAAAGACGGGAGACGTTCTCTGTGACGTCTGCACCGAAACCAAACTGAATGCCTTTAAGTCGTGCCTGGTGTGTCTGACTTCATACTGTGAGACTCACCTGGAGCTTCACCAGAAAATCCCAGGCCTGAAAAGACACAAGCTGATTGATCCTCAGGGGCTGCATCCTTCGAAGGCTGCATTTGAAGACCGAATGCACCACAGTGGCACGACCAAGGCCGTCTCATTCAGAAGGCTCCTCCAAATGCGGCTGAGAAATGTGACTTTCTGTTTCTGTATTAGTAGGAACCAACGGATGGATCCTTCACTGTCCAACCTATCCCAGAATGCATCTCGCGCCAACCGGCAGCAGCGATAGTGGAGATTTTGAGCAAGGCTAAGCTGTTGTGATTTTTAAGATTATTTCCAGGCGAGAAAGTAACAATTTAGATTCCCAATATGTGGTCAGTTTATCCAAATAACGTTTCCAGACATGTGAGGAGCTGCTGACCAGGTGAGACTTGCTGGTCATCTCAGCTGTTAGCAGCCTAACTCTTGAGATGATCAACTGGTCAACATCTGTGAAGTTTCATATTTTTACTGGACAGAACAACAGCACTGCCTCTGGGTCTCATTAAGTACAGATATTACTACATTTAGATAAATATAAAAGTATTCAAATGAACAGATAAGTCTATATTACATTTCATTTGATCTTATTAAGCCATATAACAGTTCTGATTTTTATTATAGCTACTTTACTGACTGATTAACAAGAGTGTGAGAAAAAAAGTGGAGCTTTGAGCTTTGATTATTTAGTCACAGTACAGTCAGGCAGGTGTGTTGAGGCTGAGCTGCTGCTGTCAGCAGGTGCACTGCTGCAGAGAGAATGGACAGGCTCTTCTCTCTACTCCAGAGATTAGATGAAAAATAGAAAATATTGATAGAATTAAAAAAAAAGTGAATATATGTTGTTTATTTCATTTAGCATTCTGTACAACTTTTTATAACATAGATAAAGTGCATAAGCAGGTGGGCTGTGATTTATAAAGTGAAAAATATGTGCATTCATGCGTACACATGGTTTTATAGGTCTGATTATTCTTTGTGCACGTGTACATTTTTAGTAGGGATCTTATGCACTGTTTTATAAATGAGACCCCACATATGTGTGTGTGTGTGTGTGTCAGTTCTGCACTGAGACAGATTACAAGAGTTATTTCGTATTGTTCCTTTGGAGGAAGAATATCAAGGACAGAAGGCTGAGCTGTGAAAGACAGGCTGAATTTTCGCGGATGATCCAGGAGAGACAACTGAAGGGATATCTAATCATGAGACAGCATTGTTCATCAAATTTTATGCTACAGGTGAAAATAAGTTTCACTCTGTAACCTCAGTGTGAAATATAATCTGTCCAGTTTGCGAGTTTGCAGGAAGAGGTGGTTGAATACTGACAGGAGAGGGGGTTTCATAGTCACATGTTTAAACGAAACTGAAAGGAACTGAAGGCAAAGAGCACAGCGGCAGTGACGACACCACATCCTCCTCGACAAACAAAACAAACAACTGACACTTGAGGCCTTCAGGTCCAAAATACAACAGACCCTCTGCACAGCAGGTGAGTACAGCCGATAATGTTCATTATAATCGAAATGACATCAGGAGGATGCTCACACAGGGACAACAATGCTAGAAAAAACAATGCTAGACAACAATGCTAGAAAAAAGTCTGACATGGCTGTTAGGGCATTGGGAGGTGTCCTGTTGGTTGTCTTTCTAGATAGATGGACATATCTACTTTGCTCCTTCTTTGTTGGTAATGAATGGGTTTGTTTCAGGGATTTATTTCAACATGAATTTTGCTCATATTGCAACATAAGCTGAATCACTGTGACGTCGCGCTAACAACATTAGTCACTCCCGGTTAGACATAGGATAGTTTAACACGGTGGTGCAACCCATCTGACGTGTCGGCTTCCTTTATGTAGTTTACTTATAGATGGTTATAATAAGAGCCTACTGTGTTGTTTTTCCTAGCATCTTTGGTTTGTTGTGTTTTGAGAGGATCAGCAAAAAAAAAAAACAAACCCGGAGCAGATTTAAAATGGTCTTTATTTATTATATATTTGAGTGATGTGCAACACGAGACTTCTTTCAACATGAATTATGCCCATTTCCTGTCATGTCACTTTCATTCTTATTTGACACTTCGTTCCTTAGACATGGCAGCAGCCGGCAGTCTCTTCTCTGAAGATCAGT
The DNA here is from genome assembly GCA_029490765.1 of Euthynnus affinis. NCBI lineage: Eukaryota > Metazoa > Chordata > Actinopteri > Scombriformes > Scombridae > Euthynnus > Euthynnus affinis. The sequence continues at coordinate 20,987,612 of CM055860.1, read as the reverse complement.
TTCTGTGCTCCATCTGTCTGGATGTGTTCACTGATCCAGTCACCATACCATGTGGACACAACTTCTGCAAGAACTGCATCACACAACACTGGAATATCAATGTCAAGTGTCAGTGTCCCATGTGTAAAGAGGCTTTTGACAGAACACCTGAACTACGAGTCAACACTTTCATATCTGAGATGGCTGCTCAGTTCAGACAGTCAGTTCAAAAGAAAGCCAGCAGCAGATCAGAGCAACAACAACCAAAGAAAGAAGAAGTTCTCTGTGACGTCTGCACTGAAACCAAACTGAAGGCTCTGAAGTCCTGCCTGGTGTGTCTGACTTCATACTGTGAGACTCACCTGGAGCTTCACCAGAAAATCACAGTTATGACAAGACATAAGCTGATTGATCCTGTGAAGAACTTAAAAGACAGGATGTGTAAGAAGCATGATCGACCTCTGGAGCTGTTCTGCAAGACCGACCAGATGTGTGTGTGTCAGTCCTGTGCTGAGTCAGATCACAAGCTTCATCACATTGTTCCTGTGATAGAAGAATATGAAGGGAAGAGGGCTGAGCTGGGAAAGACAGAGGCTGATGTTCAGCACATGATCCAGGAGAGACGACTGAAGATTCAGCAGATCAAACAGTCGGTGAAGTTCAGCAAGGAAGATGCAGACAGACAGACAGCAGCCAGTGTGCAGGTCTTCACTGACCTGATTGAGTTTGTTGAAATAAGTCTGGCTGAACTCATTATGATGATTAAAGAGAAAGAGAAAACAGCAGAGAAACAGGCTGAAGGTTTCATCAAACAGCTGGAAGAGGAAATCTCTCAGCTGATGAAGACAAGTGCTGAAATGGAGCAGCTCTCACGCACTGAAGACCACCTCCGGTTCCTGCAAAACTTCTCATCCCCGAACCCTGATCTACCCAGCAAAGACTGGTCAGAAGTCCGAGTTCACTCATCATATGAGGAGACTGTGAGGGGAGCAGCGGCTCAGCTGGAGGAGACACTCAGTAAAGAGATGAAGAAGCTGTGTGCTGCTGTTGAGCTGAAGAGGGTCCAGCAGTTTGCAGTGGATGTGACACTGGATCCTGATACAGCACACCCTGAACTCATCCTGTCTGATGACGGGAAACAAGTCAGTCATGGCGATGTCAAACAGATTCTTCCAGACAACCCAGAAAGATTTTTTCCTTGTTGTGCAGTCCTAGGAAAGCAAAGTTTCTCTTCAGGCAGATTTTACTATGAGGTTGAGGTTAAAGAGAAGACTGACTGGACTTTAGGAGTGGTTAGAGGGTCAATTAACAGGAAGGGGAAAATCGAACTGTTCCCGCAAATGGCTGTTGGACCATATGTCTGAGAAATGGATGTAACTATAAAGCTTTTGATGACATCCGTGTTCCTCTCTATCTGAGGTCAGTGCTTGAGAAGGTGGGGGTGTTCGTGGATTACGAGGAGGGTCTGGTCTCTTTTTACGACGCCGATGCCGCAGATTGTATCTACTCCTTTACTGGCTGTAACTTAATAGAAAAACTCCACCTGATCTTTGGTCCTCGTGCTAATAATGGCGGTAAAAACTCCGCCCCTCTCGTCATCTCTCCTGTCAATCACACTGAATAGACTAGACGAGGCAAGTTTATTCATATTCCACCATTCAATAACAACACAATTTAAAGTGCTTTACATGAGACATAAGAAGGCATTAGACTAAAAAAAAAAAACACACAATGGTGATAGGATGAGATGTAAAATCACAGTTAATTATGAAAGCAACAAATTGAAATAGCTTTCATATGACTTTAAATATCAGTAACACATTTTATGATTAATGAATCATTCTGAAATCCAGGTTTCTTATCGAAATGATGTTTTCTAGTACAGTGTGTCAAAATTCCTGAACGAGTGATATCAAAGACTGAAAAGTGTTTTTATGCCCATGAGGTCATCAAACATTTGAGCACAGAACATATATAGACTTTAGGAAACTATGTACTTCTTCTCCACTACATTTCAGAGGCAAATGATGGATGTTTTACTCCACTAGTGATTAAGAGTTTACACACATGCATTGTTATAGAATAGACAACTGCCATCACTGGGTACATGCAGTACTTATTTGTTTACATGTCACTTTAAGCCACTGACCATGTGCAGTATTTCTATAACAACCACAGGTACACCACTAGTCCATATCTATACACTGACGCTGCACTTCTACTGTACTTTTTGCAGCTGATGCTTTTGCATCTCGTGAATTGTACTTTGGTTGTATTTGATCGTCAATTGCATTTTTACACTTTATAATAATCCTTATATTTCATATTTATATTGCTTAGATTCTGCACTCTCTGTTAACTCTGATACTTTTACATTTGTGTCTTATTCGTTTTTTTGTAAACATCTGTGAAGTAAATATATGTGAAGCCTTAAATACAAATGCACCATCTGAGGTTGATGCAATTGCAGTTTTGTTGTGCTTATATAATAGCAATAAAGTCCTTGAATCTTGAATCAAAGAGTTCATATATGCTGTAACTTGACATGCTAGAACATTAAAATGTTGCTCACATGTTAATACATCAGCCGATAATCACTGAAAGAGACCACTCAGCCTGAGGATTTTCACTATTGATACTTAATGCTTCTGTGCTTTTAATTCAATAATGCTTTAAATGTAGGACTTTCCACTTGCAATGCGTTATTTTACATTGCAATTTTGCTACTTTTATGTAAATTAAAGAATCTGGACTCTTCCTCCACTGCTGGCTGTTATTGGCATGAGCTGAGAGTCTCCATCATGGCCACCAGAGGGCATGATAGACCTGGAAATCCCCATTAAAGGATCTGATTAACTGCTTGCAACAGAGACGTTCTGCATCATCTGCAGTTTGCTGTTAACAAGCATCTTTTAACTCCGTTCTTCTGTGCGGATGAGCTCAGCAACTCGTACGACTTCAGACAGAGAGAGCACACAGCACTGACAGAAAAAAATCTGAGCGCTCACAAATGCAGCACTGGGTAACCATACGCTGTAGAGATTCTCAATGACACTGATTTCCATCTTGAATTTACTCTTTAAAAGACCGTACTGGTGATTTTTGCAGTTCCGCTGCAAATGAATACTCTACATTCCTGCTACTTTCCCTACTTTCCAGGCAGCTGTTGGTTTCCATTAATTTATTCTGTGGTATTTAATTCCATAAGTAGTTGAAACTTGCTTGGGCTTCATAATTTGTTGCAGTGAGCATCAAGACCACATTAATTTAGTTATATTATGTTTGGATAAAATATAGTATAAGATATTAAAATGAATTTTAAACTACATTGATGTTCACTGTTACAAATTAAGAATATATGTAGTATATATAATATGTATATGTATGTATGTGTATGCATATGTATCATATGTATGTGTAGACTACATGTACATGATTTATAACTAAAACTCTATAACTTGGAAAAATGCTGTAAGAGTCAATAAAGTACCTTCAATAGTATAAAAATGTTTCCTCATTATATGACAGTGTCACCATTACACTTCCATTCTGTTGCTATTTTGACAGCTGTATTATGTGACACACTCCTAAGTATATCACTTATTTCCAGTCTCACATTAAGGAACATATTTGCAGTAAAAATAACATTGAACTGATATGATATTGGGTTTTGAGCTGCAATAATACTTCTCTGAGGATATGACTTGTGTCTTTCAGTTTTTTAGTATTTACGAACTGCCACTGCATCTCATCTTCTTTTCTGTTTTCTCCACTGATAGAGATATCTAACCTTGAAACAGCACTGTTAATCATATATTATATTTCAGGTGTAAATAAGCTTTAATTTGTGACCTCAGTGTGAAATATAATCTGTCCATCTTGCATCTCTAAACTGCAAGGATGCTACAAAACATAACAGACTGACCAACAGGAAGAGGTGGATGAATACTAATAAGATAGGGGGTTCCACAGTCACATGATTTTACTTAAACTAAAACCGAAAGTAATTCAAGGGAAACAACACAGCAGCAGTGAAGAAAGGCATACTCCGCAACAACAAACAAACAACTGTGACTTCAGACCTTCAATACAAAAATACAACAGACCCTCTCTGCAGCCGGTGAGTACAGTTCATAGTATTCTTTGTATTTTACAGTAATCAAAATAATCTTCACTGATCCGATTGAGTCTGTTGAGATAAGTCTGGCTGAATTTACTGACATGATTTAAGAGAAACAGAAAAGAACAGAGCAACAGGCCGAAGGTTTCATCAAAGAGCTGGAAATTGAAATCTCTGAGTTGAAGAAGAGAAGTACTGAAGTGGAGCAGCTCTCAACTATTGAAGGCAACCTCCAGTTCCTGCAAAACTTCCCATCTCTGAACTCTGCTCCACCCTGCAAAGACTGGGCAGAGGTCAGCGTTCACTCATCATATGAGGGGACTGTGAGGAGAGCTGTGGCTCAGCTGGAGGAGACACTTGATATAGAAGTAAGGAAGCTGAGTGTTCATTTTGAGCTGAAGAGGGTCCAGCAGTATGCAGTGGATGTGACTCTTGATCCTGAAACAGCAAATCCTGAACTCATTCTGTCTGATGATGGAAAACAGGCCAGTCATGGTGACGTATACCAGAATCTTCCAGACATTCAGAAGAGATTTTTCAGTTATTCTGTCCTAGGAAAGCAAAGTTTCTCTTCAGGAAGATTTTACTATGAAGGTAAAGTTAAAGGGAAGACTGGCTGGGCTTTGGGAGTGGCCAGAGAGTCTGTCAATGGAGTGGATCCCACAGGGACTGCAGAGATTTGCTGTTGGTATATATGCTTGAACCGTGGATATGAAGCTGCTGGATCAGTCCATCTCCGTCTGAAGTCAAAGCCTGAAGATACTGCAGCTCTTATCTACTCCTTTACTGGTTGCAACTTCAAGGAGAAACTTTTCCCATATTTCAATCCCTATAATCATAATGGTGGCAAAAACGCCACTCCCCTAATCATTTGTTCCATCTATCATGCTAATTAGATTAATCATAATAGGAATCATTGTTATGTAACTAACTAAATCACTTAGTTGAAATTCTGGCAGATATGTTTTTTTGTGTGTGTTTGTTTGTTTGGTGTTTTTTTTTATGTTTCTCATTACTACAGAAAGACCTCTAAATTCCAGGATCAGACTACACAATATTTTTGTCTTTCGTGATGGTCACCATGTCAGATTAGGCAATCACAGTGCCATAAATACTGTGTCTTGCTATGGAGACTGGAAACACTACAAGAATGAACCTGACCAATCATTGCACGCTGCCTTTCACGACCTTGCACAAGTTCATAGGTCGTTAGAGAGGGTCAAGAAATAGTCAATCATGGCTGACTAAAGAAGCACTAAAAAGAAAAATGGAAAAAAACGATTGCAAACCCATTCCTGGGTGTTTGAAGAGGACAGTATGGGCTGCTTATCCCTCAAAGAGATCTTGAGATAATGAATGGGTTTTGGGAATTGTGTACTCTGGTGAAGATACAAAGAAGAAAAATGAAAAATGAAGATACAAAGACATATATCAGGTGGTTCACAATCACTAGAATGGAAATCAAGAAAACAGTCAATAGAGCTCCAGTTCTTTTCATTGACCACCACCTCTGAAGTTACAGCATATGCACTATTTCTCACCACCATCTTTTTTGACTCTGTCAAGGTACTGCCATGAAAAAATGTCAAAAAGGCAGGGATACTGTTGTTAGTGCTCAACAGACCTTTCCTCCGTTTTGTTGTTCCACCTGAGAGCAGCAACAGCAGTATCCCTCTTTCTCTTCGTCATGTTTACATGATCATATGATCATATTACATCTGTCATCCTATTGGTCAATGTCAAGGAATACATCATAGGAGTTGTCAAACTAGGCAGGAAAATACAAAAAATTCTGTCATGCTAGACTTTTCGTCGTTGTGTCATGGGGTATCCCAGACACCACATTGCTGTTCTTCGATTATGTCACACTAAAAGGTGTAAAAAAAAACAAGAGGGGTAAAGAAGATTTTACTGTGTGTGTCACTGTGTTTATTTTTTGCTTAAAAAAGAAAAATGTTAACAATGGACATATAAATAAAATTGACAATAACAAATATTATTGGACCTGTTTTTTTTATTGATGTAACCATTTTTAATTGTCAATTCTTGTAAATCACTAAACATACTATTGTGTGAGTCTGTGGGATCAGTGTCCCATTCATCATCAGTGGAGATAATTGATGTACATATTGTGTGAGCACAACTGGAGTTAGAGTTATTGTCACTGCAAATTTTAATTAGAGGGAAATACCTTACTGCAAATTTTAATTAGAGGGAAATACCTTTCAAACTCAAGCAAACACTGTGGGAGTCTGTACAGTCAGGCTCCAGCTCTGTGAACTCCAGAAATTATTTTTCACTGACATCACAGATTATGGTCAAAAATCATATTTAGAGTTTTGTTGTGTTGCCTGAGAAGGCAACAACTCATATCCTTAAATTGAATTCCTTGTTAAATATGTACAATTCTCTGTATGCAATATTATAATTGGCATGTGCACTGAGCTACAAATTATATGTACAAAGGGAATATTTAAAGGGGAAATAATGCCGTACTCCCAGTAGTACTCCTTAAATGAGTCATATAAGTTGCTCTTATTAGTGGTGGGAGTGAGAGGTTCTATTAAAATGGTGATTATTTCAGGAATGATGTTTTTCAAGTGCTGCGTCATAGGCAAGCTGGTTTGAACAGCATCCATAAATCTAGGGTTAACTTACTTAACTCTGAATGTGTGTGTGTGTGTGTGTGTGTGTGTGTGTGTGTTTGCATCTACCTACGTCTGTGTTGTTTAAAGTATTACTCCCCTTCACCCCTCTTGGAATCTGATAAAGGGTTTTTTGACGTTTAGAGCTGGAACTGAACTCATCAAAGGCAGTGGTGTGTGTTGTTTCACGTCATCGGGACGTCAGAGTTCAAGCTCAGCTTGTTGTGAAGTTTTTGAACATGCCACTTTGGCAGGAGGCCAGAACCTGAGAGTTAGGATTGTTATGTAGCATCCTAAAGGTAACTGGCAGTGCACTGAGGTAAACAAGGCACTGGGAATTTAAAAAAAAAAAAAAAAAAAAAAAAAGGATTATATATTAAAATATATTTAGTCATAAAGTCATTCTTTTACCCCCTCACAGTGCAAAATAGCTGATCAATAAGGTTTAACTCCATTTCTACTTCAACTTCTGACATTTCAGGCTTTCCAAACCCTTTTTCAGAATTGTCCTCTGGCCAAGGCAAACTTTATTACACTGCAGCAATCAAATGAGGTTCAGCTGGCCTTACAGAAATAGTTTGACATTTTGTAAAATATCCTTATTTGCCTTCTTGCAGAGAGTTACATAAGATCGCTACCACTCCCATGTCCGTAGGATATATATGAAGCTACAGCCAGCAGCAGGTTAGCTTAGCTTTGCGTAAAGGCAGGAAACAGGGGGAAACAGCTAGCCTGGTTCTGGTTATGTCTTGTTTGTTTAATCTGCACAAAAACCAAAGTGTAGAAATGGCAAGCCATGGTTTTACAAGTAGTTATTGTGCAGGGTTATTGACTTGTTGTCTTGTTGTCACCATGAGGTAACCAGGAAACCAGAGAAAGAGAGAGACTCCACAAAGTCACTGCACCTGCCCAAAACATTCGTGAGTAGATTTCCATAGTCAAACACAGACTTGATTAATGATTGCAGAATGATTTCCCTGTCCTCAAGAGAGAAACATGCTTTATTCCCATATTAAAAACCCAGGTTTGGTTTCTGTGCCAGCTGTTCTGCATGAGGTTCAAAAGTAAGACAGCTATCTAACCAAATTTCCAGAGATTTATTTGACTGAACACTTTCAATATCAGTATCATTAAAGCAGGCAGTATGCCAGGAATATCTAAAATGGAATGACATTTTGTCTTATCCGCATTCAGTACAAGTTAACGGTTCTGCAAAGAATGTTAAAGGTAGACTGTAGTTGTAAAGGAGACATATGCCTACTAGATTAAATTACTAGATTAGTAATTATACTGTTTATTGTAATCCTATGATAAATAATAAGGGACCAAGCATAGAACCTTGTGGTACCCCACTCCCTCAGTGATACCTGCATGCACAATATATTCCTGGGTACAGATGGGTGACAAATTAAAAGAAAAACCAACATACAGTGTCTTAGTAAGGTGTGGGGCCACCATGTGCTGCCAGCACAGCTTCAGTGTGCCTTGGCATTGATTCTACAAGTCTGCAAGATATTCCATTATTTGGTATTTTGATCTTGATCATGTCGATCTAAAATCTGGTGACTGTGAAGGCCATAGCATATGATTCATCATTTTCATGCTCATCAAACCATCAACTATCAAGCATTGTCATCCTGGAACACACCACTCCCATCAGGATAGAAATGTTACATCATAGGATAAAGGTGATGACTCAGAACAACGTTGTATTGATTTGCATTGACCCATGCCAGCAAGATGTCCCCCACAGCATAACCGAGCCATCAGATCCCCTCACTGTAGGGGATCTGAACCGCCTGTACCGTTGTCTTGGTGTTGCCACACATGCACTTGTCCACTTGTCAACAATATGGTGAAGGATGACTCATTTTACCATATTACTTTTTTTCCACATCCCTGTATACCAGTGCCTGTGGTTTTTGCACCACTGAACTCTCAAATGTGTATTCATCTTTGTAATGAGGGGTTTATGCACTGCCACCCTACTATAATATCCCTCTCTATGTAATTGTCTACGGACTATTCTTGCTGACAGTCTGATCACGTGTTGCATTGACATTCTCAGTCACCTGAGGAAGAGTTTCCCCAACAAACCCTCTTTCAGAGTCACTAGATCTTTTCCTCTTGCCATCTTGATATAAAATCAGAATCAACTGGGCCTGCTCAGCATTTGTATACATGCCACAGAGCATGGTTGAATATTAATTGCTTAATTGCAGCGTGTGGTGCACTTGTGTGGAAGCATCTGCATTTGTTATGTTTTTCCACTCATTTATTCAGGGTTTTCCTTTAATTTGTCACTGCCTGTATATATATATAGTTTCACTGTATAGTTATTTTGAACACTCAATTGTGCAATCCCAGTGATGTGCCTTTCTTTATCAATACAAGACATTATACAGTATCTACTAGAGTTGCCCTAACCATGTACAGCATATAACCAGACACTATCATTGTCTATTAAAGTATTAAAGTCCTCTATGTATTTATAGAGGCAGCACTGAGACCATCAATACAGGTGTTGTATATAATGAGGCCATGTGATTTGTTGTTAGTATGAGCTGGCTATACAAACAGGTTAGCTGTTAAAGTGACTGCACCTGGCATTACTGATGAATGTGTCCAGACAAGTGCATTGTTGCACCTATAACCACACCTAACAGTGATGTTATGTTGTACATACAGCCTGGGTACAATGGGGATAGTTTGGTGGCTGCCACTGCTCTTTTTTGTGTTGAGTGCTGCAGTTTTAGGTAAAGAATAAAAATTAAATAGGAAGATTAAAAATATGTTCATATAGTACAACACGCTCAAGCCAAAAGATTAAAAATGTGGATTTAAAAAAAAAAGAGAGAGAAAAGGGGAAAATAGGTTAAGACAAAACCTTGAAAACTTTTGAACTTGTGCAATGGCATACTCATCCAACCCTGAATTGAAGAATAAAAAACAGTATTTGGTGGGTTTTTACAAAGGTCACCATAGGCATAGCAGAGAATCCAGTAATCCAGGTTTTCTGTTAATAACCAGTGTTAGGAAAAGGTTGTGGTCTGTGAGGAGGCTATGTGTGAGGCTGCACGTATGCTGCTTCACAACTTCACAGCTGGCAGACAGGGAGCAGAGGCTCTCTCTCTCTCTTTCTCTCTCTCTATGTGTGTGTGTGTGTGTGTGTATATGTGTGTGGGTGGGTGTACAAAAGAGATTGAGTTTAAGTGATACATCAGTTGCATGTTGGAGAGGTTATAGATAAAAGTGTCACATTTAAGTTTTGAGGAGCACTTAGTGTTAAAGTCCATCTGCTTGTGTGTGTGTGTGTGTATGTGTGTGTGTGTGTGTGTGTGTGTGTGTGTGTGTGTGTGTGTGTGTGTGTGTATGTGTGTGTGTGTGTGTCTAAGTGGGTGTGGAGAAGTGTGTGTGTGTGCGTGTGTGTGTGGAGCATGGTGTGGAGTCACGTTCATCTTTGCGTTATGGAGACTGCAGATTGTGTGACATCACTGCCCGCCTGACAGGTTTTCCAGAGATTAGTTTCCTCTGCTCAGTCAACATATCCACCCTGAACTTTAGAGACTCACACACACACACACGCACATACCACAGGTCTGGTGATTGTATTATTATGTACAACAAATCCCATGTTAACCAAACTAAAAACTCCAGTGGTTATCTGTAGAGAGAAGTTTCTTGATGAAATGAAACTAAATTTTTGTATAACTTGCACCCTTTTGTCTTTTTTTTCTTCATTTATTCATTCATTTATCAGTAGACAAATATGACACACAGACAAATACATTTCATATTTTCTGTACATCATTTTTTTCTACATCTTCTCCTACATGTCATTTCTTTATTAAAGTTGGCACATAGCATATTTGTATGAACCTGCTGAAACTAACCTATTACTTAAATCCATGCCATTTTGCTATATTTGGTCACTAAAGTCTTTTGTGTGTGGTCCAGTTGATGCAAAGTCGCATAACGGTGATTGCACTTTCAGCTCTTGAATGTCTTGTCGTAGAGCTTCATGTTCTCAGCTGATGTTCTTGCCCTACACTTAACTTCTTAAGCATTTTCATTTTTCATCTTTTTATTGAGCTTCCTGATCTCTCACAGAAGAGTGTCATTTTGCTGGCCCACGGCCCATCTCGCTCTATTGTTAATGTGTGATTCGTGACCTCTAACACTTTTTCGCTTTGGAGTCGGTCATAGGTCTCCTGAACCTCAAATTCCCAAGAGCAATTTTGTTGGATCGAGTCTTCGTTTCGCCTCCTTTGTTATATTATTCCTGTCACCTTGTCTATTTTAAAACTTTAAGGAGAGTGCTCTGCATTTTCTTAAGAAGCACATTATTTCTTGGCGAGAAAACCTTTTCCTCTGCTTTCAGGGCTTTATATTTGTCAGTCATGGCTTCTCTGTTCTGGAGCTTTTCGATGACATCATGCAACTTATCAGTTGCACTTACAGTATCTGCGAAGACTCCTTTCTCTACACATGAGGCCAAGTTTTTACATGCCAGAGCTCTCTGCTTTGCTTCAATGTGTTGCTCGCTAATCGCATCTCTCTAAGATTTCATCCAAAGTTTTTGTATTTTGTTGCTTTCATCTTGAGCTCCAGCATGTCACGTGGTGTCATTTTGGAGCCTCATGTCCTTGGTTGCTTCCTTCATTGCATTACAGCTCCTCAATTTCTTGGCGCAGTGCCTCATTTTGTTCGCTTGCAGCTACGTGCTCCACTTTGGTTTCATTACACCTGCCATTAAAGGCTTTGTCATTTAGCATATTCTTTAGCTCCTGAATTTCTTGTGTCAAAGTGTCACTCAAAGGCCCCTTTCACTTCTTTTCTTACATCACACATCCGCATCGCATCCAAGGCGTCGCATTTTCTCAAACGTCTGCCAATTCTCTTTATAGGGAAATATTTTTTGCTATTGCATCCTTTTCCTTTGCTTTCAATACTTCATCTTTTTCCACCAAACCAAATGACGTACAGTAAACTCAGAGCTTTCAGGGAGCCCTGGGCGTCTGAGGCCCCTGTTTGTTATCCAGCTTTGGTGTGGACTGCAGGATGATTAGCAACGGCTCGTAAAGTTGAATGTTTACCCAATTCATCCATCTCCGTTCCTGAGCCAAACAGTGCGGTAACAGCTTAGAGGCACAGACCGAAGCTAGTGTGGACGTTATGTAATCTTTGCTTTGCTAAGCCACAAAATAACGGAATGCTAAGCTAGGTAACAGCTGACTCTGTTTACAAAACCCCTGGAGCGATGAATTTAAGAAGTGAAGCCGAAATACCGCGTTTTCAGGAGCTACCGTGTTGACTTGCGTGATGTCATTTGCAACCAGATTCCACGCACAAGAGTTGGTGGGCGGGAAGACAGCCCACAAGACACACCTCCTCAATTTGACTAGCGGTCACTCGGCTCGTCTGCAGCATCTGACGCAGGTTTGAGAGCGGCTGTCAGTCATGATGTCACACCCCCTTTTTATACCATCAAATAACTAAGTGAAAACAATGTGAAAAATGTATTTGACGTGTACTTAGATTTTTTATTTTGGCTCATGTTCCATCCATTAACATGGAGGGGGCGGGACTTATGACCTCTACTGCAACCAGCCACCAGGGGGCGATCAAAATGGTGTCACTTTCGGGGAACCGTAAATACTCATTAGAGCACCAAATGTGTGTAAATCCGCAACTGAAAATAGTCCCCAACAAATGCATTCTTTACTTCTGCTTGAGTAACATTTGCTAAAAACTACAGCTGTTTGAGGTAATTGGGCTTTTTTCTTTTTTCAAAGATGAAACTATATATTTGTGACCACTTTTAAAGATTTACGTCTTCAGCAGGAACCAGTGGGCTCAGGATAGCAGACCACAGACAGGGTAGAAAAACTATGGATAGATGAGCTAACATATTTCTGGCTTTTTGTCTTTTCATGGGATTCACTGACAATAATAGAAATATAGAACAACACCTTATACATACAATGGAAAGGGAACCACCATCAAACTGTGTGCATACCAAAACTTGATGTTCTTCCTTAAATATCCCCTTGTCTGTCCTCCACAGTGTACATTCTCCTGAGGTTTCCCTAATAAGTGTTATGTAATAAAGTTATTTTGGCAGGCTGTAAATACAAGCTCAAAATGCTACAACCCCTCTGACCCTGAAAACCTGTGAACCTACTGAATGTCTAAATTTACACCGCATTATTACAGTCAATCACTCTACAGCTGCAGGGATGTAGGGCAGGCGATTACCTCCTTGAGGCACTCCGAGTATGGAGACAGAACATGTGATCAGTGTCATGTCTAGTTTTCCCTAACATGAGCTGTCTCAAACCTTCCCTCAGTTGGAATTTGTGACATGTATACCATATTTGTTTCCAACCTTCCCACAGTTGGAATTTTTGACATGTAAAACCATGTTTGTTTCCAACCACAACTCTGACTTTAAAAGAGTGATCACTGTAAATGATGTTTTACCAAAAGCTTATGACAGTCAAAATGCATATGCCTCCTGTGGTGCTGTATTATTACAACCAGAGCCTGTTTTCTCTGTATACATTCAAAGTAAATTGAAAATGACAACAGGAATCTTTCTGTGTTCTTGTCAATGTGTACTTCTGTTTGGATTGTCTTCAGTGAGTCTACATGCAGCCACCTTCACTATTTCTTTATGTGGACATTTAAACATGAACTTCTCTGTAGGTGTGTGGGACTTGTCTGGATCAGTATAATTGCCCTGGGATTTACCAAGGACACTAACCTCTTTCTCTTGTTAAATTCCTGCCCTCCCACCTCTACTAGGTACAGTAACACATTCTTGCTCATGCCAGTGACTCACTTCCATATTCCTGTCTCTGCAAAAAATTACCTGACACTAAATAACTAGAGTGCGTGATTCCTGAAATGAGGGCCAGAATTTAACTGGGGCAAAGGGCAGCAGTGCTTGTTGATAAAATGAAATTACTCAGTTCACTATCTAGTTCACTATCTATGCTTTGTTTGTTGTTGAGCTATCATTCAGTTAATTCTGCAAACTGAAGCAGCAGAACATATTCATATCATCATATAGAGTTCTACATGAACTGCTGCAACATAAAATTCAATAAATTATGTATCTAAAATGAGGTCCTGTTCCATGCAAGGATAGAAAATAGTGCTATTCTCTTATGCTGCTAATTATGCACAGTGGGAAAATTGTGTGGGATCTGTAGTATGATTTTAAATAAAGTATATCTTAAAGGAATTGTTCAATATTTTGAGAAATAAAATCAATAACAATGTATTATTTGCTTTCTTACCAAGAGATGAGAAAATCTACAGCCTACCACCCTTGTTTCTCTACGCTAAATATGAGGCTAGCAGGTGGGTAGCTTAGCTTAGCATAAAGACTAGAAGCAGGGAGCTTTATTAAATTTTACTATTTAATATGTCATATCATTGTTTAATCCATACAAATCAGCATATTTTGCAAAATTTTAAACAGTACCTTTAAGCAGTACAAACTTTTTGCCATTATGTAATACCACGCAGTAAATCCACTGAACAAAAATTTCTAAGTTGTAAATCCTGTTTTAGGCCCTATCTTATGTCAACACTGACAACCAGCTAACCCTGCCCATCGTATCAAAATCACTCGTGACTGTCAGCTTGTGAGTCATAGTAGCTAGCAGCGATATCATAGCAGGAGGTGTGTATGTTTGGATATCTGTTGGCAAAAACTTAGTTTACATTACCATGTAGGCCTAATGCATTTGAGGTTTAGGTATTAATTTCTCTCACCTTAGCGAGGGCTTTAAGTTAGCTTGGCGAATTATCTTAGCTTAGCATAAATAATAGAAACAGGGAGGCAGCTATCTGAGGTAGTTTAAAAACTAAGCCCTCTAAAGCTCACTACTTAACACATCATATCTCTTTTGCTTAATTCATTCACAAACAAAAAATGTAACACGAGTTCAGAGGTAGCTACTGAAGGACAGTGGTGCTTTGAGATAAATAATTACAGGCTCACAATTGCAATGCAAGCATTTGGAGTTAGCACATTGTCACAATGTCAACAAGTTTTTTTCTTAAGTTTTTGTCACATTAGTATTTCTTAGAAAGCATTGTGTAAATAAACAACTCACCACTTTGTCTGATAATTTGTAGCTGCATTTCTTTTGTCCTTGTTCTTGTAATGTGGCAGAGAAGGGTTGTATAAAAGTGAAATGTACAGTGCTCCTCCATGGACATCTTCCCATAGCTTCCTGCTCCACCATCAAGCCACTACGTCAGTTTCACTGTATCACTTTCAGGTGATTTTTACCCTCATTTGCATAAAGTTGCAATTTTTTAAATTTTTGAGTTCTCACGTTTTTCGCGCAGCTGGTCAGAATTTCATATTGAATTTTAAGAAGAGCCACTTCAGCTGTGCTTTTTCAGACAGGAACTGGAGATGTATCTATAGACAGGGGACAGACTAACCCAGACCCCCGGTCAGAGGGATATTTAGACACGGCCTGCTGAGATTAATCTAGTGTATAGTAATAAAATCCACAAAGACCAAAGCTGTGACAAACAAAAAGATAGTTAAACTACTTCATAGGCCAGAGGTTACCTGTGCACTGATGCAGCACCTTTGTGGACTGTAAACATCTATAATAAGAGCATGTGTTCTCATTATATTACTTTTCACTACGTGGGTGTGAAGTGACAATGTCTGAATGACGTTTTAATGGACTTCATCAAGAAGCATTGCTGCTAGACATGAACAAGGTGATCCATCGTTGTTGTTACAGTACCATGTAGCTGTTGTCATGTGGCTGCTGCATTGAATAATATTGCTTGTTCTGATGGCTTGAACCAATCTGAATGTTTTTTGAAATGTTGATGAAGCAACCCTTTAAGTGGTTCTCCTCTGAGTGAATCACAAGACGAGGAGAAAAACCAGCTATTGGCAATGTAATGTTATGGGCTCGTTTTATCACACTTATTCCAGTAGATACTGTAAATGTCAGTGTAGATAGTATTTCCTGCACAGCTACAATGAAGTCTCATCGCAGAAATGTTCGGCTATCCAAAGTGTTATTTTAGCCCCTTAGAATCAAACAGCATGGGCTTTGGCTTTGTTTGGCTCTGATGTTCTCTGCAGAAAAGTTAGATTTCTACACCCACAGTTGAAAGTAATGGCTTTTTGAATGAGGGTTACCCTTAAACTTTTTTGACAGGAAAATGTGTTATTTTTACCTACAGGCAGGCAACTGAATTCAAAGCTGAATAACCAACCAATAACTGATATAACCACAAGGCAGGTTAAGAAAAGCACTGGGACAAAGGTAAATCCTGGTTTAAATGCTTGTCGTGACGACAACTTAAACATACTTGAAGATGGAATCTTCCTTAAAACATTATATTTATTGCATTGGATGGACTATACCTCTAACAGCTCGAATCATTGCTTGATAACTACAGTGCAGTATGTCAAGGTTCATTCACAGTAACAGCTGTACGCACTGTGTCACTGAGCAACTAATCACTCGCTGTAACTGTAGTTAATAAACGTAACAACCCAGCAGCTGTGAGGCAGCAGAGCAACCGAGGGCCTTGAAACCAATCTCTAGGTCTTCAGTTATCTTGTTACAGCCCAAACTGTTGTCAGCTGACAGATAACCGGTGCTCATACTGTTCTGTATATCTACACTGAGTGAGTCAGTGATATGTTTTGTATAGATAATGTTTCACTCTGTAACTAGCTGAATGATGAGCTACACTCTTTCTGAACCATTCCCTCATAGACACAATAGCTCACTGCCAGCTTTGATTTCAAACTCTTATCGAGGTTGTCTAACAAAATAACCCTGATGATGTCACTAGAGCGATCTTCATCCATAAGGCTTCAAATATATGACAGAAAACTTGTGTTATAAAAAGTGGGCAGGGCGTTTTAATATGAGGGCATTAGCAGTAGTTTTTACATGTGGGTCACTATGACACCAAAAACACTCCTTTTATTGGCCTCTATCAACAACCAGACCTGCTCTTGGCTAAACTGGTTGGACATGGTGCTCGTTTAGTGTAGCTGACAACGTGATCTCCTCTTTCAATCTTTACTTTCAATATGAATATCAGCTGCATTCCAACAATGTCAAAAGTACATATGTGCATTTATGTCTAACAGATGTTCCAGTCCAAAGTATGTGTCTGGGCGCGTGTGGGTGATACAGTTCATATCAGTGTGTAACAGTTACATAAGGCTCAGCCCTGAGACGTGTTGTATGTTGGAATGCAAATGTTATGACAGTGAAAGAGGGTCAGTGTGGATCCAGACACCTCTGCGGACAGGTGTGTGAGGACCCTGTTTATCGCACTCACACGTATGGACAGTGGCTGGTCTGAGATACTCTGCCGCCATTTGGTATAATGTGGTTGTTGTCTTTCGTATTACATTCATAAAAGAAAAGATTGAGGATTTTTAGGATTGTTGATTTGCCTAGGGTCCTCCTAGCCCATGGTGAACTCTCCACAAATTATCACCCAACTCTACAGTTATACGTAGCTTTTTTTTTTTTAGCCCTTTTCTGCTTGTTCTCTTGGTTGTGTGGCCTACATGTGCTGCTCTCATTAACCCCTCTGTCCAGCAGCGGTAGGAAGTTGTGTTTTGCATAAACCCGATATCTGCTACCTGCCAAATGATAGACAAAGTTAGCAACTCTCTGGAGAACATGAGCAGCTAGCTGCTAAAGCAGGAAAGCTTCTTAGGTGTTGAGGCAGACAAAAATGATCAGCCACATTTCTCTGTTCTCTATTTCTTCTATTTTTGTTTAGCATTGTCAGGTTAGGCTAACCCATACTAACTTTGGAGCCAACCCCCAAGCTGCAGCACCAGCAAGAGAGAGAGAGAGAGAGCAGCAGTGGTCGAGAGAGCAAGAGAGTGAATGAACAGAGAGAACGAGAATGCTGGTGAATCAGGTCAATAAAACGTTATTTTCTGATTGTCTCACAGTTACACGCAAATAAACACGCCCACACCACCCCACACACCTCCACCCTGCGGCTGAAATGCGGCGCCGACTGATTTGGTCTGACTATGGCCTTACTGTTAACATTTTCCTCTGCTCTGCTCACATTCACTGTCACTTTTCTGATGCTTACTCACTCACTCAACAACTCACTCACTCACTCACATTCTGCCCTTTTCTTTAAAAGGAGCTATGTATGCAACCTGCAGTTTCCATGGCAACAACACAGACGTTGACTCGCGTTTCACAAAGCACTGCTCAGAAGCTCCCAGATGCTGTTGATTTCCAAATGAATGGATATTTGGCATTATTTTACATATAGCCTGGCGGGGGTTCTTGTTCGGCCTGGCGGCTCACCGGGCCTGTACTATGATAGGGGAAATACTGAATGATATGATGGCGGACTGGTGACAGTTAACTTAAACAGTAAAGTTGTGGGCTGTAAAACCAAAACAATGAGCTGAAAGACACTAAAATGCTCCATAGAGCTGAGGGGAACTGCAGAGTAGGGTGATAAATCTATGTGAGTTTGTCATTCAATCCACTGGTCCTTAAATATAAAAATATTGACTATGGCAGTTTTAAGCTTAATAGACAGTAGTGATCCAAAGTCAAAGTTTGACTGACATAGATTCTACAGTTTTCTGGTAATTCAAATGGTTAAGTACATTAATTTTTTATACACTAGCTGAACTACTTTCTTCTTTCTAATTTTGGACAGTAGCAGACTGATGTAGACATGTGCTGGTGTGTGGGAAGCGCCTGGTGAATTTTAACCAAAGAGCGTGACTTTAAATGACATTCAGTTTGGACAAGAGACAGGAAAAGAAAGGCATGAACTATAGACACTGAGGGTGAACAGGATGAACTTAGTTTCCAGCATTCATCTACTGCAAAATATCTTGGAGCTTTTGAAACAGCATGTATCAAGACCTTTATGGAAGCTGTCCAGAGCCCGAATCCATGTTGAGAAGGATTCAGACCGCTCTGAAGGGTAAAGACCTCCCAACTTGCACCCCTTAGGTGGACTTGAAGAAGTGGCCCATTAAGTTTGTACTTAAATTCTTTTTCCGTCTCTCTTCTTCTACTTTTACCTCCGTAATGTTCGTGTCAAATCTCTGATTTACGCTGTGTATATGTGTCTGCATTCCACTGAACGCTGTGAAACATTTTACTGGCCTTAGGTTTGTGCAGATCTGTTTTGTGTAAAATGTTGGATATTTCTCTTTTTTCCATTAGGCAACATGAACCAGATCTCAGGCCTCCTAGGATTTTCACTTGGTTAGAAACCACTGCAATAAGTCATCTCTCTCCAGTCACTTGACCTCACCAACAATTCAGTTTGTGGTTTTCAGTGTGAGCGTGGGCTTTTGACTCTCAAATAGGATTTCTCTGCTTTTGAATCAATTGGAGCATCTTTTTTCTTTTTTTTTGCTGACAAAAGGCAGAGGGGATCTATAAGAATGTTGCATATAATATGATATACATTTCATTTTAAATCACCCCAAATTTTTTAGAGACAGCTAAAATCCTAAATTGTTCAAAGAATGTGACACAGTTTCTGCCTTCTGACATCAGCTGCAGGCAGGACGATATGACATAACTCATGCTGGTGGCCTTTTTGGTATTTGTTCTTTACACAGTGATAAAACGTAGGGGCACAGTGATAGCAGCATTGCATGCGGACGAAACATAAACACTGAGAAGAAATGTGTTTTTCTGATTCGTGCAGGTAAGTTTTAAAAAACCAAGAAGGGCCTTGTGAAACCACCTTGACGGGGCGAGAGGCAGCATTGCCACTTCTGGGTCAAATTCTGTCCCTTCAGTTTAAATTTAGCTCATTGCAAGGACAATATTTATTCTAAATTCCAAGCAAGATCCACATTTTTAGCATTGGCTCTAGAAATGGCAATGTCGGTCAGTCCACCTCTTGGGTTCACACTAAAATATCAGTAATAGTCACTAGATGGATTCCTATGAAATTTTGTAGATATTCATGGTTCCCAGAGGATGGATGCTGCTAACTTTAATGATCCTTTGATTTCTGCCATGAGATGGACATTTTTTGTGAAATGTCTTGTAAAATATTGGATGGATTGTCATGAAATTTGGTACTGACATTAATCATGCCCAGAGAATGAGTCCTAATGATTTTAATGACTAAATTAAACTTTTATTTTTCATCTAGCACTACCAGGAAGCCAACATTTTTACAACTTTCTGCTAACAATCCCACAATGATAATATTTTTTCATATTATTTTTTAAGTGCTCAAAATCTCATTTTACTTTTGTTAGTGTGAACTACTGGATGTCTATTATATTGGGAGTAGTGATTGAGTGAATGAGGGAATGATTTTGGACACAGTTCATGTTAGCGTTGCCATTCTGAGCATGTTGCCATGCTAATGTTAGCATTTAGCACAAAGTACAGTCTCAGAGCGGCTAACATTGCTATAGACTCTAATGCTGTGTTCAGACAGAATGCAAATCAATTTTTTCTTGTGCTATGTGTTATACATAAAAGAAGGCAAGAATTCACCTCAGGTGACATAAATATGCATCCACGAAAGTTGAAAATGTTTCATCTTGAGCGGCTTTAGGGTTGTATTTCATCAATGTACAGAAACGAGAAAAAGGAGGAAGACTGCAGGAAAATAACAAAAAGAACCTGTAAGAGTTCCTGATGAGTTCTGAGTTCAGTCAGAGGCTGAAACACTCTTACAGACACTGTTGATGCCTCCCATTGCTCACTAGTTTACAGTCGGTATAAAGCAATAATAAATATGTTCTGAGTTTGTCACACCACAGAAAAAAATGTGTAATTAACCACCCACCCAAATTTAAAAGATTTAAAAAACCACCAAGTGTATAAAATTAGGTTTCAATTGTGGAAAAATAAGCAGTATTGTCTGCTCTGAAATATTGTGGGTGTGTTCACTGAAGGTGTTGACAGCACGCCCAACTGAGCAGTCTCTGAGTTAACAACGCTCATACCAAACTCCCATATAAAAAGACAAATAAAAATAGGCCTTGTTTGCAGGTGTAAGCAACATTGATGATATTTTAAAAAAATAAAGTAACTTTAGGAGCCACTGTATAATTCAGCACATATTTGTAGGTAACGAACAGTCCATCACCAATCATCATTGTCAGATTGTCTTGGTTTTTTTTTTTTTTTTTTTAATAGAGTTGGGTGTGCTTAATGTTATTCATTTCTCTGCTGGAAAGTCGTTGGCGGCTCCGTTGTGGCTGTCACCCTTAGAGCAAAAGCCTCTCACGCCGTGCTTTTTGGTGATGTGCTGGCCGGCAAATGCTCTCCCTCTGGCCAGGATAAATGTTGAACCTAGTCAAGAATCTTGGCATAGAATATTTTGTCTCAGTAAGTGTAAGAATGATATACGGAAAGGTGGCAAGTTAAAGCTTGAATGACTGACTGGAGAACCATAAAAATTACAGATCCGCCCGTACACAGCATGAGTGGTACCTGAGTGATTTGATTAGTATGAAAATGATTTTAAGTGAATCACACACTATAGCCTCGACAGTCATTAAATCTAAGCCCAACTGAGCACCTATGATTCATCCCTCCAGTCGAGCTCAAGAGACAGTGATGAAGCTGTTATGGGGACTTGTGGCCAAACAACACCTTACTGAGGCGCTTTATGTTCATTTCTCCTCTCATTTATCATCTGTCTGTACCCTCAGTGAATTGCTGGAACAAGCAGGGCATTGGTATGTGATGATGTCGTCAAACAGCGTGGAGAAAAAAAAAGGTTTAGCTGCTTTAACTTTGAATCCACTTAAGCAGAACTTTAAAGGGAACGAGTGGAACATTCAGTTTCAAATGGTTAACTCAACCGAATGTTCCTGCTGCCAGAAAAATGGATTAAAAATTAAATCTTCTCTTGGTTTAGGTTAAGCAAGTGGAAATATATGATATACATATTCTTAAAATCTTCCATCGTCCTCCCCTCTCCTCTTTTTTCACCAGATGCTAAACAAACCAATAGCTGGTCTGCTGTTGACCAAACCCCCCGTCACTCATTAACTCTGTCCAGTCATACGACTTTTACCGCTTACGTGGGTGCTGTCACATCATGAACCGATCACACGTTTCTCAATGTTCCATTCACATTTTCCTCTGTCCCTCATTAGATCTTTCTGCTTTGTCATTCAGTGACTTGTAATGATTGACTTTTTTGGGAACAATTGGGTCAGAACAGTTAGGTCAAGGGCACAGTAATTTGGAGGAGGGTGGAAATCAGTAGAAAGGATCTTTTCAAGTGTACTGAAAAATATATATTTTGCATTTTTTAAGATCATTTGGAACTGTATTTGGGTATTGTCAGAATTTCATTTCTATCATGCATGCCCTTATGTCCTTTAGGAATGCATACACACACACATGCTCTCTGAAATCATACTCTATACTCCATCTTACTACAGTATAATTCTTTATTTTACAGAGTGAAGGACATTGTCAAACAGTAACATTTTAACTACAGTTCAGACTGTTTTCCTTTTCTGCCATATGGTCATGTTTAAGGAACAGTGGAAAAGATGAGATAAATAGTCTTTGGTGACATACAGATATTAACATACAAAGATAACTTAAATACATAACTTTCTTTAAATAGTTTGGCGGAATATATATATATATATATATATTCACAGATGCATACGACGTTCACAGTCATCCTGACGCCACATGGAGTGCACTGACATCTTCAAACACATTCGCAGACAATCTAAAATACAACATTTACAAGAGGAACCTCATCCAACCTTCACAATTTCATTACAATGAGTGAAATTCAAGTTGTGAGAAACTTTCGACACACGTGTTTGCATTAAAGTGCTTTCCTGTGACCCTAAAGGAGATCATGTGATCAGCAAAAACAAAACCTACTGAGATCTACCAGGATCTACTGTATCTTACAAAGCTAACAGAAACATTTCACACGCTAACTCTGCACTCATTCCTGTGTGTCTTCGCAATGGAGAGCTACGAGAGCTCTAGATGTTTCTCTTGACACGTATGGGGAGGTATTAGCGGTCGTGCACAGTTTACTCATACAACTTGATGTGACGCAACGTCAGACGTCACAAAAACATACTGCGCAAAAAGGGACTGGGAGTACAATGGACCAGAGCACACATCAAACACAGGAGATAAGTGTCCTGATAAAGCAGCTCAAATAGAAATAGTACATTTTAAAAAGTAGAGAGATCCACCAGGGTTTTCAGCGTTTGAAAAGCCTTTTAATGATCCGTCACGAGACATTGATTAGCTCCATTACAGCAGAGAGAATGGCATGTTTCACCTCAGCAAGCCTTTGAACAGATTAGACTTAAGACTAAGGAACCACCGATTATTACCCTGTGACCTCTAGGTGAGAGACAGGATGAGGCAGAGAGACTAAATATAAAAAAGAAACAGTTGATGAAAAAGATTTAAGCAAAGGATACAAAGAAAAAATCAGAGATACACAGATTAAGATATAAAAGAACACATTATTATATGATGTAGATCACATACTGTAAAATCATTTGATTTGTCAAGTATTGCCAGGTATTTGGTGAGTTTCAGCTAATGCTCTTTTTTTAGGAATACCAAATTTTTATGTTTGTCAACTGATATACAGAGCAACAAAGCCTAAAATAGATACTCCTGTGATTGGAAAAAAAAATTAATTAAATCTAAATGAAATCAGAAAGTGGGCCAATAGATTGGCCTTTATTCCTACAATGAAACCCTCTGCATGTTAAGATCAGGCTACAATATAGTAAAGGCTTGGAATAGATGTTTACAACTATGTAAATAGTATATATTGTAATTATGTTTCTCTGCAAAAATGTGGGTTTTATAGATATGGTTGCATTGTTTGGAAAGATTTTAGCATGCTTGATGAGGAAAGCCTGACCTCAGTTATTCTCAGTCCATCATCCACCCACCATTTCAGAGACGGACATAAATAGAGAAAGGGAAATGTCAGAGCATGTATTTTTGATGCTACTCTATTTTTTGTGTACATATTTGAAATTGGGCACTCATACACCTATAATTTTGGTCCCTGTGGTCTCTCATTGGAAACCCGCAATGTAACAGTAGTGCTTTTGGCCTCAGGACTAATTTAAACCCATTTAACATACATACATGTGAACTACAGGGGTGCCTGTTGCTGCCAACAGAGTTTCGTGTATAGTACAAGGTGTTGTCAAGTATTGCCTATAGAAAATGTAAGGGATAGTTGACTTTTTTTCACTGCGATTCATCACATGCAAAGGCAACACCATGAGACACGACAAGAGTTTCTCTTTTTAAAAACGGGTTCTCCAAAATCCCTTGATTGGCCCCTAGTTTTTTTCTTTTTGGACACGAAGTGCAGTCAGTTCACCCAAATTACAAAAAACATTTCTTAGGTACCCTGAGTCTATCTCACTATGCAAACTTAGTTTTGGGTTTATTTGCCCAAGGCAATAAAACCAGAATTGGAATTTCTGTCTTTTAGATTTCTGCCTCCACTCTAACATATTGGAGAACATGGAAGTGGAATTTCCATGGTGCTCACAGCATTTAATTATTTTTTAAGTCAACAGCAACATCTCTGACCAAAATGAGATATCAGTTTACTCTGTAAAATCTGTGAAAATATGGGAAATAGGTTTTATTGTATTCTGTTGAACTGGCCCTTTCAATATCTGCAAACTTCAAGGTTGCATGTGTTCTGTATGCCTTTATATTTATGTATTTGTGTTGAGTGTGCAGACCATGGGAGGCTCAGGGCCCCCCATCCCCTGTTGTGGTAGTACATATGACTGAAGTGATTAGGTCAGGTTTATTAAAGTGCTGTCAACCCAAAGTCCTGACTTGCAGGGAGAACTTATGAATCACGTGAAAGGGCTAATATTTCATACTTGGCCTCCAGGGAGGGAAAATGCCTACAGTGGTGTGACGGTGCACTGATCCATGGCTCCAAGGTTCACTTTGCCACCTACTGTGTCGGCCAACCAGCCACTATAATGCAACATTGAAACTGATCCTTTGTGAACTCAGTTTCTGTGTAGATTCCTTTCAAGGCACTGGGTGATGACCCTCTTCTTTTTTCAGCACAGAGTTTATGTGGTTAAATCCTGACTCAGACTGCTCTTAAACTCTGTAACTCAAGTACCTTGGTGGGTTTCAAATGTAAACTGTGGTCCTGAAACACTAAGTCCTGCTGTGTGACACTCTCGGACTGGCGTGGAATAAATTCCCAGTATCAACTGAAAACTTGCGGACTCTTCCAGGGATGTCAGTGTTCATATTGACATTGTCTATGCAGTTGTAAAATGATCTGGGAGTTCCAAAGAGGGGGGTGTGTTGAAGGACAAAAAGAGGGGCAAAAAAAAGAGGTAAAAGGGTTCATTGGGTCATTTCACAAGGTCTTTGGGGATACATTGGTTTTGACAGGGCTCCAGCACAGAGTGCAAGTTGAAATCCACATTAGGGGCTTAAGTGTTTGATCAATGAGCCGAGGGATAACCACCGCTGGGGAGGTCAGTTGGCAGACAGGACCAGGCCATTGGATGGTGTTGAAGACAAGCCGTCATTCTTACATTAACAGGATTAAGACGTCAAA
Source organism: Euthynnus affinis (assembly GCA_029490765.1). Taxonomy (NCBI): domain Eukaryota; kingdom Metazoa; phylum Chordata; class Actinopteri; order Scombriformes; family Scombridae; genus Euthynnus; species Euthynnus affinis. Next base: position 20,962,244 of record CM055860.1, on the reverse strand, counting down.
CAGCGGCCTCTTGGCTTCTTTTGAGTGCTCAGGAAAGATGTTGAGGAGAGCTGACCATCCTTCAAAAGGCAAGTGTTCTCAGGGTGGTGAGAGAACTCAAGGGGGGGGGGTCATGATCTTGAATCTGAATTATTTTCCTCAAATTCGTTTATCAGCACAAAAAGTAGAGAGGCACAACAGAGTATAATTGTCATTATGAGATAGATAAACAAAAGTTATGGACTACATCAAAATCTAATGCAATGACTATCAATAATACATTAAAAGATAAATAACTGGAGATATAGATAGACTTGCTGGGGATGTTTGGAGGAGTCAACTAACTCATCCGTAACTATGGGGGCTCCTGGGGTTGATGGGGGACGAGTCTTCTCTGCCGCTCTGGCCAATGAGCTGATAGAGCCGGTGGCTGAGGTTCTGCACTTGGCAGGTTCCCAGGACGCAACCCACTCTCATCAGCTGGGCATGATGGGGGTAGTGGTGACCCCCTCGCGATCCTGAGTGGGCATGGCGACGAGCTCTCAGCGCACTCCGCTCCATCTGCGAAGCCTCAGTGGGCCGTGCCCACGCTAAGCTGGGAGAGGCTGTTCTCACTCCTGATGCCGGTGGGTGTCTCAGGAAACGGGGCAGCCATTTTGGGGTTTGGCTGGGTGCTGAGGAGGGGGTGGCAATGTAACTCTGGTCTCCTGAAGCCAAGGCTGTAGCTTGTTCATCAGTAAGCTTGTTGAGGATGTCCAGCCTGAGGAGAAAAAAAAAGAAATCAGGTGAAAATTCGTCCTGGAGATATGTGATTCTCATTCATTTATTGGGATCAATCACGTCTCTAAAATTTTATACTCAACCGCTGAAATCAGGTATTCAGGTACAGTATTTATTAATATATTACAACAAATGGAGCAGATACAAGAAATGAGAAGACAATGCGTGAACAAATGAGGAGGCTTATGTCACACACCTTCAAAATACCATCATAATAAGGCTAAGAGACTACAGTCATGCTAGCAGCTCGGAGAGGCTGAGAGCTCTGAGCTAAATGCTAATATCTGCTTGCTAACATGCTCACAATGACAATGTTAACATTCACATGTCTAGCAAGTACTGTTCACCAAAGTTATTACAAATAAATACAAAATTATATCAAAGTCATGCTGAAGAGGACATGAATATGTCATTTCATAACAATCCATCCAATACCTGTTAAGACAACTCACTAAAAATCAAAAATGTCAACCTCATGGTAGTGCTAGAGAAAAAATTAGCGGATCACCAAGGCCATTAGGACTCATTCTCTTGGGAATAATGAATGTCCAATAGTTGAGATATTTCAGTCTAGACCAAGTGGTGGAATGACCAACAGACCAACATTGGCCTATAGCCACACCACCAATGAAAATGTCCAAATACAGAGAAACCTCTATGTCCAACTGCATTCATAGATAAAATATAGATAAAACAGGATAAATAGGTTTGTGGATAAAACGTTGACCTTGGCATATGCTTGCCAGCATTGTTACAATAACAAGTGACATAAGGACAGCTGGTAATTATGCAGAAATCCGGTTAGCCGTACAAAGCAGCTTTGATAAACACATCATTTTTGTCTGCTGTCTGAACACAGTGCCTCTCTACACAGTCCCCCATCCACGTGGACACCATGCTCATCTCTTAATGCACACTGTAAAAGTTAATGGCTTTTCACATGCTGCCTAAAACAACATGTGCTCTGACTCAGCCTCGCTTATTACATTATACAATCAAAACCTGCACCATGCTGCATTTTAATGCCCAGCTGGGTTTCAGCAAATGGTAGCTATGGGAGATTTAGCAGGGCCACCATGTCTCAGTGGTGCTGATGGGCTCCAGAGGAGAACATTAAAGTCCCAGTTCAGGAAAAAAAACAAAAGTCAGATTAGTTTGATTATTTTACATCTGATGCTAATCTGTTTGTTTTAGGATAATATTTTTTCAGTAGAAAGTAGTTCCAGTAAAAACTGTTCACAGTGAGGTCTGTGGATTGTCCATAGCAACCAGGATATTGAAAAAGAAGTGGCATATGAATTGATCAAATGTCACTTTTCATTACTTTGGACACCACATACGAAATTTATTTTACTTTAATTGTATAGGGGTTGAAGCAGGAGTCTCAAATTCTGATATCTTACAACCAAATGAAACCGAAACTGATCCTTTTCTGAGACATCACATAAGACTAAATGACCTGTTAAGGTGAAGATGTTCTGCAGCTAGTCAGACCAGCGGTTCCAGGCAGTTCAGCAAACAGTGCTGACAAACTCACCATCTGTTCATTGTTTGACAGAGACAGTTGCTTCTCACAACTTGACCCTGGAGGTTCTCACTAAACTGTCACTGTTGTGTTTGTACAGCACAGTGTGACTCAAGTCCCTGAGTGTAAACCCATCACCAATTCTGATGCTGAGGAGAAGTAAATAGTAATGTGCTGTTGCCCCTGGCAGCCAGTGGACAAAAAGGACAAATATGTTCATTTTTAGCAACAGCTTCTTCTTTTGTAATGAGATTTAAATAAAGCATCAGGGCAAATATATCCATGTTTGCTTTTCTGTGTCAAAGAAAAGAAATCTTCCACGGCATCAGGTTTGGCACATTTTCCCCATGTTCTCAGAGGCAGAAGCCACAGTTGATCTAATAATAAAAAGTGTGTTCCACTTGTAAAATGCTGACTTGTATTATTTCACCATGAACACTCAGTCCTTAGTCATGCTAAGAGTTTAAGATGTGAGACATCACAAGGCTCTGTGGCAGCAGACAACTACTCTTACAGTCTGTGCTGTGGTGGGTTTGGGATTCCTCTCTGAAACATGAAGCTTTTGGTTTATTCAGTCAGTTCAGCTGCAGGCTCACTGCTGGCAGGTCTGGTAGTCTATACAGGACCTGCTGTCCAACAGTGGCAGTGGCTGAATAAATAGTTGCGTAATGCCAGACCACAGACAGTGGCAAGCACTATTTCCAGGACAGGCCTGGTGTGCCATGGTGCCACATCACCAAGTTACACCCACCTGGTCTGTAGCAGAAGTTAAATTTGACTGCACAGGAAAGCTATTCACGTGGGTCACAAGGCAGCAGTGGTGGCCCTGTTGCTGTTGACTTGGATAGGTGCCCCATTTGTATGTACACTCTCATAAAAAAAAAACCTTTCTCAAATGTTTAAAGGGTTAACAACCAGGCAGAACTGTAATTTGTAGTGTAGATGATCCTTCTTTTTTGTTTTAAATTCTGGATGTCAATAGTTCAAAGTAAGAGCAAAAGAAACTCATTCTGTCAAAAGTGGAAACACTTGTTAAAAGCCTAAAGTGAGAAGATAAAAAAGAAGATATAAATTGAGAGATGAAAATAGAAAACCTTTTAGAGAAGAGGTTATAGTGTAAAGAGAAGCTGCCACTTTGGGATCCATGACATCAGTGCTTTGACATCTTTATCACTGTGGTTAACATCTCTGGGAGCTGAATGTGAGGCACGTATTTAGCTGACCTATCAGAGCAGCTTAGACTGATTAAGTAAGAAGGACGAAGGTTTGATTTTTGCTTCTGGCCTAACTAACTTTGGCCCTAACTCTCCAACTCTCACCCTGGACCAGACTTTGCACTTCTGCAAGTCCGCAGGACTCTGTCCTGAGCCCTCAGCATTCACTGTAAGGACATCTGAACTGGTTGGCAGATCGCCAGACAGACCCTGTGACTGTACAACTACAGTTACAAAGAAAAACAATAAGAAAAACTTCCTGGAAGAGTTAGGATACAGGTAACTGATTATGTTTGTTTATTAAATGAGTGTTTCTTCAGAGAGGTCAACCTAGAGATTTCCAATACAATGCCTTTCTTGCTTATCTTACTTGAAAGCTGATATCTTTCCGTTTAATTCAGCAATACAGACAAATGCGAATATTGTCATATTTCATGTGAAGTATGTGTAATGAAGGGCAAAGCCAGGGAAAGGTCCTGAGTCAGTCTGCCCAGACGCAGCTACTCCTCAAAAAGACTTTAGACTGCCATGATTGTCTTTCAGGAGTTAAAAAAAATCTTGATGGAGAACTCTTTCAGTCTGTCATATTTGATTTCCAAAAACAGGCTAATATGGCAATGAAGAGCCTAATCCCACATGCCAACAGTAATAGAGATCACAGTGATTGGCAGATGATCAAAGATATACAAGATTCTTTGTCTTTAATTGTTCAACCCTCTGTGGTTTCCAGTGTCTTGCATGGTCTTAGCCTAAGAGCTTTAAGCTAAAATTCCTTTTGACTGAAGATGATTTCTAGGGATTTTACAGTTCAACCAAACGCTGAGCCAATCCTTTTGTGCTGCCATGTTTGGTTGGACTTCTGTATTGACCTTGCAGCGAGTTACATCGCTGCTTTTAGGGTGTGAAATCGAAGCTGGAGTCTACCCATGTTGATGAACAGGTTCAGTTCCCATGTAGGAGGTAAGCCATCCCTAACCCTAACCCTAGATGCATTACATTGTTAGCAGAGAAGCTGAAGCTTATCAAGGGCAAGGTCTTAATCAGCAGTAAATATGGCACATTCATCTGTAATCTCCCGCTACGTAATAGTGGGCAGATTGTTGTCCAGGACAGAAATAAACGGAAGGTGATTTGTTTAACACCAAAACACTGGTCTTACTTGTTCTGTGGCAGTTCAGCTTTCATAACCTCATCAGTGGGATGTGATTTGCTTTATACAAGAAGGGCTGGACATTCAGTTTACTTAGTAGAGCTTGTAAATGACACCGATTGACAAGCTGCCAAGTCAAAAGCTACTGTATATGTCTGTTCCGAAACCCCGTCATTGCCATGCAAGCAGACAAAACACTCGCAATCACAACTTCAAACGACAGCAGGTTTCCTCCCTCCTCACAACGGTGTGGTTTTCTGTGTGGAGCGGAAACCTGCTCTTTAAGGATGTGGAGGCTGGAATTTAGGTCTTAGCCATTAATCCACAGTGGAATTCTCCGCCTGCCAGGTTGCTGCTTTTTCCCTCCACAACTTCAGCCTGGGTTTGGTCAGATTGACCCCCATGGAGCCTTACAACTGTTTATGCTGCTCATATATATCTATGAGACCAAGCCAAAATGTCACTTGCACAACATGCAACAAATTAAAGGAGAATTAAAGAAGAAGTAGCCTCTCTTGGAATTATTTACCACACGGAGGATCCTGGTTTCAATCATTCTATAAGCTTGCAAGTGGTTTTCTAAAAATGTTTAAGGGATAAAGTGAGAGTAAGTAGTTTGTGTTGATGCTTGATAAGGTGTAAACATGCCAGAATAGAGATAGCAAATCAAAAGGACGAACCCAAAAGCCAGCTGCATGTGCAGAGTCACTCAGAATTCACATCAACAAGGCAGGAAGCCACCCTCTGTGAGATTAATTCTGTCTCTTTCTCAGGTAAATATTATGTTAAGAGTATCTGCGTTGCATGTTTGAATCCCACTCTGGTGGGTTAATGATTTAACAAATGGTTTGGGGAAAAACATGACTTTATTTGGCCCTGGAAATGGTCGAACAACCTTGCGCCCACCACATATATGCACAGACCCATTTGTCATGTCATCGTACCCTGGTCCAGACGGAGTAGAAGCAGATTGGGTTGATGTAAGAAAAGTCTGACCGTCTGACCGCAAATCAGCTTTACATGTCCTCTGTCTCGGAGCAACGAGCCACTTCCCACTTCTGGAATCTGTATTGTAAAGCTGCTTCACTGCTAAAGCCATATTTAACTTGTTGTTTGGCGGCGGACTCCAGCTATTTTCCCCTAACAAAAAAAAAAAAAAAAAAACCTCAAGACGTTATGTAAAAGCAACAATGAAGGGTAGGCATCGCCTGTGATCCGAGGAACATGCAATTTCTCCTTGTTTGGAAAGCTCCCGTCAAGCATTGTTACAGCGTCTTTGTGGGTTTTTGTCGTGACCGTATCAGGACACATCAGGACAACATGGACACAAACAAAGAACGGGGAAGGATTACAGACGTCTGAGCTCAGACATGCTCAGCATCCCAGAGGAGAAAAAAAAAAAAAACTGTAGAGTAGTCGTATCTGTTATTATCAGCCTGTCAGTGTGTGATGGTAAAAGAACAGGATGTGCTCTATGGAGTTAAGAGAAGAACAAGAATTTACTGTTCTAATAAAAGCCAAACAGGACATTTATGAGAGATGTGCAAAATGAGAAATGTGGAGGGTTGTGGAGGCATGAGAAGTGATGGAGAAGGGGAAATCTCTCTCTCTGTGCTGTCAGAGTGAAATACATTCGTATCGGCCACACAGTTAAAGGCCTTTATGAAAACGACAGTGCCAAACAGTTGGCTTTCGGTAAGTGTGTTTACATGCTCAACAATACACCGAAGAAAGTGTTTAAGTGCTACCACAAAGATCTGGTTTCGATCCTTGACTGTATTGCTTTTGACATGGATGGGTGCCCAATGGAACATAATTGTGTTCATGGTGGGAAGCCAGTGAGGGATTGTGAGCTTTGTTGTTGCATTCAGGACCTGTGTTGATTGACTGGGGTGACTTGACAGACTTGAGGTCACGGTTATACCCTATGGGTGAGGTTGTCCTGACCCTCCACACAGTCAAAAGCGACAAGAAAGAGAGACCTTGTTCACATCTCAATTTCAGACGTGTTGAGATTTGCCTCAATCAGGTTTACTTTTTTAAAAAAAAAAGACAACGCAGGTGAGAAACTGATGCCCAAAAACGTTTAAAAAGACTAAAAGTAATTTAGGAAGACAAGCAAACAGTATTAAAACGATACGAATGCTGCAGCTACAGCTACACCTGCACAGGGGCGTTACTGAATGTTCTGGTGAGATACGGTACAGTAGAACTGCAAAGCTGCCCCAGTATTCGAATAAATCCCCCTGCTGCATCGATGTCTCGCCAACAGAGAGATCTGAAACCACAGTGATGACCCACACTGGAAATGTCTCTGACAAACTTCCAAACATAGATGGGAGTAATGGGGGATTTCAGTGCCGGGCAGGTGGCGGCGAAGGAGGCCAGAGCAACGCAAACAGAGAGCGGATACAGGAGCCTTACTTCCTTTGGTTTTCGGTTAGATTTCCAGCAGCAGGTGTTCAACCTTTTAAGCACTTATGGTCACACACACACATACGACAGGGACGGCCTTGTGTCTGGATGCCCAGCTGGAGGAAAATTGAACCACCTGATCTCCTTATACTGTTTTATTAGCTCTTAAGTGCTTTCTTATATTTTATAGGATTAAGCTTGATCATTGCAAAGTGTAGTGTTATTGTTTCTGTTAGAACTGCTACATAGGCAGTAACACAAACACACATCAGCTAAAATTGCCCACAGAGAAGAATGTACTTTTTTTTCTTTTTTTATAAACTTAGAATATTTACCCTGGGAAAATCCCTCTTGTTGATACATACACCACTCTGCTACTATTTTATGAAGTTAGTGACAATAATTGTCTTGACTTGAAACCAAGAATGCAACCCAAAAAAAAAAAAAATTAGGAACAGTGCCAACAGGGGTATCAGGTGGCCTAGTAGTCTAAGATGTTCAAATAAAGCTAAACATTAAAAAAAAACTCTTCTAGAGCATCAACAGCTGCTTCTGACTGTATCACCGCTCCCTTCTGAGGACCACCATCCACACCGCTACGGTATTCATGATTTCTCAGTCACTGATTCTACCTCTGATTTGCATCAGACTAACACTGACTGAGGCAGCTGTGGGTCCCAAAATCCACCAGAAGAGGGCATTCACACACTGACTCATCCACGTTCGTCACTGCTCCCCAACAGTGCAACTCCACACACGTATTGCATCGTTGGCAGACCTCCCACACACATCAAGACCGTATGTTTGTGTGTGTGTGTGTGAGTGTGTGTAAGTTGGACTGTGAGTAATCACACCGGTTGCTTTGCTGTGGCCTAATGTCGTCTTACGCTGGGCTTTTGCGATTAAAAGCTCTGCCACTTAAGGGATGGAAAAGTACAGGTGCCATTCAGTGCATAACCAGATCCTTTACAATAGCACACATGCTGGTGTTTCTGACCAGGGACAAACTGGTTTTCCCACTTTGGAAATAACAGTTTTCTTACAGAATCACAGGGAGATTAAACCAAACAAAACCTCTACAAACAGTGAC